>OY812999.1:6165000-6765000 GCA_963681545.1 Germaria angustata | reverse complement strand
ACATATGACCGAAATCGGTATTTGAACTCCAATGGCGATGGGTGGTCATGTAAAAAGGTAGATCGTTATTATTTTGCACTATAGCGCGTTGAAAAGGGAGAAGGTTTCCTCCAACTTTAAAAGTAAACCAGTCCTTTACTGTGCTGTTCATCGCATCCAAAACCTCATTTTGGGTTACGCTACTAACGACATTCCGTACGCTTTGCTGAGTGTTCGCGAATCTTTAGCTGGTGTTTTAATATTAAATATATCGAACCAATATTTGATTACTTATTTTGAAAACTAACTTCAAAAAAGGAAAACTGTGAACATTTAAAACAAATACGGTAGCACTTTTTTAACAAACCCCCTTATTTGTCAAATGGCAATGTGTCATAAAAAAAGAGAAAGTGGTTCTACCTTGCATTCTTATACCATGCCTCAAACGATTTGCGTGAAACAAATTGTGATTTAGGGAATTTTTAAATTTGTTTACTTATATTTTGAAACACGCTCTCATAACACAAAAATACGTCAAAGTGGTTATAGTGAAATTTGATTTTCAAAACTTTTTTAATATGCCAGAATAAATATTTGAATTCAAAACCTGTAGTATGTAAATGACCCAGATGTGTCATTTCCATAATAAGAGATCTCTTGTAGTTATTACGAGGATAAATTAACTCTGGGCCCGAACATTTGACCACCCTAGACCAATTGCAACTTAAAGCGATTTACAAATTGCAAGTTTCCGAATAGATATACACTTTATGGAAACAAATCTATAGCTACTTTTTGTGTGGCAATGTGTACTGGAAACGATCGAACTTCAGGGATCCGTTGATAAATTTTACAAAATTTTCTTCGATAAAGAAATATTTTGTACTCTATTTCAAAAAGCCTAAAAGAGTGTACTGATTTCCAAATTTTAAATTCATGATTTCTAAAACTAACAAATGTTTATTTAATTTTCTTAGGCCTCAAGCAGTGCAAAATCTGATAAAACGAAAAAGGATAAAGAAACTAGCGGAAGATCAAGTTCGGCTGGCAATAAGCGTAAAAATGAGGATTCTAAGGCTTCAGGTAAAGTATTGTTTACACGAAATCTTCAAGTAAAATGTTATAATGAATTTAACATATTTAGGCAGCAAAAAGAAGCGACCGGATACTGGAAAAGACGAAACTGATACGGAATCTGTTTCTGATGGTTCTACTAAACATTCGGAACTAACAGGATTCGATAAAGGTCTTGAAGCGGAGAAGATATTAGGAGCCTCCGATTCAAACGGCGGCCTTTATTTCCTTATTCAATTCAAGGGTGTTGACCAGGCTGAAATGGTTGCTGCACCTGTGGCACATGTCAAAATTCCCCAAATGGTCATCAAATTCTATGAAGAACGTCTCTCTTGGTATTCGGATAATGAAGAATAAATACATTTTTATCCCGTAAAGTATATATGTTGTAACTATATCGTCTTAAGTTTTGTTCACTTCCATATAATTACATATATATTATGCTATATTGAAGAAGCAAATAACTGTTGTGAAATTGCTCCAAAACTATGCCTCTTTTTTAAAGAATATTCGGCCTGAAGTCTGATAATAAAACTTAAAGGACGTTTTTAATGTATAGTTTTTATTACAACCAATATTTCATGAATCTGATTTTTGAAAAGAATTTATAGTTGTTTTTCTTAAGTTTTTTTCCATTTTTAAACTTAACAATCATACTTAATATATTAATATACACATTTTTATGTACTTTGCGTTTTGGACAATATTCACGTAATAATAACCATTCATTAAAACATGCAATGCGTATGTATTCGTCTTTTATTCTGGACAAGCAGAGTCTTAAGAAATGTGGAGGAGACAATGGATTGGGTCTTTTTCAATTCTACGAAATTTTGGATTGATGTAATTTTTGTTTAGCAATATAAAAAGAAATCGGATTTAAACATGCATGTAATTTTCTTGCATTAACTCTATACGTCTATACACTAACTTGACAAGTTGACTCAATCAAAAGTTTTTGTTATTGGGTGTATTCGTTAATACTTTGCATTTCTGCTTTATTTTTAAATGAAAATAATTGACGGCCTACTTCCTAAACGTCTATTTGCAATGTATAGATATAGTAATACAGTGTAATATACAGTGTTGATGCATTGGTCACTTGTAATACATTCCTGACCCTGTTTACGAACATTTTTATTGATTTATATGCAATACATTATTTATTAAACAAATTGCGATTTTTCTTAAAGTGATCATTGCGACGAGCCATAATGACTGATGCAACTTTCGTGGCATCTATTTTCAATTTTTTTTTTTTTTTGCTAAAATATTGCTCTCCGTACCGATAGCTACACTATGCATTTTAGAATAGTCACAAGGTTTAAGAATCAGTTGCAACCGGAACTGTTCTGTTAAACGAATTGTAGAAAATAGCAAATTTCTTTGGCAGACTTTTAAAGAATAAAGGGTGACTTAGATATTTTTAACTTTTCGTATTTCATCCTGAATTGAAAAATCGAGTTTTCAGTAACCCATTCAATTTTGTCGATTATGTTCGTGTGGCTAAATGTTTGGGTGGGTGTGTGTGTGTTTACGCATTACATTTCTAACGACTAAATCAGAAATTTTAAAATTTCTAAAGATTTCTATAATGTAGGTACGCACGACGCAGACGAAACTTCTTCGCTATACCGTTATGATCAAATTATGCTCCATTGTGGCTGTATATCCCACATTATTATATTTTGGTACACTGTTGCAGTTAAGAACATTTTAATTTACTAATGCGACGTATTACGCATTTACGAACTTTACCTGTATTGCTGAAATTAATTTGAACACACAATTTAAGCAGCCATTAATCTAAAAGAGCGTTAACTGCTAGTAATTTGTTAATTTATAAATAAGTTTGTGCAAGGGAAACCCGAAAATCTAAATTTTTGTGGGTAAATATACATATACTTATATTTTAGTAGATGTTATAAAGTATCCGTTAATTAATCGTACAAGTTTCAAGGAAATCGGTGTAGGAATTCCAAAGTTATAGATGTTTAACTAATGACAACTAAATACAGGTTTCTTTCCTAAACTGTTTGCAAAAGAATAACTCGCATTCGATAAATAGGGTAGAGTTGAAAATGAGTTACGTCTATAGTTTAAAATTTCCTCCTTCAATTAATATCAATTTTAGTCTAAACGGTCTATTCGTTTACGAGTTATAGGCTTTTTTCTACAAACCCTTTAAAACTGAAAAACTTTTCTAAAACGGGGACATGTCAAACAATAGATGGCGCTATCAACACACCTTGCCAGTGCTACCGTGCTCTTTCATTCTTTAATCCACCTTCCTAGTGCTACCGTAGTCGTTTTATATCTACTCTACACGATCAAACTGAGTTGAGTGGTGAACCGCAATAGGGGCATTAAGCTCAGACCATTCAAAAACTAAATGTAATCTCTAGTTCGGAACTAAAGTTTGATATATAAACACTTAGATGGGTCAAAGACGAAGTGGTAAGAAATTGTTTTTTTGCAAAAAAAAAAAAAAAAAAAAAACTTAATAGCGCTTAGAATTTTTACTGCCAGAGATGTAGTTTGTTTAATTACTTGATGCTAAATTATGGTACATTTCATTCGATATTGAATGCCATGATACTAAAATGGAAAATTTCCATAAATTTTCACTCGATATCGTATACGGTGTGATTACGCTTCTGAGCTTTAGAAGCTTAAAAATTTTAGGTTGTGGATGCAGAATCGAGCGATACTTTAAATAGAAACTGAGTCCACAAATATAGCAAACAATTCGAATCATGAAGTAGATCTAAAGTTTGTTACAAACGAGTAAATACATATTTTTATTTAGATTCTCGTGAATGCAAGAAAATCGTTTGGTTGCATTGCAATAAATGAGGAACTTTTCGCCATAAGGAATTAAAGGAAACGTCATTTCCAACGATATTGCTATGACAAAAATCGGATATGTAACAGTGGATATATTTATAAGCAATTACATTCAATATTTTGTGCTTCGTAATTACAACTCTGGTAACACTGGATAAGTATTAAAATAGCGCCATCTATTGTTAGACATGTTTCAAAAATGGAAATTTTTTTGTTTTTATCACCTTTTGAGAAAATCAGCAATATCTGAGCTATATCTTAACCGATTTTTACAAAATGAGTATTGTTATAAAGGAAAAGAAGCGAGGTATAGAGGTGAACTATAGTTTTTTAATTTTATATTTTATTTCTAGTTTAATTGGCCTTAAGTGTTCAAGCTGTTATGCAGGGTTAAGAGGGCTTTTAATATTGTGTAAATTTTTAACAAATTTTAAATATATTTGTGAGCCAGATGTTTTAGGTTCTTTTTAAATATTAAAAGTCATGTTAATAATAAATATTTTAATATTGTAGTGCTGCAGTTTCTCAAAACAACACTATTTTTCTTGGTCCAGTCATCGGGACCAAATGGTATAATTTTTAAAAATTTTAGACCTAAAATTTATCATATGAGGATATAGAGTAAATGAATTAAAAAAATTTCCAAAAAACCGTGATTTTTAAGCAGTTTGAAAATATTCAACGGCTAAGGTCACACAAAAAAAAAAAAAAAAAAAATTAATAATAATAAATAAATAAAAATTTTTGTTTTAAACGATTTCTTGGGGAGAATAACTCAATAAATTTGAATACTAAGTATTTAAAAAATGTCTTCTACATTAAAATAGATAAATTCCTTAATTTAATTTCTGTTTTATTTGCTTTTGTCTGAACTATTATCAGTATTTGCGTTAAATCAATTCCTTTATTCGATGGTACATCAATTTACTAACACATTAATATTTCAATATAATTCAGCGGAAAATCATTTATTATTTAATTGACAACAAAAAAAATTTTTTTATTGATTGATATGTTATAATTTTTCCATCGCAAAAGGTATCAAAGTTTATTTTAATATTAGAACTTGTAAAACTTTTATAAATAAAATTACTTTAATATGTAATGATTATATACAATAAAAAAATAATAAAATTATTAATTTTACTTTTTTTTAAATATGTAATTTTTCTAAAACATCCGTATTTTTTGTTGTTGTAAATTTTCATATTATTTCGTCTTACTGTGCGTCTTTTATTCTTCTTTTATCTTTGACAACTGTTGGCTTTAGGGTTGCCAGATTCAATATGAGCACTAACTTGACATTTAGTGCAAATGAGCTTGATTTTAAGACGAGAACTGGACAAATTGAAATATTTGCTTAAAAACTAAAAATACGGGATAATATCAATTTTTTTAATTTATTAAAAATTCTTTATTTATTAAAAACGGAAATAAAGGATGTTTACTTACAAAAAAAAAAACAAGAATAACATAAAAAGTTCAACAATTCAGTCATTTCTTTACAGGAAAATTACATAAAATTCATTCAGTTCGTTACTTATAAATGTACGTTTGTATATTTTTAACATACATAGGTGTATGCACAGTAAGCGCCAAAAGAAATGTCTTTTATGTTTTAAACAATAAAAAAGCAACAAAAATAGAAAGTTATTTCTTAATATTGTTTAAAAGCGATAACAAAATTTATTTAGAAAAAATAAAACTAAAAAACCTTTTATATTCTTTCCGTTCGAGTTCAATTCAATGAAAACTAAATTTGGAAAAAAATGGACTTAGTTCGTACTAAATACAGTGATGAGTCAAATTATGTGTGTTGATACAGGGATAAAATAAAAATTAATACGATTTTTTAAGTGTACTTACCATTATCAAGTGAATTCCATTAATTAAATAAAAATTGAGCTTATTTATTAATATTCTGATAATTTTATTCAAGTTGATTTTGAAAATTTTAAGAATTTTTTTATGTGTAGTTGTGATGCTCTGGTAGCAATAATTAGTAGAATTCTGAAATACTAAAGAAACATGTTGAAAAAAATGTACATAAAATTAGGAATTAATTTTTATTAATTAATTTTTGCTTCTATTCATTTATTATCAGCAGGGAAATCACATAAATATAAGAAGCTAAAAATTAAAAAGATATGGTTTTCGTAGAGATATTTGATAAAAACTATTTAGAATAATAAATTTTCAAAAGGTGGATGGATGCTCTATGTCTTGTTAATTTAATTTATAGAAAAATAATTTGTTAACAATGTTCTTCTAAGAATATATAACGAAATGTCGAAAATGTATCAAATGTATAAGATCTTAAAAGTTTACAACAATAAATAAATTTTAATTTCTTAAAATTATTTAAATTTTTACCTTTAAAATATTATAAAAATAAACAACAAAAAATAAAAACAATCACTAAAAGAAAAATTCTATTTTAATTTAAAAAAATCGTGATGCCTGAAATCAAGTGTATATTTTTTTGGTGACATATTCGAAATTCTTTCCAAAATTTTTCTTTGGTAAAATGACATTTTTTTGCAGTTACAGTGTAAGTAAAATATCACATTTTTATTTAAAAAAGCTTTTTCAATATTTAATCGATCATAATTCAGTAAAAAAATCTCTTTAATCGTTTAAAAACTAAAAAACTAAATTAAGTCATGGTTTTATTTCACTAATAATAACGTTTTTTTTACTAATAAAAAATCATTACGAAGTGATTGATAAAACGGTGTGATGACTGCCCTGTTGACGATCATATAAACACGTCAAATATTACTTATTTGTCAGAGTTCTGTCTTTGACGTCGCTTATCCACAGACGTACAAATAAAATCGTCAATCAAAATTTGTATTGCGACCTTGCAGCGGATGATGATTAATTTTTATTTTACACGCTTCTAACAATAAGTATTTCAAACTACATTCTTTTCTCTTCTCGATTACTATATGTTGGCGGCGTTATGTTTCATAAAGACGATAAGAAAATAAGGAAATTTTCATTAAAAGGAAAAATGTTTTTTCTCATCTACCACGACAAACACAAAGCAACTGAGATTGTTTTTGTCAATCACAATTGAAAACGATCAAATAATCACTCGTCAAGACAAGAAATCAAAACATTTTGATTTTCATTAATCAGTGGCCGTCAAAAAGTACGTGTAGCCGAAAATGCATGACTACATGCATATAATTAAAGCGTTGATGTATTCATTTGATCGTCTGCAGCAGCTATAAGTATATTTATTCTCCATGGAATCTACCCATGAGCGTAGACAGACTTGTGAATTCGATTCCGGCGCCCCAAATTTCATGAGAAACAACTCTCCGTCGATCCAGTCTAAAAGTTGACCAGAATTTGTAAATTTGTATTATTAGTGTTCAGTTAATGGGATATAATAAATTATTTCAATAAAGTTCTTTGACGAAATATCTTGCGGGTATAATTGGCGGATATATTGGTGATATAGTGGTTAAAGTGCTTGCCTACAAAACTGAGTACCCCAGCTTCGCTCCCTGGCAGAGGACAAAAAATTTTCACCATGGTTTTTTTTCAAGTTTTAAAAATGAAGTGGTTTCAACCCCCTCCTAAAAAATCCATCCAATGAGCCCCCTGACCACCCCCTCTCCCTGGAAAAGAGGATAACTTCATGACAAACAAAGGTCAGGGCAGAGCCACTACCTTCTGGAAAAAAAAGATAGGAATCAAAGATTAGCCAGGTTCCTCACAACTACACCAAAATTCAAAGGGGGCGTTGTTTCCAGGCAAGGACAGATGGCAGTTCTGCTACAGCAGACTAATCATTTAATTATTTGGAACAAGTACCGATTACCAAAACTCATACAAGGCAGAAAGCAAATAATAACAATGAGAAAAAAACTGCAACAACAACCCGCGTAAAGATGGATATGCTTTGTAGAAGCCCTATGCTCCCTCCGAGAGTGTAAGGAACATATACATAATTTGTAGTAATTATAGTTTTTTACTACTCAAAAGACCGTATTGAATGAATTATGACTTACATTAAGGTTTGCTCTTAATCTTGATAAAAATCTATAAGTCGAGTCAGAAATTCATTCAGCCTTATTAGGGCTCATTTCATATTTATCGGTTTATAAAAATTCTATAAGAAATATTCCAAAGTGTTTTTTTGGTGCCCCCGTGAATTCGCTAAACAACAATTTTGTTAGAAACTGAAATAGAAATTTTAGATTGTCCAAAGAAAGACAAGCGTTTAATTTCTGGCTGCAAAACTGGATGCGACCATAAGAAATTATATATCGCTCGTTTAATGCAACAACGAAGTACCCTCGAATAGGCCACGATATGTTCGTCTTTTATTCATGATAGTGGTGAATATATATTTCAATTAAAAAAATAAAAATGTAATAATAAAAAATAAAAAAATTACATTTATCAAGATCGTGAAAGAATTCTGGCAATTGTGTTGTGGCCTTAACTTGATCGTGTCACGGTTCAATCAAGCATAATTTATAATTTAATGAAATCAAGGTCAATTTAATTCGATCTTTTCTATACACAGACATGTATGTTTGTACACACACACACACACACGTACATGAATAAGATTTACTCTCTTCAGTCTATTTTCGATCAGCGATAGATGAATTATTGTACTCTATGGGTGAATAATACGGATGAAGTAAACCGAATGATTGATCATTAATTTCTGCTGGTGTCAAAATAAATGATCTTTTATAGACAGCGAAAATTATTACACTAATTGAAAACTTTTTATTTATAATATCCCAGTGAAAAATGAAATGGAAGTCATTCTCAAGGATGTACATTTTCATTGTAAACAAAAATCCAGCTGGACATTTTTCAACTTCCATCAAGTTGGAAAATTTTTAATTAAGTATATGAACTATTTCTATAAATCTATAAAATTCGAATTGAAAATACTATTTATAAACATATACTTATGTATTTCTTTTTAAATATACATGAAAGCATTATTTTTCTTATTCCACAAGTGATCGAATTTCACATAAAGAAGGAAAAATCGTGATTACTGGGATGCAAAGTTTATAATCAGTGATAAGTAACAAATTGTATTTCAATATAAAATTATTTTCAATATAAAATTTTGTATTTCATAATAATTTGGTTAAAATATTACTCAAGCTTGAGTTCTTATTTTGTGTTTAAACAATTTTATTTAAATTATCGATATTTCGATACTCATTGAGTATCATCTTCAGGACAATTCTGTTTTTTAACAATAAAATTTATTATTATTTATTTGTTTTTTAATAATAAAATCAATAAATTTTATTAATTTTATTATTAACAAACAGAATTGTCCTGAAGATGATACTCAATGAGTATCGAAGTATCGATAATTTTAAATAAAATTGTTTAACCATGAGTATCGAAATATCGATAATTTAAATAAAATTCTTTAAACACAAAATAAGAACTCAAGCTTGAGAAATATTTTAACCAAATTGTTATGAAAAAAAGGTTAAAAAATATGGAGATATTATTTTGTATTTCGGCATTATGACGACAGCTTCCAAATGGGTGAATAGGAATCAAAAAAGTTAACATCCTGCAATGATAAACATGTGATAAAATCATTGGGAATTATCCAAATTTGCAGTACTTCCGGACTTCCGCATTCTAATCTCAGCATTTTCATGACTTCCTGGAAGCTCTTAATTTCTACTGGCACATTAATGATGAATAAAATAAGATGTGAAATTTTTTTTAAAAATGTACATTCGATAGATGCTGTAAGTATGTATGCAAGTCCTATAAATATTCTGTGGTTATAGGACAATTTACATTAGAACATAGAAAAACAATTTAATATATACTTGCATACGTGTACATCCATATGTATAAGATCACCAGTATATTTACACATGTAAGTACCCATACATGCGCATGTATCGCATATGGAATTAATACAAATTGTCAATTTCCAAAAATATTTAGAGAAAATTGCCTTTTTCTTAAAAAATTTTACGAGAAAACGCATCCATGTACTGTCATGTATACATACTGTTATACATACATACATATGTACATATATAAGCATTCTTATTTTTTTAAAAAATGTTTTTGTTTTAAATTATTAAAAAAAGATAAAAAAAATCAAAAACATGTGACATTTGCGTCACTTTATTTTGAAAAAGTAAAGTTTGCTTCATCTGATTTCACCCGTGGCACGAGTATAAATCGCAAATTCGTGTGTCGAAAATAACGGGTGTCTTCATCCAGAGGCGGAGTAGTTAAAATTAAAATAAAATGCGGAAAATGTATCCAATATCTCTGAAATTAACTTTAAGAGATAGTCTTATAACATCGAGCACATTTGTGGTGGACTCCAAGAGTTTAATCAAACCATTAATTCATTTTATGAAATTGTATGTTCAACTAATGTTTCTTTCATGCAACTAGTAGTACAACTAGCCCGGACAAGACGAAATTCGACCAACTTTTACGCCTTACGCTTTAAACACATAGACGACTGCGGCTACACAGCTACACGACCACAAGCAAATACATACCAACTACAATGAAGGCAATGAACAATTGAAAAAGATGAAAGTTGTTTGTTGTAAAAATACATATTTCAGTGGTGCAACTGTCAAATATTTCACTTATAAAAAAATAAAATTACTTATAGAATATATTTGTACTTATTTTGTGCAACATATTACGAAAAAGATTTACTACGTAAGTCCTTAAATTTATTTAAACGTTTTAAAATAAAATAACATCATTCATTCAAACGGATGCCAATGAATTGGGTTCCTAATGAAAGTTGCAACAAAGAAAAGAAAATCTTTACTTCGATAAATGCTGTGAACGACCCTAATAAAAGGGAATCCGAATTTATGCTATAGAATTCAACAAAATTCGCATTAAGTAAAACATAGTATTTTTATATACGAGGAGGGTCAATTATTCCGTCACATTTTGAATTTACCGCCTCTTAGCTGAAAAGGCCTCAGTTGACTTTTGTCGAAATTGGGACAATCTGAGTCATTTAGTTTTTGTTTGACAGCGCTTGCGAGCAGACTACTTCGGGATTTGGAGAGAAAATAAAAAAGTGAACTTCGTATGCTCTCTAAGCGGGGAAAAAACTATGACCCAAATGAAGGCTAAGCTTAATAAATTGTATAGGAATTCCGTACCAATACTACTAAAAGCACGGAAGATGCCAAACGTTCTTGACAACCCAGTTGAGGTCTCTACAAGCGAAACAATTGAAAAAATTCACGATATAGTTTTGGCCGATTGGAAATTGAAAGTGTACGACATTGTGAAAGCCATAGGCACATCACAGGACTCAGTGGTTTTAATTTTGAGTGATCCGCAAGATGGTTGCGGCGTTTGCACACAATCGACAACAAACGTAATCGTGTGACAACTTCGTGTTTAGCGCTATTCAACCGTAATATGGACGAGTTTTGGACGAAACATATTAAAATAGTGGGTTTTTCGGACTGTATCGACGCCACGGTAGGGTAAGGTGGTTTTGCCTGCCAAGTAAAGTCATGGCGACCGTTTTTTTTTAAGTATGATCTACAGTCACTACCTTCAAAAGGATAATACAATCCATGGGGAATATTATAACAACTTATTGAGCAGATTTAATTAGGATTGAAGAAAAAGCTGTCTTCCTCCAGAACAGGGGTGAAAACATGTGCAGTTTCCATACGGAAATTTCATGAATCAGACTAAAAATCGCTCCGTAATTCGTCCTATTCTCCGGATTTATTTTCTGTATTTACGACTAATGAGAAATCATCTCACAAACAAATATCTATTTTAACGATCTCAACAAATCTTATTTTTTTTTGGAAAGGATCAAAAACGTTGGACCAAGTGTATAGAAAGAAAAGTCACGTGCTTATTGACCTGCCCTCGCATGGTTTGAAATTATCAGTTCTCCAATTGATTTTCCAGGTCGTGACAAATCACAGAAGGAAATATTCGCAGAGCAATGACTGCCCCTTAAAAGCTATAAATATACTCTATATATAATAGGACTCAATGGTCCTTTAATTAGGCAAAGTGGAGGAACATGTCATAAAAATAGATGTGGCATACACAGGTATGACACACTGCACAAAGTCTACACTTAATGGAGCACGTTCTAAAATTAAGATATTGTAGAGTCCAATTTGTTAAAAATCGGTTGGATTAATTTATTCCGATAAATAATCAAAATAACCCGGAAGTATCAAAAAACAGTCCACCCAATTTACACCCCCGAAAAAAAACACCTAATATATATGTTGTACATGCCATTTATATATCGCACTCGTTCAACAATACTGTATTAACTCAAAATTTCAAAATTTTCAGTAGAGGTAAAAAACTTTTTGATTTTACATTAATCATATATGATAAAACAAATTTTAAGTCTCCATTTTTGTATGAAGGAGTGGTCAGTACAATGGGAAATTTTTCTAGCAGGTAGATATGGACAGCGTTAGTCTTTTTTTAGCAAAAACTGAAAATTTAAGAATTTTGAGTTAATACAGTATTGTTGAACGAGTGCGATATGTATATTTAATATATTTAATATATTTTTTATTTGTTTTTTTTGTCTATTAATTTTTATGTCAATTTTTTTATGTTTTTTTATGCTTGTGTTTGTAGGAACTATTTCAATTTATCTTCAGGTTTTTTTTATTTTGAGTAGATTTTCATTTTTCACTTTTTATATTTTGATTTTTCTCTTTAAAATTAAATTTCTTTTAAAAATAAATTGTTCTGGACATATTTAATAAACAGCTTGAACTGAAATATTTAGTAAAGTCTTATACTTGCAACAGTTAATAACTGCGTCTAAACAATTTTCAAATCGGTCGACAACAAACAAATAAAAAAAAACTTCCAAAGGTGCGACTAATGGGGTTCATAAGAAGTCATATATATTTAAATTTATATAACGACAAATCTGTGTTATGTGGTCAATATACGTATACAAATATTTTATTTAAAAAAAAAAGATATTTTTATCCAGTTCCATTTTTTATATAAAAATATTAATAAGCAATAATTGGCTTCAGGCCAACTTGTTATTCATATTGTTAATAGAAGAAAAATACTTCTATTAAGGAATATTCCATAGATTTTATAAATTTTTTTTTTTTCAATTATGATTGATAATTTAAAAAATTTCAAATTTTATCACATTTTAATTCAAATATTTTTTTATTTTTTTGTGTGGTGTTAAAAAGTTGTAAATACGTCTACGTCGAGTTCGATTTCTGAATTTATCAATTCAGATTAGTAATTTTTTATTAAGGAAGCAGTTGGCAGAAGCCAATTATTGCACTGACCAGAACGAAATCCGAATTATATAATATTTTAATATTTCTATATTTAGTAGATAAGATCAGAAGATATAATTTTTTTTATAAAAAATTGGAAATTTGAATATTAAAAAAATGGGATAACCACATACACAATATATTTATTATTTTTTGTAGATTTCTTGTGGCATGGGTGGTGGTATAATCATACAAGTACGTTTCTGATCTTTTTGCATCGGTTTATTAAAATTTTGACACTTTGCAAAGTATGTAGTTATATAAGTCATAAGGGGCCAATTACTTTTTCTTAAAGAATTTTTTCATAATTGAACCAATTGAACTATAAAAAAACAATTTTGCAAAACTTTAGGATTCTAGATTTATATTCCGAAATTCGTTAGTTTTTGTGGTTTCAGTGCAGCCAAAAATATGATTAATATTTTTTTGTTGTAGTATAAGCATATCAAGCAGCGAAGTAATCATTCTAGAGTTTTGAAATCGATTTATTTTCGATATTATTTTCGCATATTCGTATTTCCGCTTTGACAGTATATTTTTTCATATTTTCTTCAAAGTGAAATTCTTCATGGTTTTTTATTATTATTATTTTTTATATAGGATACAATACTTTAATAATATATAATAATTGATATCATTTAATTTAATTGCAATCCATTAAGGTCTATATAATTATTATCTGATTTTTCTAAAATAATGCTTCTAAAATATTCGGAAAAGATTTACTAAAATCAGAAAAGATATGAAAATGACGACGAATTATACACAATATCATTTTTATTAAATATTTAAAAGTAATATATTTACAGAAACTTACTGCCAGGAAATCAAAACTGATTTCAGAATAATTTTCGGAGTAGTTATTAGCAATGTTTTCGAAATATTTCGACAATGATATCTTTCAAACCCGTTAACATATACATATAAAATTTACAGCATTTAACACATTTTCAAAAGTAAAAAATTCAATTTAGAAATTCGGTATTCTCGTACAATTCGGAGTTATTTAGAAAAAGCACTGTTTTGGTAAACTTGAGACGTCGATCCCTTTCGAATGAATAAGGGCACTTTGATAAAATGTCCAATATTTAAAGCAGTTTGCCATGTTCCTATATTTTCTAATCTATAAAATTGTTTCGCAGGAATTTTCGGAGTTATTAAAAAATACTGTTTCCGACAATGATACAATTCCAAACAGTTAACGGATCTATGTATATACAATTTACATCTTTTGGTGCATTTGAAAAAGTCCAAGAAAATTACTTAATCTAGAAAATTGATATTTTCGCACAATATTCGGATTTGTTTTAAAAAATCACTGTTTTCGTAATGGCGATTATATGTCCACTTTTCACACGACATCAAAATTCTTCCGATCAGTGCAGCCGCTTAAAGGTTGTGAAAAATTTACATAAACACACATATAACCACACTAATATCATAGCAAGATCAGTCAGACCTCAAAATATCGAGATCTGATGGAAGCTCGACTTTCGAAAGTCGGATGTGAAATGAATGATTTAATATTTTTAAACGCGATAAGCTAAAATATTTTTATACTATAGCCAATGATTGTGGCGACATTTCAACAAGCCTAAAAGTTACGTGCGAAACAATAAGATTGCATCGTGTACACTTAGCATTATATTTTTAAAATTTTTATCTAAATTCATTATTTACAAAGCATTATTATTGAGCATGTCTTTTGTTGTTGTTGTTTTAGAAGTATATTAATAAAATTCTGTCTAAAAATTAATAACTCTATGGACTTATCTCTTTTCAGTTGCCAACATGAGTGAATTCCAAAGTCTATTGTCTACCTTCGCCATCTTGGCTGTTTTACTGATATTCTTGTATATTTTCTACGGAATTTTTTAAACATGGACTCAAGAAGTAATACATAATGATAATAACAACAACAACACTAATATATTAAGATGTTTTTAATTTAGTAATATTTTTTTTTCCTTGAGGTAAGTACATTTTCGAAATGATATTTAAAAACAAATTGAAATCAATTAAATTGAAAACAGAATTAGCAATTGAAAACATTTTTAAAAATGTATTCAGAAACAAATAATAAAAAAACTTTTAATAGATAAACAAATAATTCCAGGGGCACATAATCAAACTCTATATACAGTGGGGTTCGTCTATAACATACACCGATTATAACGAACAAACTCTTCGGTCTCAACAATTTTGTACAAATATTTAATAAAAATTTTTACGATTATAATGAATTTCGGTTATGGCGAATTCTCGCTTATAACGAATTCTTTTAATGTCCACAATAAAAAAAATTTTTGTCAATGTGTCGGAATCAAAATTGTCTCGCTAATTTTCGAAATCGATCAAAATAAGTGAAAATAAATAGATTTATAACATGTTTCATAAACATATCAAAAAATAAGTAATAAATTTATTTCAATGTTGCATACTCTTATATATTAAAGGAGCTTCATTTATAACAAAAAAAAAATGGCCCGATCCCGAAAAGTTCGTTATAACCGAACTCCACTGTAATTAAAAGTAGAAGAGAGATAAAAATCACATACATCAGCGCCTATCATGGCGGCCGATTCATTTATATATTTTCTAATCAAACTGCAATTATTCGAGAGAACTGCATGAATATCTTTTAATTAATATTGACGAAAAAAAAACAAGAAATTATCCATTTACCAAACACCTAATACACCGAGTGAAAAAAATGGAATCGATTCTCCCATATTAAAAATAATTGCATTTTTTGACATTTTAGAAAGTTGACTTAAGAAAATCTTGATAAAAATTTAATTGTTTCAACAACTGCAACCGTTAAAAAAATATAAAAGAACAAAACAACAACCGTCATGAAAATTCACACAATTATGACGGGAGTGTTCTGTATTGGCGTACTCACTCCGAGTATATTAATATGCTTTTTGACATTTATCGTACAAACGTTTGTTATATTTACTGTCTGAGATTTGTCAGCTTGACTGTACATTTCTAATAAATTTATTTATTTTTTTAATTTAGTTCTTTAAATTCTTCAATTTGGTTAAAATATTATTCAAACTTGAGTTCTTATTCTGTGGTTAAACAATTTTATTTAAAATTATCGATATTTCGATACTCATTGAGTATCATCTTCAGGACAATTATGGTTTGTTTCTGTCCTGAAAATAGTAGCGATGGGAAATTGCACATTCCACAATGACCTTTCTAAGCCAATAACTACATACTTATGTATATATCCATTAAGAAAATTTGCGTATATCGAGTTATAAATGTCTATAGTCACGCTATATACTATATAGTTTATTTGATTTATATTAATACGCGCAAGTTTAAAAAAAAATAAAAAAATTCAAGACCCCAAAGTCTTTCCTTTTTGTAGTTGTTTTATGTAAGAACAATGGGATATTTTGGCATTAAATTCTAGGAAAAATAAGATACGCTTTGGTGCTCCCACCCACCTTCTCTTTCATTCAGTCGCACACGCATTAGTTAAGGTTAGAAGCAATAACAACAATTGGGAAAATATACATAAATTATTTTTAACAGTATTTTTTCCTGTTTTTTTTTTTGGCTGTGTATGTTGTTGTTGTTGCGATAATAAATTTGGAATTTATTTGAATTAATATTGGATAGAAGTAGAATTTTTCTCCACTTGTCCGGTAAACGAAAAATAATTCAGTTTGAACGTGTCAATCGCATCGAACGGTTTTTTTTAGTGAAGAAATCTGAAAAAGTAAATTTTTTGAAAATAATGTGAAGAATCATTTGCTTTACAAAAAAAATATATTTGAAAATAATTTATAAGTGAAAACACTGTTATTAATCAATTATTATTATTATTATTATTTTTTTTTTTTAGAATAATCTCTTTATCAAAATGAATGAAGCCAAAAGTTTGTTCACCACCTTCATCATCTTGGCTCTTCTTTTGGTATTATTGTACATATTCTACGAAATGGTTTTCTAAAAATTTTCTTACGTTGATTTTAATCAATTAATTAAAATTTCATACATAATTCAAAAAAAAAAAACAAAAAAATATGAAAAAATCAAATCAACAAATCAACAACGCAACCGTTGCCTTTATTTAGCAGAAATGAAAATATTCCAAATATTTGCCGTAAAATAATTAAGAAAACTAAGCAGCTAGTATCGTAGTGGATTCTTTTTCTAAACACTTAAACACCATTAGATTTGTAAGAAGAATAACCTTTTAAAGGTAAGTGTACTAATAAAACTTACAAACTTAAATTAATTTATCTTGTCTTGTGTGATAAAAACAATCGAAGATTTTAAAATTCCATGGGAAAATTAAAACGATAACAATTTGAAAAGTCCGTATTCTCAAAACGAGGCCATACAGTTTGTAGTTGTAATGGTTTCATATTTTCAATATTTGTTATATCTTAAAAAAGGAACTTGAGTATATCTTTGGCAAAAAAAAAAAAAAAATAAATAAAAATCTTGGCACGATTTAAACATCTAAAATTTTTTTACCGCCAAGGATTAATTAAATGTGATATTGTTAATTATTGGCGCACTAAACTATCAATTGATGGCGATAGAAAATACTATCGATCACGCGTAGTTCATCATGGCTTAAATACTTTTTCGTCTAAATGCTTGGGATCATATCGTTTCTTCAATGTAAAATAGCTTTATTAAGAAAAGAACCAACTTAATAAAATACAATGAAAGTTTTCCAAATGCTAATTTTCTTATTAAAATTTATTGGTTGAACTTCGCTTTAACTTTAAATAAATGTATAAAGAGGAACATTTTTTAGTGTCTTAAAAATCTAGATTTATTGGTATATGGCTATATATTATTATATTTATATATTGAAACATTTTCCTGTTTAGCTCTGCTTAAGTGAAAATTAGAACCAAATGAAATCATTCGTCGAATTGCCTTAGAAAAAAAAAAATACTTTTTTTGTAGAAAAGAATTCCTTCTGTATGGTAAAGAGTTCTTAACCCTAAATTTAAAAATAAAGTTGGTTGACTTTATAGATCATCCTCGCAAATTCTCGTTAGTATCAAATTCGATTTGAGAGAAGTTTTTGAGGTATTTAGCACATAATGTTTTCGAAAAATTTCGACAGCGGAATCTCTCAAACAAATGAGCAAATTTTTATCAATTTTGTAGCATTCGAAACATTTTGTCAAATTTAGAAAAATGACTGAATCTATAAACATCGATTTGTTAATAACTGTAGAGTTAGTAAAATATATGTTAACGAAAATTTTATTCAGCGATATCTCTAAAATGAATATGCCCACTGTGCTAAGAAAAAATTTTAAAAGTTTCCCGAATATATAAAATAGATTTGACGTAGTAGTAAAAAATATAATGGGTTTAATTTTTAATTTATTTATTTCGTTGTAAAAAATGTGTTAAAATAACGCAACGCCTTACCTTCGGTAAAATACAAAATTTTGCAATTTGTTCGAAATTTTTTTGATAACATCTCTCGAACGCCTTTTTTTTAAATTTGTACAAAATTTTTTGAATTCGCGTTATTTTCCAGGGTACATTTCCAATTTCCTCAAATCGTTAACTCAAAATTTAATTTATAAAAATATATTTTTGAAAAATCGATTCAAAATCACTAATCTAACTGGTACATGGCTTAAAACTTAAGGCGAAACATAAAACTGATAAATGTTCATCGTCTTAATTAAAATAAATATTATCATTATTTAAGTATAATGCAGCTATAAGTAAAAGGCTTGAACGCTGAACTATTTAATAGAAGACAGTGGGTTCAGTTCCATGAAAATATTAAAATTCCAATTATTGGCTAATTATGGTTTCGAAACCAGGTAATAAAACATTATTTTCGTGTTGCATCCTTCCTCCAATGAAAAAAAACTGATACTCTTAGAAAAGTATGGGATATTTATAAACTAGAATTAAGGAAAATTTAATAATTTTTTAGTGTAAGTTGTAGTTCAAAAACTGCTAGAAATAAAAAACATATACATATAAAAAACGATGAAAAACTTCTGTTATTTAAAAAATTTTGGAAAATTTTCGAAATTGTCTTAAGGAGTTTGTGAAAATTTTACTAAATTTTAGTACAGTTTTCAAGTAAATAAACAATATTCCAGTAATATAAGATAATTTTCTTCTTTTTACCAGCCATATTCGTATTATAAAAATTCTGCACTCAAATTGTAGTTCCGTACTACAATCCTTTGCACGTATTTGTGTACCAATAAAAATAATGAAAAATAAAACATAATTTTTTATATATGGACTTTCAAAGTGATAATTGTAGCAATTTTTTTTTGTTGTGGCCCCAAAAATTGTCAAAAAAGTAGAGAGAAAACAAATTTTTTGCCAAGGGTGATGTGCTCCATATTGCTGAAAATATATAGACTTTATTGCTATTTTTTTTTTTTAATTTTAAAGAAGATTTCGTTGGAACATTTATATTAAAAGTAAAAACAAATCATAGTGTTTTATTTTTGTCCATATGAATGCAAAAATGAAAATATTTTCAATAAAAAAAGACAGGCAGTTAATGTGGAAAAGTATGTTCTATATCAACACAAGGCGGCACAATTAGGGGAACAGAGTAGGTGTCAACATATTAGGATATGTGTATGTACACATATTATATATGTATATGTATATACTTTATATTGTTGTATTTTTTTTTTTAATGAGGCCACACCAATTTATAAAACCAGTGCAAAATAATATTATTTTTAATTTAGATTGATCATAAAATATTGCAAATAAATGTCATAATTTCGCAAATCATATCGATTTAAATCGAAAGATTTTAATGTCTTATTGATGTTTATTAAATCATACATTATTATTTTATTTTATGACAATTTCTTTTCTAAAAGTGTAAAATTTTATTTAATCAGTTTATAAAAGAAATCTGGTTATGGCTCTAATTAAAAAAAATTATTTGGTTTGCAAAATCGGGTGCATCCCCTTGGAAGGGGCAACAATTTTTACACGTCAGCAGAAATAATTTCTTAAACTGTAAAAAAATAGAATGGAAAGGGGTTTCAAAATATTTCAAAAGAGTATTGATTGTTGCAGAATTCAATCGATATCGAATGCCATAATTTACCAGCATATTCGAAAATTCTTGGGAGTTGAAAATATTATAATTCGAAATATATAATATATAGGAGTAAATACATAAGTATATATCGTACCATGAAAAAATTAACAACGTATTTTAAACCCTTGTCCTAAACGATAGCTTTACCTTATCTTTTACTACTTCTAATGAGAGAAATTCGATCACTCACAGATAAGACAATGCCCTGGAGATTGTCTATCAGAAATAAAAGGACTCATACTCGTACATGTTGGAAGAAAATCATCCTCAGTGAGAGGCGGCATTCTTACAGTGATGGGAAGTAAGATTATGTGCTGCATCTTCTGAAATAAATTTTTTTTTATAGGAAAAGAGGGATGTTGAACATCTGTTTAAAAATTCTTATACTACGTAGTCGAATTTGGTTAAAATGGAATAGTTACAACATGGACCATGACCTTTTTTCAGCAAGTATTTATTGCTATACCATCTAAATTCGTGTCTTCACGATTATAATTTTTTTCAGGGAGCGGCCCATGAACTGGGGGCAAATTACGGCATTCGATATCGAACGAAATTTCAAACAAAATTTTCTTGAATTGTATGAAGTAGTTTTTGGATTGGTTTAGTGATCTTGATTTAGGACCTATTTATTTTATATACTATTGAGATCCCAGGAGTCTATTCTGGGCCGTTTTGTTTCCTGAAAAGAGTGTAAGACGTTTATTCTTAATTTTGCTAAAAAAAAGTTAGTTCAACGTTCTCGTTACAAATTGTGAGTCTCATAAATTTCTTGGTAACTAAACTTCTGAGAATTTTTTTCTTAAAAGGGTAAAAAGATTTACAATCTATTAACCGGAAAAAAGGAGGAGATTATAAATTTGCCTGTACTTTTTTTTAATATTCGTACATGCACTACACTATCATGTATGTGTAAACCGTTTTTTAAAATTAAAAATTTTTAATATACGTTCTAGTTTTTTAATTAAATTTTTTTTGTATGAAAGGGCATGTTTTGTACCATAATTATTTTTGCCAATAATTATTTTTCGAAAATTGAGCGGACAATATTCTCGCCCGAAATATTACTTATCGCGTAATTCCATAAGTTTTGAAAATACTTTTTGTTATTAGAAATTTAAGTGGAAAGTGGAAGACAAAGTGGCAGCCCGATATATTGATTATCGCATAATGAATAATATCACATCATCATGTGTCCGTTTTATAATCTGTTCGATTGGGTCATTGCACTGATTTTAGAGAAAGAAACGTTATCAATTTCCCAAAAAGATTGCAAGATTTTTGAAAAAAAAAAAAAAAAAAAAAAAATCGAAAAAAAGTTTATTTTTGAAATAAATTGAAATCAATTGACAGAGCGAGAGAGATATATATATAGAGAGAGAGTGCGATAAGTATATTTTAAAAAAATGGAAAAATTCTTATGAAATCGTTTTTTGAACTTTAAAAACTGCACGGAATGTCATTAATATGATATAAATCATTTAGATGCTTCGAAAGATATTGTTGTAAAAAATTTTCATATAATTTTAAATTAATTTAAAAAATGGCTTCTAAGGTGAACCATATTTTGTTTTATACAGATTTAAACAAATCATTAGTATCCAACAAAAGTATGATTGTGTAACTAATTGTAAATAAATGGAATAAAATTAAATAAACGCTTAAAATGAATTTTTTTTAAAAGCATATGGAAAATACATTTATCCAAACAGCAAAACATTCAGTACAATTTACCAAAATAATTAAACTTTTTCGTGCACAAAAGTACGCTGTATTCGTTTTTTGGCATCAATAAAATCAACTTTTTTGGAAAATTAATTTCTGTTTTATTCTAAAAAGCCAAATGCTTAGAAGCATATATATACATATTTATTAGTACAAATACATAGTATCTTACATTAGCTAATGGTGTGTATGATTTTTTTTTAATTTTTAATTTTCAAATTGCGTTTCCTCTCAACAAGAAAGCCAATTCGATAATTGGAAAATGACAAGTGTGTATCCATATACAAACTTTGTATATTTTTCTATTATATGTGCATACGTGTGTATACATGTACATATGTATGTATATTAAAAAATATATTTGTTTTTTAAAATAATACTTTTTTTCGATACAATATATTATATACAAAACATGTCATCTTGTTTTATTTTAAATGAAATTGAGTGAAACGTGCGCAACTTTTGAAAAATTGTCTGTTTTTCCTAGAACTATATCTGTATGGAAATTAGAAAAAAGAAAATTAAAATCCATTTATTAATAAACTACAGATGTACATATACAATTTTTATGCAATCTAACTTAATAAAGGAAATACTTGAAATACATATATTTTGCTGCTACAAAGTAAAAAAATATTAATAAATTGAAGCAGGCAGATTTTTATAATTCAATTATACATAAATCGCATAATAGTGGCAGAACCATTTGATGTTAAATTAAAAAAAAAAAATTAAGAAATTCAAAAATTTCATTTATGTGCCATAAAATCATACTGAAGTTCCGTATAAAAAAAATGTACATATATACATATATATTTTTTTAAAATTATTTTTGAGTAATTAACGATTTCATAACTTTTATCAATGATCTTTAAATAACGATCTATTCGATAGTTTCAGATTTTACTTGGCCTTTATTTACTTATCACATTGAAGTCGGCATTCAATGAAACGAATATCGTCTTGATGGCATTATATTTTATTAAAATAATTATATTTTGTTTCAAATTTCAAATAACGTTAACTAAAGTCACCTGTCTTCAGGAATTGAAAAAAACACATTAGCATATAAATTATTCAATTTCTAAAATGTTATATAAAAAATATAAAATAAAGGTAAAATTTCAATACTCCTACAAAATTCTTTTTTTTATTGCATATGAGGCCAAGGGTTTTTCAAAAGGGGCACTAATTGTGATTAGACGGGTAAAGAGCTGTTGAATGTGAAACAATCTAAAATTTGCTCTTAAATATATGGATATTTTAATCATTTTGTTCCCCCGAATCTACGGCTGAATATTTTTAGTTTTGATTTAATTTTTTTTTTTTTTTTTTTTTTTTTTTGATTTAGGCCACTTCTTACTTCTGTGTATTTATTTGTATGCGGTGAATTTTTGTGGATAACGAGTTTTTTCCCTATATACCGATCCGCTCTCAAAAATTTGATTTTTTGTGTGATATTAAAATTTTTGATGAAACTTTTTATTTTTATGGAAATTTTAGGTTTTTGGTGAAACTATCGATATTTTTCGTAAATTCTCGATTTTGTTTCGGGTGGTTTAAGATATAATGGACCTTATTGCAAGAGTCTATGTTAATTTTAGACTTCGACATTTGTGCACTAGATTACAGATAACATTGTACTATATTACAAGATTTTTCTTTTCTTAACAAAAACTGTCGGTGTCGGTATACGACAGCGACACTTGCAATAGAGGCCGATACGATAATATATAAGAAGAAATCGTCACACTCATTGAACAACACAACTCGTAGTTTCCCTGGGATATTTTTCTTCACATAATTCTTGGAGATAAAAATTTAGTTGCAATGTCCGCTCCACAGCACATTTGTAGATTCATATCGCTCATTTGTTGCTACAAAATCGATTTTTTTTAGTCAAGAATGCAAAATTAACCGTTCTTTATATTTAGTATCAACTTCATATAACGATCTCGCTTACTCGGTTCTTGAGAGTAAAATATTATTTTATTTCTTGCCATTAAGTTGTACTTAAATTGGAAATGTTACACTCGTTTTTTTGTTGCAAAATTAGTTTTTCGGAGTTAAGGCGTTATTGCAGCGTACGTATGTGCGGCCAAAAATTTTGCAAAGTTATTAGTATTTTCTATTTATTGGCTTCTCTAATTTGACCCTTCTCTAATAAATTCAATAAAATTGTGGAAAAATTTAAAAATTTATTTCAACAGAATAAATCAATAAAAATTCTTTCTTAATAGAAATTCATCTCAATTGTGATGGAGGTCATGTAAATTTCGAACAAAAACAGAAAAAGATTTTGTAAACACAAGAAATAATTTAAAAACAATAAACAAAAAAATTATAACAAAATTTACTTGTAAAAATCATTTTATTGATCACAAATATAAAGATTAATGCATTTTGTTTCATTTTTATTTCTCCAGTTGACGTCATGGTGCTGGCATTAAGATTTTTCATTTTCTTGCCCAAAATAAAGAAGGTTAGTAAACGTATTATAATAAACAAAAACGTTACATTTATTTAAAAACTATTATTGTTTATATTTTCAGCTTAATCCCTCTTCCTTGATGTCAATTAAAACTTTAATACGTTTTAAGAGTTGTACTTTTTAATGATCCTTTTTTATGAATTTAAACATAAATTGTAGTACGTTAATTTAAATTAATTGACATTTTGTACAGGATTTATATATTGTTCTTTATTAGTATTAGTAGTTTGTATTTATGAAATACATCACATCAATGCCTTTATTTTAATAATTTTGTTTTATAAAGAGAACAAGAAAAAAACCCAACATCACAAAAGAAATGTTTATAACAAATGGTATCTGTAAAATAACATCTAAGAATTTCTTTAAATCGATTATATGTAAAACAAAATAAAATTACAAAAAAAAAAACAATTTTTTTTCTTTTCAAGGAATATTTTGTTGTCTACTGAAATTAAAGTAGCAATAAGTATGAATTAATATTATTAATTAATTAAGACAAAAGACTTAACAACTGGTTACAAGGCCTACCAATAAGGCTTATGCAACAGCCCAGCTGAAAGGTAAGATGATTGTCAAACTCTGTATATAAAAATTTTCCCGAAAATTCGAATCTGTCGTTAAAAATTGTAAATAATCGTTTAAACAGATTTTTTTTCCAATCTTGGTCACGAACTCACTCCTGGCTAATTTACCTTTCAGACACACAAAAACCTCGATTCAGCATTGGGGTGCCCCAAATATGTTCATACTAGTGATGTAATGAATATTCGTAATCGTATTACCAAATATTCGCCTATATCATGACATTCTGACTTATGTATATTGGTACAGGCCAATATTTAGTCAGTAAAAAATTTAATTATGTGAATAAAAACTTAATGTAATGGTTATGGGTTTCACATACCTTACAATGTGTAAATATAATGTGATGCGAATAACATTTATAGGACTTTCGAAAAGTCGTTTTTTCATAACATCCAGAATATGACTTCAAATCTAGTGGTCCAAAAAAAGATAACATCTTGCAATGACCACCTTATGAAATCATTGTAAAATAATAAAATTTCCAATACTTCCTTCTTCTTGCAGAAATAGTTCTTTCTTTACTGGGATCTTGTGAGTTCTTCTTTCTTAATTATATTTTTACTTGAATTTATATCATTTGAAACTCATAACCTTTGAAAATTTTTTATTTTACTTCAAAATAATAAATAAATTTTTTTTAGCATGTTTGACTACTCAAATGAAATTGCAACTTAAATACTTTAAATCGTAAAACAGTTAAAGAAGTATTTTGAATACAATTTCTTAACAAACGTTTGTAAGCCTTAAAGTGTTAGTTAATCGTGTTGTTTTTCTTTCTTGGCCAAGTTAGATTCGATTACGTAGTTTCCTGTTTTTTTTTTAGCTAATCAGGCCTAATATGTTTTTATGACAATAAATTTCAAAGTTATTTATTTCATATTTTCCCTACGTTTCGTGAATTTTTTGTTCACTTTATCCAGGGACTCGTAATAAAAATTATTTTATTAC
The DNA here is from genome assembly GCA_963681545.1 of Germaria angustata. Lineage (NCBI taxonomy): Eukaryota > Metazoa > Arthropoda > Insecta > Diptera > Tachinidae > Germaria > Germaria angustata. The sequence goes on along the minus strand of OY812999.1, from coordinate 6,738,929 downwards.
ACTAATAAATTAATTTCTTAACATTTAACATCATCAATAAATAAATATATAATACAACAAACATTTGAAAAAACCTTTTTTCAAAATGACACAATGTTTTTCATGACCATCTTATGTTAGTTAATTGATTTGAATTAGATTTAAAGCTAAAGTAACATATTAGTTTAAATAAGGTCGTAAGAAAATGACACAAAAATAAAAAACAATATTTATCAGATTTGTTATTCGAAATATTTTCCAAAGTAACTATTTAATATTTTATTTCATTGGATTTTTAATCATGACTTGGCTAAAGGGTACTGATGATTTGGTTAGCGCCAAAGGTATATACACAGCTAAGCCAACAACAATCAATGAAGTAATAAAAAAATTTATTTTAAACTTTAGATAATAAATAATCTTCTTGTAACAAAAAAAAAAAAAAAAAAAAAAGAAACAACAGGTCTTACCTACAAAAATCACTTTGAGTTCGAGCGCAATAAGCGGGAAAGATGTTGAGATGTGTTTTGAACATACGCAGCGTGGGAGCTTTTTACAAATCAAATGATCATTATTTGTATTTTAATTATGAAAGAGATTAAAGTGATTTATTGTCAGTATGAATGGCATCCATTAAAATGTTGTGATAATTTTTACAAATTATAAGAAGATTTCTTTTAATGAATTTCAAATATTTCATTTTGCAGAGCAACAGATCGAACCATAGATAAAAATCTCTAAATTTCAACATAAACGGTTGCATGCATGTATCAAAATATTACCTCCAATATACTCGACTTCGTATACGTAATTATCAAAAAAGTGACATTCGCTACATACACATTCGTATTTTTAACTTTCAAAATTCTTCCAAAACTTAAAAAAAAAACACAAACAATTCATAAGTTTTCGGCATAACCATGAAATTTTAAGCATCTGCGGTTCTACTCAATATTTAAAAGAAATATATAAATATATATATAAAATATAAAAGAAATATAAAAGAAATATATAAATTTAGCAGTTTAGACACCATTTCAAAAAATAAAAACCAAAGGCATAGCTAGAGAATTTTTAGGGGGGGAAGGTCTACAGCCCTAAAAATTTTTCTAGGAAAGGCTACTCCTTTTTAACGAAGTGGTATATTATGTCGTTTATTGGAAACACCAGAAGGAAAAAATTCTGGGGGCTGTAAAATTTCTAAGCCACCAAAAGGAATTGCTACGACAACGAAAAAATCTTTAAATAGTAAACATTAAATTAAAATTCAACGTCATTAATTAAATTTCGTAACATACCATACGTCTATTAATAACAATTTATAATCACAACTGCATTTGAAGTCAAAATCGCTTGATGGAAAATAATAGAAAAACAACGCAAAGTACATGGCAGTCGTATACTTGTATGTCTTGAAACAAAAAATTATTTTAACCAAAAAAAAAAAAAAACAAGGTCAGTGTTTATATGTCTTGCTAACCATAGTCCATATACGTTGTAGTTGTGGAATTGTTAAATATGTTTAAAAACTGACTTTAACAAAGACTTATAAAATTTGGCAATTCTTGAAAAATATTTCTTAATGTTGCATAAAAACACATAAAAGTGAAACTTTTAAAAGAAGCATTAAGTTGACGGCAGGTCCATGTAAAAGTGCATGTACAAAAACAAATAAACTTTTAATTACCAAGCAAACATTTGTTGGTTGTTGTTCTTTGCAGAATAATAATGGTAGACTTCAAACATAAACTGTCCAATGTCATTGTTAAAATAAAAATTAAAAAAAAAACAAAAACCAAAAATCTAATGACGGCCATTAAAAAAACTGTTGTTTCTTATTTTTTTAAACATTTCAATAACACATTGGCAATTATTCTTTATATTTTTAATTTACATGTGAAGCATAATTGAAACTTTGTTGCAAGTTAAAACTAATAAAGTTCAATCAACCATTTAATCTTTTACCTTTTTTTATTTCGCAATTAAAGTTCAACAACTCAGTCATCAATCGGGTTTCTGCTTTAATTGATTAATCGTTCGATTAATTAATCGTGTTTTTGGTTTAATCGGTTAATGATGTTAATTTTGGAATAATCTTTTAACCGATTAATATAAAATTTCGGTAAAAAATACATTATTCATTTATTGTTTTGAGATTTTCTTGAAAAAAAAAAAAACAATAATATAAAATACAAATCAGACAGAAAACGAATTTATAATAAAAAAAATAAGCCAGTAGGAGGGTCGCTGATTCGATTCCTGCAGACAAGCCAAATGGCTTCGCAGTTTGTATTTGTTTATAAAAATTAAAAAATAAAATAAATGATTTCAAATATTAAAAAAATATATATATTTCATAGAGGACTTCTTATAAAATATTTCTAAAAAGTAATATCTTTCAAATGTTCAGGATTTAAACGTTTATTTTTTTCTAGTTTTAATAGAACTTAGAAAAAATCCTTTCACTTATTTTAGATGTTGCAAAAGTAATCCATAATAGTGAATATCCAGTTCCTTTTTCTGTATTTCTCTTAACATATAGACTCTTTTATTGTGGCATTATTGTGTTTGTTTTGATTTTTTAAAGTCCTCAACAGTTCTAATAGTTTCGTTTACTTCCATTAGAAAACTGTTTGTATTACGTTATAATTAGACTCTTGCATTGCGTTATCATTAGGCTCTTCCTGAATATTATACGAATTAAAAAAAATGTTACTAGAAGGAAATTTCACTGAGTTCTATTTAAAGTTGAGTTCGTCTCTCCTAAAGTCCGGTCCTTAGAAGTTATGGCGCGTAAAAAATATTTTCAAATAACGCAAAAAATTATAATTTTGTTTAATCGGTTCATCAACCGAAACAGCCAATTTTAAATCAGTCGAGCATTTTTAATCGGGTAGTAATTAATCGTGAATTGGTTAACCGATTGAATACCCTAGCCATTAAGTGCGCAAGTAAGTAAGTATGTCTGTATGTAGTTGATAGTTGCTTGTTGTGTTGTATATTGGCTAAACAGTATCGAACATTGAAAACAAGTTGTGAACGAAAGTAAATCTGCAATACAGTTGAGGATATTATGTAATTTTTTTCCGCAAGATATTCAGGTTTATGTTTCTGATTTGCTCAAAAAAATGAAAATGTTGCTTTTTGAAATGAACCACATACATACTCTCGTACAGATGCATATTTTTGTTCAGTCAAAAAGCGAGTTTTTGCATAAAAGCATTTTTCTGGTTGCAAAGGTTGAAAAGCTTATCTGACTTGATTTGAAAAAGAAACTAGACGTTTTGCTAAACTTCATAAAATTGATTATATTGTACCTTTTTATTCTTCTTACTCCAATTTATTAAGATCAATCGTGTACGGTTTCAGTTTCAATGCAGTATTCTATCGAATTACAGCCGACTCCAATGAAAAATCATGAATATCCTTTAAGATTAAAAACAAAAAATAAATATTCAATTGTTTTATTTTCGACCTTCGGTTTGGCTTCAAATGTGATTATGTCCACAAAAATTTTTCAAAATAATTTTGTTTCGTTCTACTGTGAGTTGCGGTGGTCTCGTGGACTAGTACAGTATACTAGTAGTCAGAGAGCCGCAAGTTTAATTCCTTAGGTAGACTCTGCGTACTTTTTCATTCATCTTATTTAGTATACTGTTACCAATTTTTTGTTATCTATTAAAAGGTCCTAATGATAGACCCAATTGAGCCGAAAAAAGCACCCTGTTGGACCTAACCTTATGTTTGATGACTTTGGAACCTCTTCCCGTCTTCCAACGTCAAATTTTGGTTTGTAAACAGACCGGTTTCGTTCATTTGTAATCTTGAGTGTTGTTTTCCTTATACACATAGTTCCTTCGGTTGTGTAGGTCCGCTCGTGTGCTGTGTCCCTGTATACCTCAAAATCTATTTCCTGTCAATCTCTCATCGTTGTACGTTTGCCCATGTCTATTCTCCTACCTGTCTCTCTCTATCTCTCTCTCTCTCTCTCTCTTAACCCTGCCTTTCTCTCTTCATTCATATGTCCGTATTGCGGTGAATAGTCGACTGGTGTTTCCTCAGTATACGCTATGTTGGGTCCCACAGGGCTGTCCTATAAAAATGTAAGGCCTGCACTATCTACACTTGAATTTTGTGTTTCTGAATATTTTTTTAATTTCCTTTTGAAATTGTATTCGTCTCCACACAATGATATACTAGTCTGTATGTTTTTTCATTATTTGTAAAGTCCGAATCAGAAAACAAAAGCTACACCTTTATATTCGTCTTTTCAGTTCTCTCTTTCTTTCTCTCCAAAACAAAAAAAAAAATAAAAAAATCAAGAATTGCAGTAACGGGCACTTAACAATGGCTCCCTTGCCCTGTTTCTTCATGTGCGGATCGTTCTTAGAAATAGTGTTTGTTGTGAAAATATACATTTATTGTTAAAATAATGTGAAGATATAAGAGATATGAAATCAAGTCAATGACAACAAATATATTTACAATGTAACTAATGAGAACTAATTATTCATATAAAAAATTATTATGCCACCTTGCTTTTACCGTGCGTACTAAAGTACTCGTCTCTTAATTGTCTAGTCAATCGGTGGCTAACGCGTGTTCTCAACCACTCGGGTGATAATTTCATAATAAAATACTAAAAAATTTAATTGTTTTTATTCTGCTTAAAGGAATTTAAAAAAGTACAGAAAAATTTCTTACCTGTAAACCATGGCTCCAATACCCAGTCGTTTCAATAGTTTTGCCTAGTGTAAACACTAAAGAGCGTGTATACGATTTAACAGCTGGTATCAAAATATTGCCCCTCATTACCGTGTCGGAGTACTGATTCATTTTAGTAACCACAAATAAAGGTGTTACACACTGCACATCAATATTGTATTCACACAATTCTCTTTCTATGGCCAAGGAAAAGGCTCGTATGTAACGTTTGGTGGCAGCATAAACAGCCATTAGAGGTATCGGTTGCAACTCACTACCTGATGATAAATTAACAATGGCTCCCTTGCCCTGTTTCTTCATGTGCGGTATCAGCATACGTGTCATTATGGTAACAGCGCCAATATTAATATTGATTAAGTCCCATAATATATCTTCAGATATGTTTTCCAGTTCATCGGGATAATCGTACATTTTTCCAACGTTGTTGACTAAACACAAAAAGAAAAAAGATTGCTCAAACTATTAAATTTTTCTTACTTTAAGAAAAAATTGCGAAGGAAACACGCACAAGCGCTCAGGACCCGTACAGTGCCATAATTGTCAAGAATATGGCCATACGAAAACTTATTGCAAATTACCTACTGTTTGTATTGTGTGCGGTGAATTACACAACACTGCTATTTGCAATAAGTCGAAGGACCAGAAGGAAAAGAAGTGCAGTAATTGTGGAGGTAATCACACTGCTAACTACAGAGGATGTCCTGTATTCTCTTTTGTTAAACAAGCTATGAGCCAAAAGCCTAAAGTAACTCCAACTCAAGCAGGAAATACGTTCACCGCTACTCCTACCCTAATGGCCCAACCAATCACTTCACATGTATCGTATGCTGACGCTGTGAAGATCAACTCTATTCCCGTTCAAAAAGTGTCTCCACCAACTAATGCAACAAATGCAAACCCAAGCTTTAATTTCAGTCGCCTTGAAGCTACTATAGACAATTTGGTGCAAACTATAAACAACTTTACAACAAATATGACTAGCATGATGCAAGAAATGCTGCGAATGCAGAATACACTGCTTCTAGCATTAGTTAACAAGCCATGAACACGTTAAAACAATGTTTCTGGAACGCAAACGGCATTCACCAACACAAATATGAACTTGAGCACTTCCTCTCGGTAAAAAATATTGATATAATGTTGGTATCTGAGACTCATTTGACTTCGAGAAGCCTTTTTAAAATGACTGGCTACACTTTATATGATACAAAGGACCCGAGAGGAAGAGCATGCGGAGGATCAGCAGTTCTAATAAAGTCAAAACTCAAGCACTATATTCTTGAGAACACTTGTGAAGACCATCTACAAGCAACGAATATTTGTATCGAAAATTTTTGTTCAAATCTCGTGATATCATCCATTTACTCCCCTCCCAGATTTTCAATCACTGAGGATCAATACGAGGATTTTTATAAAACTATTGGCCCTTGTTTCATAGCAGCTGGCGACTACAATGCAAAGCATACGTTCTGGGGGTCGCGTCTTATTACACCTAGAGGTCGAGCATTGTTCAACACAATTTCAAAAATGGGTTTGGATGTCATTTCTAGCGGTGAGCCCACTTACTGGCCTACTGACATACAAAAAATTCCGGATGTTATAGATTTTGGGGTCATGAAAAATATCCCTAGGGATTTAATTCATGTTGAAGCTTCACATGATCTCTCCTCCGATCACTCTCCCACGATCGTTACAATTTGTAGCCGACTAAGAAGTGACTTACCTCACCCATATGTGAAGATGATAAATCGTGTTAACTGGCTGGGGTTCAAAAAATATCTCAGTAGTCATTGTACGGAAAACATCAGGCTTAGAACTCCCGATGATATTGAACTTAACATTGCCAATCTTACCAATCTTACAGCCTGTTTAGGCTGCTAAACATGCCACAACCTCCCATCCGCAGACTGGGTTTAATAGAATTTATTCTGCGGATATTGAACGTCTCGTATGTGAAAAAAGAAGAGCTAGAAGGGAATGGCAACAGCACAGATCGCCCCAACATAAAATCAAACTTAGAGAATGCACTAAACGACTCCATGAGTTGCTTGCATCTGAAAAATCTGCTTCTCTCAAGAACTATCTGGAAGGTCTCGATGTCACAGCAGCATCTAATTACTCCCTGTGGCGCGCTGCTAAAAAACTTAAAACAACCGTTGAGTCTAAACCACCCCTGCGCACTTCTACCGGAGGTTGGGTAAGAACTAATACTGAAAAAGGCAACATATTTGCTGGTAATTCAAAAAACGTATTTACCCCAAACACATGTACTGGTGCTGTTGATTTGCCCAGTGTAGTGGCTCTACCCCCTCGACCCATAAAGTTTAAGATGCGTGATGTGCAAAAACTAATTGCTGAAACCAACCCGAAGAAAGCTCCGGGTATTGATGGAATTAGTAACAAGATGCTGATGCAGTTGCCTCGTATTGCAACTGTTATTCATTTTTAATGGCATTTTACGACTGGAGTATTACCCACACAGCTGGAAACTTGCCATGGTCAAAATGATTCCAAAGGCGGGTAAAGATCTTACTAAGGCTGAGTCATATAGGCCAATAAGTTTGCTGTCAACAATTTCAAAGCTCTTCGAAAAACTTCTCATGACAAAATTGTCCCCAATTCTAGCTGATAATGGATGCATACCGGACCATCAATTTGGTTTTAGAAGTCAGCATAGCACCATTGAACAAACTCATAGATTGGTCCATTTCATAAGAAGAGCATTTGAAGAAAAAAAGTATTGTTCTTTCCTCTTTATTGATGTCTCTCAGGCATTTGATAAAGTGTGGCATGAAGGCCTAATTGTAAAATTGAAGACATATCTGCCAATAAACATTGTAAATCTATTGGAAAGTTATATTCTTGCCCGGAAATTCACTGTTGTGGAAGGAGACTTCATGAGTGAGCCCGAAACTATCTCATCCGGTGTGCCACAGGGGAGTATACTGGGTCCAGTTTTGTATTTGATCTATACCTGTGATATGCCTTTAAGCAGTAATATCCTCACCTCTACATTTGCCGATGATACAGCCTGCCTTAGTATGCATGAAAACCCTCACGAGGCATCCCGTTATCTTCAGCAACATATTAACCTGTTGGAATTGTGGTTGAACTTATGGAGAACAAAAGTGTGTTCATGTCACATTTACACTACGAAGAGACACTTGTTCCCCCATTCAAATCAACAATCAAGTTGTTCCTCAACATTCACATGTGAAATATCTTGGTATACACCTCGACCGACGCCTCACATGGAAAAACCACATTGACTCTAAGCTGACACAAATAAAACTTAAATTGACTCAGATACATTGGCTGATTGGTAGAAATTCTACCCTCAGTCTAGATTGTAAACTTTTAATATACAAGTCGCTTTTGAAACCCATATGGTGTTACGGAATTCAGCTATGGGGCACTGCTTCAGCTTCCAATGTAGAGAGAATCCAACGAATGCAAAACAAAATTTTATGGTTAATAACATCGGCTCCTTGGTACATGAAAAATTCAATTTTACATCGTGATTTAAATATGCCACTTGTGACCGCTGAAATTGCAAAATATGCAGGCAAATATTTAACAAAACTCGAGTCCCATCCTAATCCCCTTGCTCGTAACATCTTGAACTTTCCTGGACACATCCGCTTAAAAAAGAGGGATACTACGGCCTTAATACGCCACACTTCAGATTGAATTTTTTGAATATTTTTGTGCTTAACATATTTATGTATTATTAATTACTATCACTAAGTTTATGTCCGACACTGGTTGGGCCTAATTATTATATTTATACTTAAGATTTGAACACTTATTGTTAGTTCTATTTGAAGATACAATAAACAAATAGCAGTGGAAAAAAAAGGAAACACGCAAAACCCCTGTGGACCGAGGAACGAGTACAAACGTTTTGACACTTAGGAAGTCTATACGATGACATGCGGGTAGTTCTCCAGTCCACAGGAGCTTTACAAATGCACTAAAATTTTAATTGAATACATTTAAGGAGTAATAATATCTGGTCCACAGTTTTTCAATGCGACTTGTCTTTGCCTTTGTAGACCTAAAATAATTGCGTTTGAAAAGCATACATATGTAAAAACTCCCTAAAAGGAAATGACAATAAAAAAGAGTAATAAATTTTTAATTGAAATATAATCAAAGTGGCAGCCAAATGTTCATCCTCTTTATTCGCACTAAAAATTGTGTGGTGAATTTTGTTCCCAAGGCACGCGTGAATAGTGAATTGGAAATTTGACCGTTACTGTGCGCAAATTAAAGCATTCGATATCGATTAAAAGTTAAAACAAAATATTTGGTGAATTAAAATTTGAATGCTGTATTTGCCCACAGTGATACTCAAATTTTTAATTCGGTATTAAAGCGTGTAAAGGAAATAAAATCCACCACAAAGTTTTTAGTACGAATTACGATGATAAATACGAGATGTTTGAAATTGTATAGAGGAAAACCTTTAGTCAAGAATGGGAAAATATTTCTATGAATACAGATGGTCACGTACAATGAGTGTTTGGGTACAAATTGTTACCAGTCTTTTATATATATATATATATAAAAAATAGAATACTAAAAATTAAAAAAAAAAAAATGTTTTTCAGTATAAAAATAATAAACAAAAAATTTTAATTTGTTTTTTTGCTGCCTCTAAAGTTATGTATAATTATATGAGTAAATGTTGGAAACTTTTCAAACTTAATGGTGATGATGCACTATTGATGACAGCTCAACGGCGCAACAAATAAAAATAATAATATTTTTTATTAGCAATGAGAAATTTTTTTTTTACTGAGTTCCAGCAAAAACGGTCTTGAGGCCAAACGACAAATATTCAGAACTCAAATTAAATAAATTTCTCTTAAATTTAGTGAATTATTTTTCTCCACTATGAAAGGAAGTTAGTTACTTAAAATAGTTAATTACCAAAATATATATATTGTTTTGTTTGTGTGCAACGTACCTAATATGCCCACTGGTATGCCAGCCAATTCTTGCTCTATATGTTTGTAAATCTCTCTTCCCTTTGAAAAATCGACAGCAATCCATTTGGTTTTCACTTTATATTCAGCTTCTATATAATAAAAAGAAAATCATTTAGTACTTTGAGTTCTTTGTGGCATATTCGTAATTTGTTAATACGAACCCATTTCATTTGATACAGCAATTAGTTTCTCTTTAGTACGTGAAATGAGCACCACATTAATTCCCTGTTTAGCCAACTCTTTAGCATATTCTTTGCCGATGCCATCGGTAGCTCCGGTAATAACTGTTGAAGAAACAAACAAAAAATAAGGAAAAGTTACAACATTTGCTACCACAAACATTGCCATCACAATAATTGTCAGCAGCATCATTAAACACAAACAAGTTAAATGCCACAACTTAATGCAAGCCATAAAGTAATTAACGCTTTTATGTTAATTACTTAAATAAATATTAAGTACGCTGTTTGCCAGATTAAAACAAAATAGACATTTGAAATTTTATTATGTACAATACACGTACAATGCAATAAAATATTATTTAAATTCATGATTTGAAATCATATTTCAAACTGCACAGTGTGGTCGATTTGCTAAATTATTGGTAATAAATTTTGTCTCAGTGGTTCGAAATAGTGATTCGATTATAAATGAAGGGAGTCACTCCATTTCAGTTAACTGGAGGGAAGTTATTTTTTAAAATTATTTTCCAAAGTGTAATTATTTTTCAATGTTTATTTTCGTATGAGAAATAAAATTTAAATTCATTTTAAGGCAAACCATGACGAACTTTGATTTATTTTTATTTTTTATAGATCATAACTATGTTATGCGTTGAATAATAATTAACATAAAAAAATCATTTATTACCCTCGCTTTATGATCATCTTGAACTTGAGTTTTTTTCCTTTTCTGTTTGCACTGTGTGTGTTTCATTGCAAATCTTGATTATTTAATTGTAGTATCTGATATTTAATTACGCATGGAATAGCGAAACCTTAACTTTTTGAATGAAACAATTATACGCGGTTTAAGTCCGTAAACTTTGACAATAAAAAAAAGAACTACCAACAAGACAAGGTCATTGGCTAGATGGCTGGCAGCTGCAACGATCCCAATACCAATAAAATGTATACAAGTACATGCATTGATACAACATATTTATATACACACGTACTGAAAACATATTTCACAAAATAAAATTAATCTACTTACATTAACATTACATTAAATGAAGAAAATAAGAAACAAAACAAAAAGACAACAAAAACAAGAGAAGAAACTTATTAACTCTAAACGTTCAACATGCAGCGAAAGCGAAAGAAGCGCTTAACAAAGCCGGTTAAAATTGTTGAAGCAAAAAAACAAAAACTAAATTAGTTCGATTTGCAAGAAACACAATAGATTTTTATTTTTCTTCGACAATAGGTGAAAGACTGTAACAATTTTAATACAGTGAAACCTCGCTTAGCGCAACTAATGGACATTTGGCCAAATTTGCTTAGGGAAAATGTGTATCAATCCTATTTAAGGACTTACTTGATCACTGAGTGATTATTCAGTTTAAACTATTGACTAGGCTGGAACAGATTTGGGTTCATTATCTTTTCATTATGGAAAAAATTTATAAAAAATCTACATTATTTCAATTCACAATCTTTGTATTTGAGATGCAATTATTATTACATTTGTAAACATTTTCCATTAACTATGAACGATTTTTTTGGTTTGTTTTTTTTAGTTTGTAATAAAAATTGTTCTAATTTTTAAAAACGTAGAAGAGTTATTTTTGCGTTCATTTACCTAATTCTAATTCAGAGAATTTGTGACGATAATTTTGTTAGTGTTTGCGTTACTCGGTAAAAGTTAAAGTAAGCGAAAAGACCTAATGTATAGAAATACAGATAGAAATCAATAATTTTAATATATGCCATATTTCTATATACTTACATACAAATTTCTATATTCTGATTTTTTAATATGTACATATATATGCTCGTATGTATGTAAATTTAAACAGGCAATTAAATATTTTTCACATACTCGAACATATGAATGCGTGTGTTCACACGAACGACAATAGTAGGACGCTCATTTGTACAGAAATGGTTACGTTTTCGTAAGACTTCTCGCGCTGAAAGTTGTTATTTGTTAGTGGGAAACATATCAGCTGTTTGTGGGACAGGCTGTAAAAGTTTTAATGCGTTTTTAATTTATCTCCTTTTAATTGGTTTATTTTTGTTTTCTATTTTCTTTTTTTACTTTTTCTTTGTTATTATCAGCTGTTAGTTTGCAATTAAGTATTGCATATACACAACAATGTATAATGTGCAAATTAATATATTTTTTCTTGTAGAGTAAAACCAAGAAACACTGAAGATAGCACATAGCCGTAATTCGTCTGTTTACAAACCAAATTCATTCCGAATTCAAGCAAGCCCCGTCGGAAGAAAACCTCAACTCACAGAGATATATGCTTTAATATTTGGGAAATTTTATAATGCGCGACTGTTTGCACAAGACTGTGAATAGGACTATTGTAAAGTTAGTTTACATATGTATACAGATTTGTACTGACAGCCTTAGTTAAAAAAATTTTGCATTTATTTAAAATTCAGTTTTGTTACAGAAAATATTTTTCTATGCTGTAATTTCATGAAAATGCTGAGATTATGATTGTACAAGTGATGAAATTTTTTTCAATTTGACTTTCCTAGAAGAATGAAAAATGCACTAATGGATATTCAGAAACAATGAAATTGTTGTTACTTGAAAATGACTTGAATTTTTTTCATTGGGATTGATTGAAATATTAGGATTATAAATTAACTGAATTATTTTTTCGAGTTTTAGGTCTTTTTTATGATTTAATTAATTTATAAAAATAAAGGTCGAATAAAATCAACATTTATATTAGGATTATGAAATTTATTTTTGAAAAAAAAAACGATTACAAGAAAAACTACTGAAAGCGGCGATATTTTGAAAACACAGTTGCGATATCTCCGTAATTTTTTTTAAGCGAGAAATTGCGCCGAGACCAAAATGTGAACGATTTGTAGATTGACATCATCGAGTTGCGTTAAATACCTACATAGTGTAAAGTCTTGCTTTGTTTTAATATAAATTATTGTTCCTTTAAACAAAAAAATTTTATTAATATTCATTATTCACGTGCGCATGTAAAGAAATTATACATTGTCAAATAATTAAATTAACATTTTGTTATTGAATTTGTAGCGTTTTCTTTTCTGAAAATAGTGCAAAATTTTTTTGAGACCAATTTACGAAAACAATTTATTTGTCGTTCTAATTACAAAAATTTAACTCGCTTGCATTATTGCGTCCTCTTTCTCAATAAGTTTGCTGTTATTAAAAAACACTAAATTCTACATTTTCATTTTAAAAGGGCGAAAAATGTTGCACTGTTTTTCAGAAACGAAAACACCATAAGATTCGAATTTACAATGCTTATTTTTTAAAGTTGATTACAGTGTAATTGATCAAAGTAAAATTTTCTATAAGCTTCTGCAATCGTTTAATCAATCACCCGACACAATCCATTAGAATTAACTTTTAATTTTCAAAACATTTAGATATTTTTTTTGAAGTTTTAGGCACTATGCTTCTTGTAGGAGCGACGGGAACATGTTTGTATATATATATATATATATATATATATATATATATATATATATATATATATATATATATTTATATATATAACATGATATTACTTTACCTTTTTCTTCATTAATTTGTTAAATTTTTGTTTAATATTGAACTTGAGGTCTTTTTATAAATATAATTTTATTTCTAAAATGTTCAATATTTCGACAACATGTGGGTGTTTTCTTTACGAAATTTTTATTAGCAAATTATTAAAAAAAATTAAAAGCATATACTGAAAAGAAAAAATATAACTTTTTGACAAGAATATATTTAAAATGTTTGAAGAGAAATTATTTAATTTTTTCTTTTCAACGTTTGTTTTTTTTTTTTTTTTTTTTTTTTTTTTAATATAATTTGTTAATAAGTATTTCCTGAAGAAGACACCCAGAAATATTAAAAATTGTTAAAATAAAAATAATATTTTTACTAAAACACCTCGCGTTTAATAGATATACAATAATTTATAAAAATATATAAAAATAATTATGAAAGAGTATGAAATGTCAAAAGGCAAATTCATGCAATTTGTTTATTGCAAATAACTTTTAATATTTAAATTGAATTTTAAAAATATTCCTACAAAATTCCAAAATTAATTGGGCAATGTTTATCACACTAAAAATTCTTTTTACATCTGCTGTTTTTGGAAGTATATTTTTTATTAAAAAAATATATTTACTTAACACATATACCACATATATTAATAAAAAACGATTATTATTCGAAACCCTATAACTATCGTCTTCAGAAAATTATATTTTTGTATTATTCAAACGTTTGTAATTTTTTGTAATTTTAGTTTAAGCGTTAGTCATCTTTTTATTGTCAATTATTCCTTAGTCCTTGGTTAACATCGTCAGGAAACACAAATAATGTTGTACCAGATGTTATAATTATCAAAGGTTGAAAAAAAATTGTAAAAAATTACAAAAATAAGAATTAAAAGGTCAAATGAAACAATATGATTAAAATATAAATGAAATTAATTAAAATAAAAAGGCTAAATTGTTAACTATTTTTTTAATTTACATGCAAATATTACACGCATTTTCCTTCAATTCATAATTAACACTATTATTTCATAAATATAAGTTACGAGGACAATTTGTAAGTACGAGGTCGGTGAGTTTTTTTTTTTTGTTTCCAGCTCATTGACTTTCAATGCAATACCTGGTTCACACACGTCAATTTTTCTTTCTCAAGTTTCAATTCATCTGGGACAATGATAGAGAAGGGAATACATAATTTCTCTAACTTTCTCCCAGCTGAATTAAAACTTGAGAAAGAAAAATTTACGCGATACAAGACCGTTATCGTTAAAACTTTTATCTATTACTTGATTACTATCCAAAATTGAGCATGTTCTGTTTATTAGTTTTTTTTTCACATCCACTGAAAGCAGACAAACTCGTTAATTTTTTTTCCATTAAACATAATTTTTTACGTAAAAAAATTATCACCGAAATTAAAGAAAGGCCGTAAGGTTTTGTTACACTTTTTCAAGATCAACGGGGTGTCATTCACACCAATTACCCTGAAAATTTTGAAACGATTACCGGCACATATTATTCTTATTCTCTTGGACAGATGCAATATTGATTTGAAGAGTAAACGACCTCATATAGCGAAGAAGAAAAATGGTGTTTCATCAAGACAATGGCCAGGTGCACACATGCATAGTCACTATGGCCAAATCCATGAATATGGCAACGAAATGCTATCCCATCCAGCACACTCTTCTGATTTAGGTTCATGTGATATGGCTATGTTGCATTCAAGAGCAGCTTAATTTAGAGGCTATGTTGACACTTTTTGATATAACTTGGGCTTGCCATTAAATATGATACTGATTTCTTTTCGTATATATAAAGAGGATATAGGGAAATACTTTTTTCTCAGAAACTTATAAATTTGAGTTTACGATATATTAATATATTGCCCTAAAGGAGCGATATGTCGTATACTCATAAAGAGTGAAGAAGTTGTGTTATACATGTTTAGGCGAGGATTGAACTGCCCGGCAACTCTGCAGTAAATTTCTTTGAAAGAAAAGTGTTACTTCTTTAGGAAAGGGATATTATAGAGGAGAGGTGGGAAAAAAGAGAGCCTAATTTTTATACAACTCTGCTATTGCGATTTTTATAAATTTTTATAGCAACGTCGTAGCACCTTCGATGTTGAGTATTTAAATATTTTACTTCGCCGACAATTCTGCTAAAACTACAAACGAAAAGTGCCAATCGCTGCCCATACCGTTCAGTGACCAGTACTAATGCACATCAGAAAAATGTATGATGCTGTTGATTTGCCCCCAGAAGGGGGAACTTACATTCTCACTCATATTTTGCTTTGTAGTCAACGTGCTAACTACTCCAGCCAACAGCGCCCTTCCTTCCTTCCTTCTTAGTTCTACGCCTAAGTCTGGTACCCTACATTAAGCTGCTCAGCCATCTCACTAAGATATGATGCGCATTTGAGAGTTATTTGGTATTTCAGAAGAAGGGATTCCAAGGCTCGTTATGGCGAAATGATTTTTTCTAGACAACATTGCAGTAATCCGGAGAAAGAGATTGAAATCCCCTCGCACTTTTGGTTTTAGAAACATCTGTATAATAAAAGTTCTTCTAAGTCAGCAACATATTGAAGGTCGTAATGAGAAAAGCAGAAATATTATCATCGCCAGCAAAAATAAAAAAACAGCGATGATGTTTGTATATGCCAACTACCATTAAGCGGGCGGCTTGTATGTTTTCAAATAATGTTTAATAATGATACTGAAAACACTTACAAACTCAAGATCTTTCCGTGGAAACTTTGAATATACGCATAGTGCAGAATTGTGTTTGAGAATAAATATCATTTTTAACTAGACGAATACTTCCAGCTTCAACAGACACCGTACCAAGTTCGACTTTTGCGACATTTAAAAATTTATAGGAGATGTTAACGAGATTTTCCAACTTCTTGGATGGGTGCAGTTAGTGACTAAAATTACAATGCACAGTGGGTTAAAATCAAAATATTCATCGAATATATGTGCAACAATTACATTTATATGCAGGATGATATGATTTAAGTATTTTCGATATCAAAATACCTCAAGGGTATTATGTGTAAATTATAATTTCGACGTTTTTTTTTTCGGACAGGGTGAGTTTGTTTTATTCAGTAGTATGAGTAACAAATAAATCAACAAAATTAATATATCATGCTCCTTCCAAAGTCTACTGATTGTATGTATGTATATACAATTTGCCATGTACATATATTTACCTTCGATGTGATAATAAATATTTGTCTTTCCTTGTTGTAAAATTAAAACACAAATATTTTTTCAACAGTAGTTGATTATTACTTTTCAAATATTTACTTAATGCATCTTTTTCTTTGAATTTGAATGCAAATCTGGGCAAAAATACTGCAGTAAAATAAAAATTTTTGCACAATAATTATTGTGAAACTTATATATATGTATTTATATAAGTACGTATGTATATGTATGTACATATATATACAAATATGTATATATTTTGTTATATTTCATACATACAAATGGTAATAAAAAGTTTTTGTATCCGTCAATTAAAATATTTAAGCGTACGATTTTTTTGCAATCAGAGATGAATGTAAAAAGCTCGTTTTTTGTTTGTTTGGTAATCACATGAAATTTTGATTTTGGCCTATTTAATTAACGGGTATTTCATTAAGAGCTTTTCATTTTTAAATTTAAGTATATTATTTACATAAATTTGTTATTTTTTCGAAAAGCCTATTAATGTCATTATTATCGGATTACAATAATGAGCAGATGTCTGCCGCGGCTTTGCAGCAGTTTTCCATGCCTCTGGCGCATAAGTTAGGCTGAATATGACCGATGGCATGGTTTAAGTTGGCTTTGAATGCCGCTGTGGGTCATGTCTCATTCGCATAGATATGCGATTTAAGAAAATCCAACAAGAAAAAGTCTAACGGGGCCAAAACGCCCGATATCGGAGGCCAGATTAAATCACCTCCATATGAGATGACCATGCCTCAAATTGCTCGTTCCAGTATGTCCAATGAGCCAGGAGCTGTGCAGCATGTAGCTCTATTCTGTTGAAACCACATACAGTTGGTGTCCATATCATTAAATTCAGGCCAAAAGCGCTCGCCGTAATAGCGTGACTAACGTCGTTCTAAAAGAAATGTGGACCGATGACACCACCAGCCCAAAACCCACACCAAACAGTGACTTTTTCGGGATGCATTGGATATAATATGGACGCATATGGTCCCAAATTGAAAAATTTTATTTGTTTGTTGAAATGGAGAACGATTGTGGCGATCGTATATTGAGTGGGCGAAGAGCATGGAACGTTGCCCGAACAGGACACCAATTTTGACTAAACAATTTTAGTTTTTTTTTATTTGCACGTATTGTTTAGCACTATATCCCACTATGGTGATTAGACAAAACAGACTGAATAAATGACAGCGAATTTAGCAGATGTAGCTTCAATAATATGCCTGCTAATAACTATCATGGTTTGGAAACCCCTATTGGACGACGCTATGTACCATATACAATTGTTTAAAACTTTTCAAACTACGTTTAAAGATCTGCTTAAAGCTGGCAGAATGACCAGTGAAATGTCGGATACATATAAATACGAATATGGATTAAAATCCACAAAATTATAGTTATGCAAGTGTTTACAATGTTTAAAACAAAAATACAGTAAACTCGCGAAAACATGAAGTAATTTTTTTCAAGGATGTTTACGTTTCCAAGATCGATAGAGCCAGAAGATACACATGCATGTAGAACGTGAATTTTTATGCCGGAGTAAGCCAAATTTAATAATTATAAAAGATATAAAACAACCCATTTCCGAATATTTTGTTCACGTTTTAGGGCTATTAGAGACATCGTTCACTTTTTACAGTAAGAAATGTTTCCGCGTTGTTGACATTTTCGAGTATTCACACTTCCGAGTATTCAAACATATTTTTCTTTAGAAAAAGCCAATCAATGTAGAAATTTTAAAATAATAAAATAAGGGACATACTGATTAGGAAGTGAGTGATTCTAATTAAGTGTATTGAATATCTAAAGATGATATTTCTAACAAAAATATTTTTTTTTGACAAATGTATATAAAGATCTCTTCTGAATCAATTCTAATGTATGCATTTGAAAAAATTCATAGTTCATTGAATAAATAAAATGGCCACTTTTATTGTAAATTGAATTTCGCGGAAATTCAATTAAAATTCCATCACCAATTAGTAATTGTTTTTTATATTTTATGTTAAAATTTTATTTTCCTAAATTTTTTTTCCTCATAATAATTCATCGTTTATTTAATTTAGAAAGAAGGTGCAATATAAATTAAAAAAAAAAACTTTCTTATTAAAACTAAAAGTATCAACTTTAAAGTTGTAACAATTTATGTCAAACCGGCCATGTACATATAGATTTTGTATAATTCCCTATTTATTGTTTTTCAATCAAATTCATATTGAACTTTCATCAACTGATTAGTTTATCGAAATTGTGTTTAAACAAATTTAATTTACATACATTAATTTTCTTTTTCCAATTCTCACCTGCCCACTTTCCATATTTATCGACAAGACTTTGCGGCAGCTGAGGTTGAAAATACGGTTCCAAAATGGATTTTATTATGGACACCGCCGATTTGAAATTATCATACAAGAAGAGCAGCACTGCCATCAATCCAATGAAATAAATGGCCATTGAAAACAACTGGCAAATGCATGCCATGCTGAAGACGTACGAAATTAATGAATTTTCTTCTGTCTGGAATGACATGTTTCTTTGGCTTTAGTTCAATAAATCTTTAATTTATATACTTGTGAAATTTATTTTGTAAAAAAGTTTTTTTTTTTCAATATTCAGTAGCTACAACTTATTTGTGATGCACAATTTATTTGTTTTTATATTGATTTAAATGAATTAAATTGCATTTAAAACATATTCAACCAAATTTATTTTTTCGAGTCTTATTTTCGAACCGTACGCCAGCTGCTTTAAACACGCACTGACGGATCTTTTATTTAGTTACTTTGTGTCTTACATGTTTGTTTGGTTTTTTTTAAAGACATTTACGAATGATGCTTTTAAATAAAGTTTTTTGTATTTTTTTAAATTGTGTTTTAACTTTGTGCAAGTAATAAAAACATTAATGCACCGAAACTTATCTTAATCATCAGTTTTTCTTCCTCACACGCTCTTTGAATAACAGCTACAAGATAAGAGTATTGAGACTATTAGTGGAAAATATTGAAATTCGTTTAAGTGTGAAAAACTTATTTGTTTGCTAAGTGATCATTACACTACGTCTTCACGAATCATCCATCGACTTGGACAAGACATGAACATAACACCGACAGAGCAAAGGTATTAACTTGTTCGCGCTTTTTTTTTGTATGGATATGTCTGTTCAGACACAATTGTTAATTTTTCTAATATGTGTGTGTGGGATTAGTCGTCTATTCTGATTAGGGTGTGTACGAAGGTAGCTCCATAAGTCATGACTTTTTGAATTTTCTGCCTCTTAACTGAACGGGCAACACCGTTCCTGTCAACAGGAATCTTTCAGTTGACTCCTGGTAAAATTTTAATAAGGCTGCGCCATTTAGTTTGTGTTTAACAGCCACTGCGAAATTGGAAAATTGTCAATTTTGTGTGTTTTTTGTGCATTTTTTTTGCATAAAAAAAACTATTACAAAAACCAAGATAAGGCTGGAAAATTAATATGGGAGTTCTGCGCCATCAATTTCAATGATGAAAAAGTGGTTTAGTGAAATTTGCTCGTGGAAACACGGAAGATGCTGAAAATTCTGGATTGCCAGTTAGTCACTACACCAGATAAATTAAAAAAATTCACGATATGGTGTTGGAACATCGGAGATTGAAAGTGCGACAGATTGCAAAAGTCATAGGCATATCCCATGGCTCAATGGTTTCAATTTTGAATAATCACTTGGGTATGAGAAACTTTTCAAAGAATTGTCTAAAGAGTTCCACGGCAATTCAGATTTTTTATTTCAATGGATAGGACAAACCCTTCTCCATTTATAGTAATCTTTGTCGTGAAACTTCCTCTCCTTAGAAAAAATTATATATTTCGAAAATTTGAAAAAATTTTAAAAATGGAGTACCGATTCGAATTCAGCATCCCAAATTACATGAGACGAAACTTTCCGTTGGCCTTATCCAAAAGTTGACCATAATTTGTAAACTTGTGTTATTAGAACATGATCACAATAAAAATAACAAACACATAATTATTTACGCAAATTATCGAAAGTTCTTTTCTGGCCTCTTGCTTTAATCTTGAAATAATGTTTTATGTTTACCCATTATTTTATCCAACACTGTATAAGTGTGGCAATTAGCCTGGGGGTTACTCGCTATTGCGATGCGTAAGCTAGTTCGATGCGTTTGATATTTTGTTAGCGCAAGATATTCAGTTTTAACGAAGGATTTTAACATACGCTTTTGTATTACAGAGTAGACTGAGCCAGATTTGCGAAAGTGAAAAAATTGGATCTGAAAGGAAATTGCGTAAACGCAATAAAGGGTAGCTATTATCCGATTAGGTACCATTTTTCTTACGCATCGCAAAAGAGAGTAACCCCTCTGGTATGTCTGTTATATCAACAAATTCCCGGTTTTGTTTTTTATTGCTGTATTTATCGTGGGACTGCCTGTACAGTATTAATGTGCCCTGCACATAACTTTATTGTTCTTAATTTCTCTTTAATGGAATTACACGTTTTTGTAAGAAAAAATTCTGGGAATAAATTTCCCTTTTTAATTTTGTGGCAACACTTCTTTTGTATTTCACCTCAAACGTCAACTTCAAAAGTCCTTATTTTTTGAAAAAGAGAATGCAACTACCACATGTTTTTTTACTGGTTCGGTAATTATTTTTATTTGTTTTTTTCAAAATTTTATTATAAAATTTAGCACTTTGATAATTTGAAAATTTTATTAGGGTGAAAGAAAAAATTTAATTTGCACTATTTATTATGTATTTTACTTCAGCCTCTATTTGAGTGTGAGAAATTAATGAAGGAATGTGTTTTGCTTCTCTCTGATGAACTACGAGTATTTCTGTTTTTGTTGTGGTTCCTTTTTATGTCTTATCACTCTAAAAAGGGCAATGCCGCCAGATTTGTTGTCTTTATTAGGTTTTTAGACGTTTTTTTTACGTTTTATTTTTAGACAAAATTAAAAGACTTTTCAATAAATATATTAAAAATGTACAAATGTACACAATTTTTATGGAATTAATTTTTTACTATCTGACCTCGATTAGTGTAAGAGCAATAACATAATAATAATTTTTGTAAACAACTAAATAAACATTCATCTATTCTAAAATAATTCACATTGTTATCAGATTGACTGATCGCTATCATGATGATGAAATAAGCTTTCTAAAAAAAAGCCAACTGAGAGATTTTATTTTACTGATTCGTCCGTACTGTTGTTGTTCTTCATAAAAATGGTTAATGATTTGTAATTTGATGATGATGATGAAGAATTAAAGAACATTCAAGTATTCAAACCACCACCAATTTTTATGCGAAATGTTTTTGATATTCAAAATTAATTAAATTATCAAGGAGACGGTCAAATAAAAATTATGATTAGAGATATTGATTCTTCATATAGATGAAATGAAAAAACATTGAGTTTCATCTATACTTGCCCTTCAACAGCAACTGATGATATTAAAGATACAATTTAACGATTCGGACATAAAGTAAGAAGTTTTACAAACATAAGTACAATTAAAACCCCTCCAATGTTTTACATTGATCAAAAAGCAAATGCCAATAACAAATATCGTATATGGCACTAAATCTATTAATAATGCAGTTGTAAATGTCGTACCACCAAGGAAAACATTACCATCGCTGCCAAAAATATGGACATACGATATCAGTAAACTGCGTTAAGTGTGGATTAGTTCATGTAACTGCTGATTGTACAAAAGATCATCAAAAAAAAAAAACATCCATCAATTTAATAAGGCTGTATTGTATACAAACAATTATTAACGATAAAAATTCAACATAACACAATGTATAGGCGTAACACCTCTCATTTTAATTATGTAAATGATGAATTTCCTTATTTAAATGCTTTAAAACCAATCCAAATAACAATACTTATTGTGCAACTTTAAGGAATAATCCATCATCATTAATTTGACAAATTAGAAAAATTAATTTAAGATCAAATAGAGTTAACCAATAAGTTATTAAGCTTGATAATAGTTTTGTTTGCAAACTAAATTTAAATATTACAATATGGAATGCCAACGGGCTCTTTGGTTATTTACAAGAAGTTGACCCTTTTCGAAAAATGCATCACATTGTTATAATGAGAGTTTCGGAGCCACATTTTAATAAACAGTAGATCCTTTTGTACAATAAGAGGATATGAAGTGATAACTTCTTGAATGGCAGACAAAATGGTTAAAGGAAGGCGTTAAGATTTGAGAATAAATGACAAGAAGGAGCTCACAGCTCGAAGAGTTAAAAAATAATTTACTCAACTTAAGAGCAGCCAAGGTTACTTGGTGGATCATCCTCCAAGATGTTCGAGTTGTTCGAGTATGCATTGTGATGCATCAGAAACAAAAGCACAATTTGCGAAATGTACTAGAAACATAAGCCTTTGGATTTGAGAAAAAAGAAGATTCGTGCTTGTCACCTAGAGACGCCAATAGAAAAACTTCTTAAGGAAATCAGTCAGAGGTGGATTTACCCACAGAGAAATAAAGTTCATAAAAAAACATCCAGACGACAGAGCACTCGATGAAGTTGCAATATCAACTACTCGTAAATCGTTAATAAAATACGATTTTTTTAAATAAATTAATTCGCTATTTATCTTTTATCAATACATTTATTTATCACTTTATATTTTTGATTAATTATGTTGTTCTCAGTGTAGTTTAATATATTCTGTCAATGTTTATTTTCTTATTTATTTATGTATGTATGTATGTTTTTTCGACATCCCATACAAAAGACTTAGGTCTTGCATTGCAGTATGGAACTGAGCATATGTAAATGCAATAAATCAACAAATAAGAAACAATAAAAAATTGTATTAGATTTAATTAAGTAAGTTTATAATAAATTGCAAGTGACTTTTAAATAAAATGTATAATATAATTTAATAATAATTACTAACATAAAGTTTACAAAATTTAATAAAACAATCTAAAACAATAAAAAGAGAAAATATACTTATAACCTAAAAAGTTGAAAATATGCATTTCCTGAATTGACGTGCTTTGCGAATGTTTTGTGATCTATAGGAAATTCCATTCCAGAGACTGATAGCATGAATAAAGAAATGGTATTTAGAAATCAATTTACAATGACCAAATGCTAGAATTCTTTTACCCCTATCAAGTGTTGAAAAGTTTCAACGTTTATGGAGATGTTTGGGCTGGTGTTGTGTATATATAATTTTGTGCATAAATAGTAAAACTCGCACTCTTAAATAATCATCAAAGCTAATGCTGGAAAGTTACAATACCTTGCGACTTCGTATTTATGTTCTGAAGAAGATTGCAATCAGACGATGTTTTTTTCCCAATTTGATATGGTAACCATGAAATAAGAAAAAATTACCAATAAAAAAGTTTATTGATAAAATATACACAAAACATGCGCACAAAAAGCTCTTAAATATTTATAGTGAAAATGCCAATAGCAACTAATCTTTATTATAGCCGGTATCTGAAATTTTATTTAAAAAAGAAAACACCAGCCCATGGCAGGTAGAGATTTTGTAACTCATAGTTTTTAAACTTAAGATTTTTAATTTTGAATTTTGAGCACAAATTTGATATTAGTTTAATTTTCAAACCATCAATAAAATGTACGTTATTTAGAGCTTTATCGTATACAATTTCAACCACATCAATATTAGCATAGACACAAATTTTTAAAGCTTTAATTTACACTAAACGTGCGGAAAGTGATTCCAAATGGTTATTTCGAATTCCTGCCAATGTGACCATTTGAGCAAAATTAAGCATTTCAATTGAATCGAAAATTTATTTCACGTTTGATTGAATACGTTATAAATTTGTCAAGCATCTTTCGTACGCACCTCGCATAAGTGCCCATGGTTTTTGGGATGTTAAAAGTGGCTGAGGTAGCAAAAGCAAAAAACAAAATTATGTGACTAGAATTTTTATTTAAAAAGAAAGCTTTTCATATACATTGTAATGTATAATATACTCGGGGATGTATAACATTTGCAGTGATTCCAAAAAATCAGTTACTTCTTAATATTGAAAACATGATTTCTAATATAATGAAAAATAAGAAAATATCTTGCAATAACTCCATGTTGAAATGATAGAAATGATCCGAATTCGCACTAGTATATGATCACGAGATGTCGGTCTTCAGAACTACAATTTTTTCCGGAATAACTGATTTCATCTAAGACATTTTGCATTTTATTAAAGCAGATCTCTTTAATCTAGTATTAAATTTATTTTTACAAAATTTTTATATAAAGTTTCACTCTTCGATTGTCTACTCTATTTTTTTAATTATAATTTTGTTACTAATTTTTAAAAACAGCAGTAATTTAAACAAACAGTAATTAAATATATTAATATGTATATTGCTTTACTCGTAAATACAACATGGGTAATAACAAAGTTGTATTATAGTCTCGAATTTTTAACTTTGTGGAATTATTAACTCTATTAAAGAAGATCTCTTGAAGTAAAGAATTGTGAACCACGGTAAGGCCGAATATTTGATTTTACAACATTTATGTTGTAAGCGGCAATAAGAAACAAAAATTTGTTTTTATTTTCAACAAACCAAGTTGTTTTAAGTGACTCTAAGCTTTTCCAACAAACTTTTTTTATATCGAATTTCACTGTTGGAGTCCCCACAACATTTTTTTATTATTAATTTTTAATTTTCAAAAACATGTAATTAAAGTATATCATTATATTGCTCTGCCAATGAATGTTCAATATGTACAAAATGAATTGGATAAAATTTGTATAATAGTGCAATAATTACATGAATTAATTATCGAATTTTTAGCTGAAGTGATTTTTCCATTAATCCCCATCATTTCTTAGAAGAACAACAATATTTCTTGACGTTATTAAACATAGAAAAAGGAATTCATAACTTAGCGGAAATCCTCCATAAGGATGACAATATGAAAAAATTAAAATTCCATATTTTTAAAATTTTTATTACAACAAAAAAGGAAAAATACTTTAAACTAAGAAAATATCAAACACATCAAAATCTTAACCCAAGAAATGATGGCGTGATGCTGGGAAATGAACTTTGCATGACTCTCAACGCTTCAACACACTCTCAATTGCAAAAGAACGTTCATAGAAAGGTTTGATAAAATATTAGAAAACTATTACAAAATGAGGAGGAAAAATTTTTGGGATTATTTAAAAAGGAGTACATACGAGTACATAAACGTTTAGAATCAATGGTGTGTGTTTTAGAGATGACTAAAAATTATACCAAAGACCGCATTTATTCAAGTGTCAAATAAATTCTTACATATTTTTTTCTATCCTTTTTCCATACTGGTTAAAGGAAAATAACGAAAAAGTATAGTAATTAAGTTAAATGTGCGAGTAAAGGAGAAAAACCGCATATATTTCAATTTTTGTTAAAAGCCATAAAGTACGGTATAAGAGAATTTATACACATGCTTAGTTGCACAATGGGTCGCACAGCAAAAATTTCCAGACAACAAATCGAAAAATTGCTTTCAATGCAATGTGTAACATGACATATTCTAGCATAAAATTTCTCCAATAGCAGGTAATCGTTTACTTGGATCAATTGAAGTTATTATTAAAAAAAAAAGACTTAATGCACTGCGATCCTTGTGATTTTTTGTGAGACGAATGAGCTCAATAGGTTCGCAAAAAGTCAGAATATATATTTTCCGAGTTGCCTTATTATTCCATGGTGAGTGGCGTGTATTTTCAGGTGTCTCATCTGCCAATTTAGGGAATCTGCATAGTTTAAGGGTTCTGTTGGCTGAAGTAGTTGGCATGTTGACTACAAAGCAAATTATGACTAAGAAAGTTCAATCCTGTTCAGGACATCATCAGGATATAGTTTATTATAAACGTATCATTGTTATTTTTTTCTATTGGTGTAGTGTTATGAAGCCTTTAGCCCTAGTTTACTTAACATATCGTCAGATAACAAAGTTTTTGTTAATAATGTTTTTATAAAATATTTTTATTTGATGAAGTTATTAAAGTACCCTTGCATCTGGCTACTAAAAGTGCCTGAAATGATACATTTTTTAAACTTTAATTTTTGAGTGGACGATAGGCTATTAATGTGGAGGTTGTGGCTTCGTTTGATACCTATGAAGCTGTTTTGTTTCACTACCAACGAATGACAACAAAAATATAATTGTATAGGTACATAACATTTAAATAAATAATTAATCTTTAATTTTCGCAAGGATTTCGCATGAAATTTTAAGTTGCAGCCCACAGTGAAAACAATTTCAGGAAAATCCGCATTAAACCATATAAATTTTGTTAAGTGAAAAATGTATTTTTGTTCAACCGAAATGCTTAACAGAAAATTAATTAGTCATTTTTTAAAATTTATATATTTCCTAGCATAGTTTTAGTCATTTTAAAATTAAAACTTTCGTTAAGCCATTTTAATTGCTTTTTAAGCATACAACCAGGCATACAGATTACAGATTCATTTAAAACGTCCATAAATTAGTCACACGACACACCCGCATAATTACACGTTAAACGTTAGATTTTTGTAAAAAAAATTTTCAAAATTTAAGAAGCAAGTTTAAGTCTTTTCAAATATTAGAGAATTCAATTGAATTATGTCTTCTTTTAATGGATATAAAAATTCATTGTGCTGCCTGCACTGCTCAAACAGCAAATATTTGTCGATCATTCATTCATTCATTTGGCTTTTATGTTATAACAATTACAAAATTTCCTTTCCTTATACTTTGTTTTGTCTCAATATAATTTTATTTTATTTTTATTGTCTTCAAATATATTTTAAGTTATAAAAGCGTAAGTACCATTTTCCGTTTTGGTCTTGATGTGAAATAGTTGTAGGAAATATAAAAATGACACATGGTTCTGCATACAAATTGTTTTAGTTAAAACAAGTACTCCTACCCCTCACTCGAACATCGTCACATGGGGTTACATGTTTTTGCGGTAAAATTGTTATTGTCGTGTGGAGATAGAGCGGGAGAGAACGAAGGATTTGGGCTTTAAGTGAAACAATTTTCAAATACTAACATGACTTGTTTGTTCCTTCGCAGATTTCCTCTTCCAAAATTTTTGTGTGGCGTTTGGTGCCAACGTTAAGTACAATACAATTTGCAAGGATTTTATTTTGAGTTGGTTAAAAGCCCATTTACTGCATTAGGGCGGATTGTACGAGTATTATTAGCGTAGATGATTTTTTATTTTTCTTGAACAGTGGTGATGTTGGTGTTAACAATAAGAATGAAATTCAGGCAGGAATAAAAAACTAGCATTAATTCCAGAAATATCGTCCGTGATTGAAATTCTAAATTTAATTCCAAACTGAAACTTATTCTTATACAAACGTATGTTTGACTTCATGCAAAGGCGAAAATCAGTGCGATTTTACTAGTGTATGATTTTTCTAGTGGACTTTTCTTATCTTGATAAAAAAAAAATAAATTACAAAAAAAAAAATATAATGGCTTTTGCAGGATTTAGAAAGCAGCACACGATCTCCTTTAAGGTGGAATAATATAAGATCTAAATTTTTTCTTTTTTTCCACTTTTTGATAGCACCTTATTATCAACACTATATTTAGTGCAAAAGGTAATTTTTATCAACTTGTTGTTACTGATGTCTATAAATAGTTGTCATGTTTGAAATATTTGTGTTCCTTATTTTCTAAAAACCTTTAATATGGCACACATAATGGGAATAGAAATCAATAGTGAGTAAAATTATCAAATATTGTTTTCAATAGATACACCCTTTGAAACGCTTTTAAAATCAAATTCTACTGGCAAGAAAAAATGCATTTTAGGCTTAATTTTAGAAAAAAAATCATTAGTTTCTTAACACATTAATTTTCGATCCCCAGTTGACCTTTCTGCGGAAATGCCCATATACATATAGACAATAATCTTAGGTAAACGTGTTTCCTATAAAATAGTTAAAAATAATAAATTCCTAATACTAAAAAACACTAATACTTATAACTTTCTTTCTTATATCTATTGTTAAACTTATTGACTTCCTTGTAGAAAAAATATTCCATGCAATATGAATAACTAACCAGAAAAGAAACCGGAAATGCAAAAATGTTTGTTCTCGAATGCGATGGAACTTAAAAGGATTTAGCAAATCTGATTGCAAAGAAAAGGAGCAGGTTATATATCCAATATTTTCACCATTTGTTTACCGATTTTGAGGATTCCGTTTTAATATGAAAGAGTGTGTTTTAGAGTTGATCTCATTTTAGCATATGTGCAATAGGACCAGGAGAAAGGCTACTTCTCATGTAAAATATTCTTATATCTTGCTCAATATAATAGTGAGAATTGTTTAAAATTGGCGGTGGTTACTCTGCGGCCAATGCACACAGTATCAAAAAAAAATTGACTAAAAGGGACATAGGGTAGTGGTACTCCCATTATCGTATATATATAATTATCGTATATATATGAATATGAAGAAAGTTGACATACTCCAGAGGTGCTCACATTTTAAACAATGTGTAACGACAACGAAAGAGTACCTCCCATTCTAACTACAAAAATTACTTCTTATATAAAAACTTTTAAGCAACAAATTTAGCCGACTTCAAGTATAGTGTTGGAAACAAATTTACATCCATGTTCCTAGAAATCAATCCATATTGCATTAATAATCGCCAATTTCATGCGATTTGCAATTTCTAGAACATGGACAATAATGTTATAGCGTGCGTTTCCTACTGAGACCTTTGAAGTCGGTGACAAGAAAGTTAGTTTCAGTCATCTTGGTATCGGCTTCAAAGATATCAGTAGATAATGCATATTATATTTATTTCCAACATTTAGATTTTTTTGTTAAAACGTTTTTATTATTATAACAATTGAATTTAAAAAAATTATTGCTTATTCTAGGAAGAAACATAAAATATTTTCATGTCGAATACAAATTGGTTATTAAGCAGTTTGTATTAAGTCATTCTAAGACTATTATCATTATTTTCATAATGGAATTCTCATATTGTATATGTTATATTTTGTATAAGTATACGAGATTGAATGCTTACAAACCGGTTAAATTTCACTGATGATTTCGTTAGCACCAATGAAATATCAATATATGAAGAGCTAAACCCACAACAAACAAGCTCTAATTGTTTATATTTCAATATATTTCAATATTAGTTTTCTATTATAAATTATTTTGCTTTAAATAATAATCTTTTGTGCCATATGTAAACTTAATTTTAGTCAGACAAAGTGTAAAAGCCAAAAGTATAAATTTTCAAATATGTATGTAAATGAAAAGATTCCCATATTTATTCTAATTGGTGCCACTGTGCAGTAAAAAACAGAATTTTCAGCCTTGAAAGAGTTTTAATGACACAACAACATTTTTTGATAAGATACAAGTAACTTTTCGAAGCACTGCCACTTCACAGTCCATCGATAATCCCAAATTCTATTGATTTATACGACTTAAATTTAAGTGTGTCAATTGATTGTAATCATTTTCTTTTCAAATCAATAAAGCAGAAATTGGAATTATTAACAATTCCACTTGCTTTAGTCTTTTTACATTCCCAGAAAGAGACATGCACTGCAGAGGAATAATTGTTTGCATTTTTACGCTCCATTTGGGCTTAACATTGGCCATGCCAGCTACACGTATTGAAACTGATCCAGAATTAACGGCTGGTTATGTGGAAGGCGATATGGTTTTAGATACGACATCACGTAACGGTTTACGTAGTCCCGTTTATAAATGGCCAAATAATACTGTCTACTATAAATTCTTTACTCAATTTGGTAAGACAATAAATAAAAATACTTCAAGGGCAACACAAGACATTTTTTTTTGTTTTCTAACTGACAGATGAACCCCATAAGAATCACATTTTGCGTGGTATGCAAGTTTTGGAAAGTGTGTCGTGCATACGTTTCAAAGAAGCCACTCCGGATACAAAAACTTACGTGAATATCACTGGCTTCGATGGAGGTTGTTACTCCAGTGTGGGTTATCTAAATAAGGGAGCTCAGACGTACAATTTACAAGTCTATGAACTTGATGTTGGCTGTTTCCGTTTGGGCACAATCGTACATGAGTTTCTCCACACTTTGGGCTTTTATCACATGCAAAGTGCAGCTGATCGAGATGAGTATGTCCGCATTGCCGAGGAGAACATTAAGGAGGGCACATTGCACAATTTTAATAAATACAATGAAACTGCAGTCGACCATTATGATGAGGAATATGATTATGGCAGTGTTTTGCATTACTCGGCTTATGCATTTTCAGTCAATGGCGAAATGACTATTATACCACTGAAGGCAGAAGAGGCTGCCGGTATTATGGGTCAACAACGTGGCATGAGCAAATATGATATTAATAAATTAAATGTAATGTATCGTTGTCCGGTAAAGGTTTAAATTAATGAATTTTTAAAATTGTCTAAGGGATAGAACTTTTTCGTATCATAATTTTCGAGAGGTGTTAATGTCAAAATGTCTTGTATTCCATTTGCCATCAACAACAGCGTTACACAAGAGTTTTCCCTTTGTCTTATATATCATAGCTGAATATTGTTCGTACTCTTTGTAAATAATGCCTAAAAGTAACGGTCAAAGGGTCAAAGAAGTCTAACAGGTTGTTTCCGTGTTATCTGATATTGATTCAAGCTCTTCTTGTTCATCTATCAGCCGAGTAAGAGGTAATTCCATACTTCAAATAAATCCACTTATATTTTTCCTACACAACTAATTTTGTTGTTGTTTCATTTTTTCTTTATTGGCCCTGATTATCCTGTTGGGGATTGCAACATATATACATCTGGAGTCATCCAAATATTATATGTCCCATCGGCTCAGAGAATTAATCTGATTCCATATTCCTAGCCATTTCAACAGATTCCCTGAATCAACAAGAGGAGATAAAAAAATAAAATCATTATAAGTTAAAAGTATATCACTTGGATTTTCGTACCCACTATGACTTACATAGTCTTTCTATAATGTCCCCTATTATTGAATTTCAGACATAAAATTTTATTTTTTTTTTGTGTCACTGGGCTGCTTAGGAGGCTAGTTTTCCCGTCAAAGGACCGTAATAGGGTGAAAATAAAGGATTGTAGCCCGTAATATAAGGTGGAAATGAAACATTGTAGAAAAAGCATAAAAAGAAACAAACGCTAGTTTGTATAATTAATTGGAATCCAAAGTCGAAAAAATGTCCGAAGCTTCCTCCCAATTTAGAAACATTTGTTAAAATTAGAATCATTTTTTGGCATCGAAGGTTTTGAAATGGTACATTATATAAAAAACTTCCTCTTAATTGCGTTTGTTACCACTGTACGATAAAACATTAAAGAGCCATGAGATGTAAACAACAAAAAGTCAGCAGTACCATTAAATAAGAAGGAAAAATATATTTTGTCAGAAAAAGAAAGGGGGAAAATACAATTTAAATTGAAATTGCTCTTTAAGTAATAAAATATTAAAATTCAAAATTAATAGTTAATAAACGAAACAAAAAATTTTATTTGGTTCAAAATTAAACAAAACTATTCGCAGTTAACCATTGTAAAAGCTCTTATTTTTATAGGTTAAGCCAGTCTATACGAGGGCGGTCCCAAAATTAGCCGACCTAGCGCATAGATGGTGCCAGTAGTTTGAAAAAAAAATTACTTTGGTGAAACGTGGAAACCTTATAGAGGATATGTTTTAAGTTTCAAGACGCCACGTTGTTTAGTATTTTTTGGAGGTATCACGGGTAGTGGTGGACCAATCGAGGTGTCCACACCAGAAACGGTTAGGAATTTCCTCAAAATGGTGTTGGATGATCGTTGGCTGTAGGTTCTTTAACTGAGCTTAAATAGGAGGCATCGTATATTGAATTGAATGAAAATTTGAAGATGAGGAAGCTGTGCGCAAAATGAATGACGCGATTGATCACAATAGAACAAAAACAGCTTCGTGATGATATTTCATTAGAATGTGATAAAATTAAGGAGAAAAAAGCATTTTGCTATAAAGAAAGTTTTGCTTTGAAAAAATGGCTCGCTGGTAAAAGATTTGTTAACAGAAAGGAGGTGTAGCCGGCGGTTGATGCCTATTTTAAGGAGCTAAACAGTTCTTACTATAAACATGGTATCGAAACTATTGAATATCGCTTGGAAGTATATCGAGCTAAAAGGAGATTATGTTGAGAAATCAAGGAAAATTTTCCCAAATTTTTTGTGTTTTCTTTGTTAATCTGGCTAATTTTGGCATGTTTGTATTTTGTTAGCGCTAAGGCCAACTTGTCAGTAGACCTCCACCATCAAGTTTGAAAAGCGTTCCAGCTCGTTTGTTCAAATGAAATTTTCATTTAAATTCATATTCATTAAAATTATTTAATATATTTTCTTAACACATAACGAATGAGCTTTGGGTAAACTTTATTATAAACAAATTATTTGTATTTACTATAACGTCAGGGAAATTTTACCTGACGAAGTCACATGAATGAGTGACGAAATATCGGAAATAAGAAACAAAATAAAATATTTAAAGACGGTCGAAAAATTTCGCAATAATTATAAATATTATTTAGGATATTCTCCCGATTTGTTTTTCAAAAAAATTGTTATTTGTAGTGGCATATGCCTGCATTTCACTGGCGCTTACCATATCATCACCATCATCAACTAAGACTTAAAAATTTCCAAGGCTTATAGATTATTTGCTCCATTTGTTTTATTCTAGCGCATGAAAAAAACGAAACTTTTAATTTATATTTAATTTACAGGACATACGAGTAAAAAGTTTATGTATAATTTTTTATATCTGATCAACTGGCTCAGAGAAGAAAATTATCAAAAATTATAACTTTGAACAAAAGTTTATAAAACTTTGGCAATAAAATCATATAGTAATCATATGAACATTTAATGGCCAATATATGTTATTTTTTTTTACCAACAAAAACATTTGTCTTCTCGCCCATTTCCTACGGTATGGAAGGACAAGAATTGCACTTTTTTATGTGGCAAATCTACCAAGAGCCACCTGTTAAACTTGATATTTGATACAAGCAAATGACTTTAGCCAACCAACCAACCAACAACCTTCGGGCAATAAAACCATAAAAATTGACTTAGTATTTTACCGTATTGTATTGTATTGTTGGCATTAAAATACAACTGCAATGTCTAAATGGTCTAAATGCTACCGAAGAGAGGTAAATGAAGACAAAAAAAGAACTAAAATTGTTACAAAATATCAAGGTTTAAAAATCATAAAAAGCCATTTAGTTGACTATTATAGTCAAATCTCAAAACTAATAAAAGTCAATATGGAAACATGAAAATAACTTATAACCACACGATGGTTCGTAGAGACAGTTTTTTTGTTGTTGTTGTTTGTTGTGTTTGTATAAAGACAGGAGTGAAATCCATATGCTTCTCTTAAATACTGATTTTTGTTAAAGAATTCTAAGCAGTTTTTTATAGCATTATATTGACATGGTAGGCCTGTCACTCATTAAATTAGACATTTCGATGTGGTGCTGATATTGTCTAAAAAGTGCAGTTCGATCTGCAAATGCGATTACACTTAAAGACGGTGCGACACAAAAAAAAATAATTCCTCAAGGATATTATGTTGAAATTTTTCTTATTAACATAAAATCTAATTGCACGGTTCTTAAATAGGGACATATAGAATGTTAAAATTCAGGAAAAAGTTCTTGTAAATGTTATGTTGCCCGACAGCATTTCATAGCACAAGTCTAGTCTCACATCTGGATCACTCAAAAAGTTACTGAGGAAAAAAGTATTCCTCATTATCCTCTTTATATGTAGAAAAAAATCTTGAGACTCATAAAATACACATCCTCCTGGCGAATGATCCATTTTCATGGCTTCTTCGAAAAAAATTTTTCCATATGCAAATGGTAAATTTTATCTGAATAATTACCCCGACGAAATCTCAGAGTAGTATAATCAAAATGTAAGATCCAATGCGTTTAAAAGCTTTCTTGCAAGACTTCCATATATTGACTACTTCTTGTATATCTATTGATTAGTTATAGATTTGTCAATAGCGTAAGAATCAACAGTTTATCATCAATTCTGTCAACGACTCGAAACACTTGAGCCACATCCTTCACATGAGTCCTACAAGAACTGTTTCGGAATAAACGTCGACAATTTAAACTTCTAGGTAGACTTGATGTAATTATAGTTTTATTGCCAAGTTTTCAATAACATATGAATGAATTTGTTTCAATTCCAAAGCTAAGGAAGCCATGATACCGATTTTCACGATGAAACACAGGACAACTTGCTTCGGACGCATGTATTAGTATAGATAAACCTGTCTTGTCGGTAAGAGGGCTAAGCTAAGGCCATGCATTTTTCCCTTGTTATGGAATTTATCACACATGAAATTATTTTTTTAATTTTCTTTAAAGAAAGTCTCAAATTTGGCTTGGCTTCTAATTGCTTCTCCCTTTATGTTGCCTGAACAAACTGTAATAAGAAGGATATTCCGTTCTCATGCACATTCCCATGAGTTTAATACATTAATGGGCATCCCAATAATTCTGCAAATTCCTGTAGCACGATGGAACGTTTTAAATCGATCCAATTTTGTTGCATTTGTTGATTTTATATGTATATCAACATTCCCGATTAATGAAATGTCATCACATATCCATTGTGTTAAAAAGAAACCCAAGAATGTCATTTATACCATAGATAAGTATTAAACAATTTAAAAAAAGGCCCGAGGATTCCGCCTGAATTTCAACATTTCTGCAAAATATAACAAGCAGTCTTCATCTTTCAATCCTTACCGATCCCTACTCCCTAGAAACCCATAAACAAACACTTTACAATGGAATCTATAAAAAAGCATTAAATTTATTTTCTTTAACACAAAATTTATTTCGGTTCAAGCGTTTAAATTTGATATTTTCAATCGTTAGAAAAAAAATCCCCGTTTAATTTTAATAGAATAAAATCTCGGCCATACACGGTTAATGAAACTAATACATAAATAAAAATAAATAAATAAAAATGCCGCTTTTACTGCAACATTTCAATGCGTTGCATACAAATTTTGTTTCAAAACTTGTACAACGCTTTGAAATGGCGTGGTTTGTTCTTCAACAACAAACACATGATGACTTTCCATGGTTAAACAATCAAATAAATATTGCAATAAAAACAACAACAACAAAAACAAAAACACAGCAATTCAACAGCAATAGTTGCGAATGAGTGACAGCTTTTCAAATACATTTGGTCATTAGCTAAAAGATAAGAAGAGACTACTATATTTGTGATGAGTACAAATGAATTGTTTTAAAGAAAATATTTGAAAGAATTAATTCTTTACGAAATATACAAAATAAGTCTTTTAAGAAACACTCGACATTCGCAAGATAAAAAATTGTATCTTAACGGAAAAAAAGTATATTAGGGAAATTGACTTCCCAAAAAATTACCTTGTGAAAAAGTACCTTTTGAAAATCGCCGTTGATAAAACACCTTTCGAAAAGTGCCTTTGGGGAAATCCGCATTATAAAATTAGTATCTTCTATAAAAACTATTATAGGAAAGGTATCTTTGGAATAAAAATATTTTAGAAAAATTATTTTTTTCTTATTCCAATTAAAAAAAACGTTCCAGTATTTTTTTTTAGAAAAATAGTTCGTATCTTTAGAAAACAAATCTTTTAGAATGAGCAGTCTTAGCAAAAGTTCCTTCCAGAAATAGTACCCTTTTGGAAAAACACCTTTTAAAAAGAGTACCTATTAAAAAGGACATCTAAAAAAGTACATCTAAAAAATTTACTTTTAAAATTGTACATTTCAGAGAAGTACTTCTTTAAGAAGAACCATTTAGAAAAAGTAGCTTTTAAAGAAGTGCCCTTTAGAAGTTATCTTTTAGAATATTTTGCTTTTAGAAAAAGTATTTTTTTAGAAAAAGTAGCTTTTAGAAAAAGTAGTTTTTTAGAAAAAGTAGCTTTTAAAAAAAAAACCCTTTATAAAAGTAGCTTTTACAAAAAGTAC
Source organism: Germaria angustata (assembly GCA_963681545.1). Taxonomy (NCBI): domain Eukaryota; kingdom Metazoa; phylum Arthropoda; class Insecta; order Diptera; family Tachinidae; genus Germaria; species Germaria angustata. Next base: position 6,702,210 of record OY812999.1, on the reverse strand, counting down.
CTTTCAGAAAAAATACCTCTAAGAAAGAGCCTTTTAAAAATGCTACATTTCGGAAGAGTGCTTTTTGAAAAATACCTTTAAGACAATGGCTTTTGGAAAAAGTACCTTCTAAAACGGTACCTTTAAGAAAATGTTAACATTTCAGAGAAAAATATGAGAAATTAGTTGTGAAAAAGCATCTTTAGAATAACACTATTTTAGAAAAAGTGTTTTTTTAAATCACATTTGATAACAAAACTAGTTTTAGAAAAGGAATGTTTTAGATTGAGCACTTTTAAGACAAAGTATTTTTTTTTGGAAAAGCAGCTTAAGCAAAATAATCTTTTAGAATCAGCTGTTACGGAAAAAGCACCCTTTTGACAAGAGTATTTTCTTGAAAAATATCCTTTTCAAATAACACATTTTTCAAAAAATTCCAATTTGTAAAGTACCCTTTAGAAACAAGTATATTTTAAAAGAATTACATTTTAGAAAAAGTATCTTTTAGAAAAAGTACCTTTTACAAGAAGTAACTTTTAAAAAAGTACCTTTCAGGAAAAGCATTTTTTAAAAGTACTTTTTAGAAAATTTGTCTCAGAAAAAATTACTTTAGATAAAAGTAACTTCTAGAAAAAGTACCTTTTACAAAAAGTATCTTTTATAAAAGATAACTTTTAGGAAAAGTACTTTTTAGAAAAAGTTCCTTTTACAAAAAGTATCTTTTATAAAAGGTAACTTTTAGCAAAAGTACTTTTTAGAAAAAGTATCTTTTCGAAAAAGTACCTTTTAAAAAGTACTTTTTAGAAAATGTTACCTTTTGCCAAAAAGACTTTTCGGAAAAGTATGAATTTGAGTTCCCCATATTTAACAAGTTTTTTACATGAAAGTAATTTTTGAGAGAAACTCTTTGTAAATGAACTTAAAATAATAATTGCCTAACAATATCACAAATACATTCCTTTTCAAACTGCCCAAACTTTACAAACAGTTGCACTGTTTGACTAAAATTGCCACAATTACTATGCAAAATAAGTATTTTGCGTAAATTTAAAGAAAAAAACTTTAAGCAGAAAAACTACATATTTATTGTAGCCGTATGTTCATTCGTACGTGTAGTCGTCATCGTAGTATGTGCAAATTGTTAGTTGCAAATTAAATCAGGTTATGAAAAGCACTATTGTGAAAGTTGTAGTTTAGCCATCAAGTGATTTCTAGTATTTAATCAAAGAAAACGCAAGAATAACAAAAACTTGAATGATGAGTGGGGGAAAATCGTACAACGTGATTTGTTTCATTAATTCCCGCTCACTCAATAATAAAAAGAGATCCTGTTTCAGAGATAATTAATATTATTAGAATTTGCTTTCTGCTTAATTTTGCTAATTTTTCTTACAAGAAATTTAGTTACTTTGAGATAAATCTAAAGGGTATTGAAAGAAATGCGAAAACTTTTCACAAAAACTTGTGTACTTATGTGCAACATTTGCATAAAAACCATACGTTTAACCACAGAACTATACAACTTAATCCACTTGACAAAATAAACAAAGCAGCAAAATCTTCAGTTAAGATAACAACATACCGTTTTCTAACAAACTTAAATGAATTGACAAATAAACAAGAGGACATTTGCATACAAATTTCTTATGCAAAGGACTATTTTTATGAATGGCTAAAATAAAAAATTAATACATTCGTACATGCATGCTGAACGAAATACATATATGCCCTATTGTTATAAAATTTAAATTTTTTTCTGGGTAAAGACTTATACATGTGATTATATACGAGTAATGTACATACTCGTATGCATAGACAAGTTTATACTCGCAAGTACATAAGTACATATATGAGCCTACAATTATAAAAGTGGTCTAGGACATACCATAATTTTTGTCTCGAGACAGGTGCATTTGAATAATGGTTTGCATTAGAATAAATTATAAACTCTTTTTATACTATGATATATTTTAATTTCATTGGTCTCGATTAATGAAAATTTGTTCTAAATTTTTTGTGTGAATCTCGTACGAAAATGGCGAAAGATAACTGAAACCCCAATTTTTTTAGTTTTTTATTTTTGGCCCAGACTATAAGCAACCGCAAAGGGAACTTGCTAAGCCTTAAAAAAATCTTAGATGTAATGCCTCAAGGTAATGCTGTGCAATTGCATTAAATACGAGTAAGTTCTATAAAAAGTATTTGTCAACAAAATATATTTTTCAAAAGTTACTTCCTTCAAGAGGTAGTTTTTAAAAATGTACTTTTTTAGAAGGTAATTTTTTAATATGTAATTTTTCAAAGATGCATTTTCAAAAGGTACTTTTTGAATAGTACTGTTTAAAGTACTGTTTTGAAAGTTTCCTTTTGATAACTACTTTTTTAAAATGCACTTTTTTAAAAGCCACTTTTTAAAAGATACTTTTTTAAAGTACTATTTTCAAACAGCACTTCAAATGTAGTTGTTTTAAAGGTTCTTTTATGCAGAGTATTTTTTAAATGTTCTTTTTATATGTACCGTTTTTGCAGATATTATGCTTCCTAAGGATACATTTAAAGGATTGAATTTTTGAGAAGGATCTGCTTAAGGAAGTTCACTTTCTCGAAGACAGACTTTTAATAAAAATTTTGTTTTATGCTAATTAGTGTCATAAAATGTTTCCTTAATGAATTATAGTCCAATTCAATTTAGGCTTAAATTCTAAAAATATCTTGCGGTCAGACCTGAGATGTTTTAAAATTTTAAAGAGCATATAATACGATTCCCAATTGTATTAAAATTATGTGAATTAAAAATTTTTTCGTGCCTTGTCTGTATCAAACGGCTTCACAAAATCAGTCTTCTCACCTCTCTTACCATGTTGCACCAAAATAGTACTGCTGTCTGATTTACTTAAAATTCTTCGTTATCGATGTCTCTTGAAGTGAAATCCTCCATTTAGCTGATAATTGCAAACAGTTTAGCTAATCCTTTCACATAATGAGCCAACAAAAACATTGAAAGGGTGTTAACGTGTAGGTAGAAGACCTTATGGTATATTTCTGCTCTTTCATAGTCCTTTTTTCAAGACTGTCTCAAAAAGATAGTGGGAGTTGAACACAAAAAAATTCTAAAGGGATGTAGTAATATTCGTTAGATTTGTTTTTGATGTTAGTTTTTTTTTATTATTTTGCACTGCTGGTGTTGGAGTGTTAGAATTTGCACAAACATGTCTATTATCGAAAAGTTAACAGGTCATTAAGTTTGGCAAAGTACAAATATGTGTGAACAAACCCAAAAATATTTCAACAAACACAATGTAAAAGCTGCACTAATTTATAAAGCTTAAGTAAATGTGTAAAATACGAGTTTATAACAAAAATGAAATGAAAAAATATTTAAATTTAAATATAATTTAAGTCTAAGTAAAGTATCGACTTTTTTGTTACTAATATTTTATGATTATTTTGGAGGAATGGATGGTTTCCTTCTGAAAATAAAACAAATATCTTGCGTTTTAAGCATCCTGGCGAAATGACAGTTATAAAAATATGGTTGCATACATTTTGTGTTGGCATTTTGTTTTTATAATTTTAATTTTTTTTTTTGGTAAAACAAAAGATATTGAATCTTTTATGCACATCCTTTAACATTTTTTATTTTGAGGGAAGTAGCAACGTTTAACTATTTTTACATGGTTGAATGCAATTGCCAAAATACAGACCGTGTTTTACAACTAGATCTCATATACCAGCTAAAAGCAAGATTTTAGCCAACATTCCTGACTAACGTTTACATATTCAAAGAGAAAATGTTTTGTATATTTATTTTACTTTATTTTAAAAAGGGATGGCAGTAAGTGGTGAAACTGTTTAAACTAAACTAAATGACATTCATATTATTTGGCTACATTTGTTCTTGACGACGTGTGGGCATTTCAATTTTTTCGTTCGCATTATTTCGAGGACCTTTGGCGTCTGTCTACAAGTTCAAATTGTTATTCCTTATTTTTTAATTTTCTTTAAATGGTTACATACTTGAACTTTGAATATGTGAGTCTTCATACTATGTCTAGGAAGTAGTATATACAACGGCACAAACAAGGCTACATGAAGGATCTTTGAAAACATAAAAAATATTTAGAAAATGAAGACTGAATATGAATTATACCTTTGCCTGCTCCAATGAAAGCATACATACATCTGAGAGTATAGAAACGTTGCTTGTTTTGGTCATATTATTTTACCGGGGATCCATATAAACGGATCTCAAAAGCCTTTTGAATTGGAAATTTAAAATTTGTTTAAATATTAAAATTTCTAAACCTTCATTCCAATTAATCGGCTTAAAGGTTTTATTTGTAATTATCGATTGCAATGCTTTTTGAGTATCATCTTCAGGAAATTGTTAAATATTAACGGCCTTATTTTATAAAAAATTTTATGTTTGTTAAAGGATTATTTGACAAATATCCCATAGAAATTTAATTTTTATGAATAACGCAGTAATTCTATTATCAAACAAATACAAATGTAAAATTATTACCACAAATTCAAATAAACATTTCGTGTAAAGCAAATTTTAATATCAGTAAAACTTTTTTACTGCCTCTCTTAATTTCCCAAGGCTTGGTGTTGTGCTACGTGAGGTATTGGGTTATCAGGTTTTCTTGACCCAGGACTTTTTTCTAACAGCCCCTAAAAACTTGTAGGTTGCTACCCAATTCCGCAACCAAATTAAAGATAAAACTAGGATCGCTTGCTAGTCCGGATGTGTAATATGATTATTCCAGATCTTGGCCTTTGGCCAGTTACCCGTAAAACTTATTATGTTACTACCCAATCTCTGAAATAACAAGGGAAATGGGCGTATTTAAGAAGTATGGTCGCCTAAGGTAGCCTGGGTAGAGGTGCTACCGATAATTCAGCTTTGCACCTAAAGTCGGAGATGTTTTTAAAACAAGGCCGATCATAGATCATCTCTGATACCATGGGAACAAGTAGCCCTAAGACTTGTCCTAGACTGGTTGTTGGTGAGGCCTCTTCGGGGATCACGTGGATGCTGTTGTTACAACCCAAAGATAAGCGGGAAGAGTTATGGGTCGGATGAGTGAATCTGCAATCGTGTTGTACATACGCTCTTCAGGCCATGTAAAGGGTGATTTTTTAGCATCTTTATTCAAAAGTGTATCGTCCATTTTCTTTTATCGGAAAATTGTGTTCAGCGACGAAGCTCCTTTCTGGTTGAATGGATACGTGAACAAGCAAAATTGCCGTATTTGGTTTGAAGAGCAGCCAGAAGCATTGCATCTCAAAAAATGCACTGTTTGGGTGGACTATGGGCCGGTGGCATCATTGGAACGTATTTTTTCAAAGACGACGAAGGCAGGAACGTTACTGTGAATAGCGAGAACTACCGTGCGATGCTTAACATTTTTTACCAAATTAGAAAACCTGGACTTTATTTCAACAATACGTTTCCACATGACACACAGCGCGCGAAAAAATGGCCCAATTGAGAGGCAAGTTCGGTGAACAGTTTATTTCACGTTTGTTGCCGGTCAATTGGCCGCTTAGATCGCGCGATTTAACGCCTTTAGACTATTTTTTGTGGGGCTATGTTAAGGCTCCTGTCTATAGGGACAAGCCCGCAACGGTTGACGCACTGAAAGCCAATATTGAAGAAAATGTTCGTGAGATACCGGCCGATATGTTGGGGAGAGTATGCCAAACTTGAACCCAGCTTATGAACCATTTGGGGAGTAGCCGCGGTCAATATTTACATGAAATAATCTTTAAACATTGAATTATATGGATTGTTCTATCGACTCGAATAAAGATTTTAATTGTGCTTTTTTAATTCAAGTCCAAAAGCTCTTAAGAAATCATCTTTTATCTCTAGAAGTTGCTTTTATTCGAAACTGCTGCCTTAGCGGTTGCGAATTGCGAGTGGTACATGGTAGGGGAACTTCTTACTGGCTGGCCCCAGCACTACAGCAAAGTGTCTGTACATGGTTCGGCAGCCTGTACAGAATTTGCTACCATGTGTGCCCTATCCGAAGCACATGCAGATCTTTGCTCCATGTATAAGTCAAAATTTATGTCTGAATTAACAGAATTCTTTGCAGGTTCGGTTTTCACACAAAATATTTACTAATTTAAAGAAAACTATTTTTTTTTTTTGTTTAATGCAGCTTCGGTCTTTGTTTCGTACACTAAATTTTGATTAGTCAAGAACGCCAGGATGCACTGAGTAGTTCAAAATATTAAAAAAGAAAATAAAAACTTTATGCATCTGATATTGTTTCTCTTAAAAGCAATTTTTCAAAGAAAGAAAACAAACTTTAAGCTTAGTTAAGTACGAACAACTGCCCTAAAAAAATATTCTATACGATTGCAAATTTTATTACTTGAAGACATTTTTAATGAATACAAATTGTCAACAGGTCGTTTAAGAAAAAGACACACAAAAATGGGATTCACAAACAAGAGCAAAAGACACAAGTACCATTTAACGAAATCATAAAGATTTTTATGGTAATATTTGAAACAAAAAATAAATACATATAGAAACTAACGTAGCAAATAAGGGAAATAATTTGCAATGACTTATGCTTAGAAAAGGCGCCAGCAAAAAATCACATTTTAAGAATATCGTAAAAAGATTTAAACAACCAAAAAATTAACTATTAAAGTTTATTGATATAGATGTAAAAATATTTTATAGGAAACATGTGGTAAATGTGCGAAAAGCTAAAAACATTTCTACAACGAAACAAATTATTTATTTTACAAATTATGGGTTATTAATTTGACAATGTGTGTGGTGCAACCACGAAAACCATATAAAAAAATCTCCAACATTGATTAACTTTAAAATTAGAGTCATTTAAAACTGTTTAGGCTGAAATTCCATGTTTATTTTGTTACAATAAAAACCACGTGTTTTGCGGGTGAGTGTTTTGTTGAAATTTAGTTAAACGACAAAAAACCAAAGCTTTTAAGCCAGCAACGTGTTGTAAACAACAGCACGTGGTCCATGCAACAGAAAAAAAAAAACAACGACAGAGACAACTACCCCCACAAACATGCATTTACAGTGTGTCAAGTAAATGTTTGTTTGAGGAATCAAAACAAAATTTAAATTTTTCAAAGAAGTTTGAAAACATTCAATCTTATACTAGTATGTTTATGCCAAATGAATCAAATAAAATACGCGTATGAATAACAGAATACAAAAGTGCTCTCTTTTTAGTGATTTCCATACAAATTTCGACCATCTGGATTGTGAAGACCGCATTTGAATAAATTATTTATTTTATTTTTTGTTTGTTTTAAATTTCGTTTGTTCCTTCACTCCAAAATTCTTATTGCAAATAAATACAAATTTGAATTTTTAATTCTTATTTTCATTACAAATATTCGAACAAACAAAATTTATAGAATTAGACAGAAAATTATTTTTCTTATATTAAGTCAATTTGAGTTTTTACAATTTGGATACACTTAAAAATAAAATAAAGCACAAGTGAATGGTGTCCTATAACTTTTTAAATAGTTCTGTAGGTTCGTGTGTAACTGCTACTAATGTAAACCAGGCGGTCAAGTCATCTAGGAAATATATGTATATAAGAATTGGCCACAAAATTTAGTACTTTCTTGTTTGGTTTAGTTTGTTTGTGAGAGGCATAACAGTTAAACGATTTTCTGCTGTGGAACAAAATAGGTAAAAGAAATTGCATAAAATTTTGCATAAAAAACGGAATTAAGTGATCAAAAGCACTTGAAATGTCGACAGTCAGAAAATAGTTTACAAGTGGTACAAGCTTTTCAAGTAAGGTCAAGAAGGTGTGAATGACGATTCTTGTCCTGGAAGTTTTATCACATCAAAAACCGATGAAAATGTTGGGAAAGCGAGGAAAATTGTTCTGGAGAATCGTCGATTGATTATTATAGAAGTTGCAGAGGATGTCGGCATATCGGTTGACTCATGCCATACAATTTTTTTGTGTTAAAATATGGCGCATGAAGCGTGTGGCAGCAATGCTCGTTCCAAAATTGCTGAATTTTGAAAAAAACCGTCGCATGGGAATCGCTCAGGGAATGTTGAATGATGTTAAAGACGATCCCGATTTGCTTAAAAGGGTCATAACTGGGAACGAATCATAGGTATATGTTTATGAAAATAAAGCCTAATCGTTCCAATGGAAAGGCCAAAAAGAGCCACAAAAAAAGAACGCCAAGTTCGATCAAATGTCAAGGTTTTGCTCACTGTTTTCTTCGATTAGGGAACAAAATAGAAATTGATTAATAAATAAATATTTTTTGAGAAAAATGCAATTTCACCTTTTTTATTGAACAGACCTCGTACTTAAGATAAATTTAAAAAAAATGGTAGGAAAATAAGTTCTGTGAGAACAGTTAAATATTTGAGAACACTTCATTTAACTCTACAAAAATTGCATTCAAGTTAATTTTTTAAATTTCCACATAATTTAGTAAAAAATAACAACATAAATTTAAAGAATCATTTGAAAACTTTTTTGAGTGAGTAGTTTTTTTTAATGAATTTTTCAATTAAAGTACAAAAATCGAAACTGATATGAATACTAAATGTAAAACAATATGCAATAGGTTCAAAATATTTACGAGATATTAAATACATTTATTTAAAAGATATACACAGGTGGTATTGACAACACAGTTCAGATATTTTTTTTTCGCATGTAAATTTTTTTATTGCAAAAAACAATTATGGAGGAATTTGAAAAATATTGTAATAATTGTTTGAAAATAAACCAAACAAAGATTATTGAATGAATTAAATATTCTAATCATTTAATAAAAAAGACACGTAAAATTTATTTGCGTTTAAAACTAAATAACGACATTGTTGTATTTGTTGTTGGATTAAGGCCATCTTACAGACAATTAACCTTGGTTGTACATATACAGTTTTGTATTTTTATTGACACTTTCAATATAAATATTCGATCGAAAGGACGAATCAAACTTATAGAAACATGCAGCTAATGTTTTGCGCAATAAGAAAAAATTCTACCGAAACAGATTTTCTGGGTCAAACTTGTTCAAAGCTTAATATTTTCGGCGTATACCAAATCTACAACTTAAAATATTTGCATATAACGTATCGTATACGCCCAGTATAACATACAATAGAATATTTTACTGAATATATAATAAAATGGACAAAGATCTAAAAATAAAAAATAAATAAAAACAAAACCCACATTTGAAAAGACTACCACATCCTTACAGCATTTTGTGTTCCAACATGGTGATAAAGAATAATAGTGAATAATCCCCCGTATAACAGTCTACACTTATAATGCGTTTTCATACAACGCGATTTCATGTCCCTCGAATAACACATGTTTTCCCTCAACATATGAAATTTCGTGTTGTAAATTATAAACCCATAAACCCATGTACTACGAAAGGATTCCTTTAATGAACGGTTGCTTTGCTTAGAATCATATTAGACGAAGTTCTTCCCAATAAATCACGTTATTTTCCAAAAACGTTTTATCGCGCTTGTATTCTTTTGACAAACTGTATGAAAAAAAAAAAACGAGCGACGTCTTCTTTTCTCTTACTCCACAGTTGTTAGCCGGAAATATTGTCCTTTTTACCATGAAACATTTGAAAATCACATTATTATTTATGTTTATAACTGCAAACTAAACAGCCACCGACCGACCCACAGTTACTGTCATCCGTATTGTACACATGATGTGGTTCAATTGATAAAGATTTTAAGTAACAACAACAAATGACTCAATTGGCACAACAAATACTAGACGTCCACTTTAGTAAAAACAATGCAAAATAAAAGAACAAGCAATACGAGGAAAAAACCAAATACTACATTTATTTTAGACTTGTCTGTATTCTTGTACTTTGAAGAATAACAACCAAAATGTAAAAATAATAAATACTCAGTCACAAACAAACACACACACGCAAACTAATAGAAACAATATCTAAGGACTATAAAATCATATCAAGAAAAAGTGCTGGTCTTAAGCATGAAAAAACTGGGAAGACTTATTGTCAGTGCAAACAGTAGCACAATCCAAAAGATTGTTTGGATAAGAGATCTTTAAGAAACCCAATCACGTAAAATTTCTTTCAGTACATTGAGTGGTTGTGGGCAACATATTGCTGATGATGGGCAAGAGTGTAACAAGAAAATGCAAACTAAAAATAAATAAATAAAATTAAAGCCTTTCCATAAGCAAGGAAACCAAAGAAATATAGAATGGCGAATTAATACAATTAGAGAAATTGTTGTTAATTTATTTCATTAAATGTGTATGTAAAAAATTCCCTATTATTTTTTTCATAATTTGTATTATTTATATGGAATTATTGCAAAATGCATTGTTTGGTGTGGCTTTAGCTCTTTGTATGCCGACATTTCATTGGTCGCTAAACCAAATCGTCAGTGAAGTTTAAGCAGTTCAACCCTCGGACGTTTATGTCATACAAATCAAATACAATATGAGAATTCAATAATGTATATGAATTATAACAAAATACATAATCATAGTAGGCTTAGAATGCTTTTATACAAACAACACAGCAAACAATTATACTCAAAAAAATCTCTAATTGTTTTTAAGATTGGTTGGGGAGAATATCCCAAATAATAAATTTCAATATTAAGTATTATCAGAAAATTTTTTATTAAAACTACGATATAAAAGATATATTAAAACAAAAAGCGTTGAAAAAATAGTGTTAATTAATTAAAATTATTGCTACTTCATTTCTACAACTGGAAATTATTAAAAATTTAAAAACAAATTATAATATACACAATACGCTTTTATGCAAAAAACTCAACAAAGAATTACACTCAACGTGAGTCTATTTTATTTTATTTTAATGCATTTTGCAAAAACTCTTATTGTTTCAACGATTACTTGGGGAGAATATCCTGAATAATATACATATTTCAATATTAAGAATTTATAAGGAACTAGCGGGCCCGTTGCCTGCTTCGCACGGCAAAACAAAATAAGAAAAGAAACACACTTGTTTTTAATAAAGTTGGTTTACTCATCAAAAAATGCGAAGAAATTAATAAAATCGATTATGATAAGATCAATCACCAATGACGTCCAAAGAGAAAAGAGAAATGATAACAAATTGCTATTTGCATCACTCCGTGCAATGCTCTCCAATACACAAACGACCAAAATGTATTCAATACTAATGAATGCTGTATGCGGTACAAAAAATGCCTGTGGCAAAAACACACTCACTTCACATACGCAGCGCACACACATGCGTTATCGGATTTTAACCAAACTTCATATAAACCATATATGGGCCACTGCCAACGTAGTGTATAAGTTTGGTTGAAATCGCTCGACGCGTTTATGATTAGTTCGGCGACGTACATATACGGACTTGTTTTTATATATAGATTTTAATTTCTGCAAGATTTTTAAACAAATTGTTTCCTCGATAAAATAAGAAGAGTAAATTAAAAATTTTAGAAGAACAATATACTAGGTATGAATTTTAATCACGATTTAGATTGGTAAGTTATTGATTTCATTCCGATATTCGTAAATAGAGTTTTCAATTCTAATAACTATTAGAAGTGATATTCTTATGAAAGTACCATTATAACATTCTAATATGTTCCTAGCGATAGATGTTGAAATTTTTTGATAATAAATTCGTAAAAAAATTTATTTGTTGAATTAAGTTTTAAATTTTTAGTGTGAACGACAACATTTTACAAATTTCATTAAAATTGATTAATTCATTCGAGAGATATTGGGCTCGAAAATTTCTTAAGACAATTCTTTTTATGTAATCCGAAATTTTTTTGTCAAATAAATTCTATAAATTCGGTAATTTTTCGAGACTTCAAGTCCCAAGCATTGCGAATTCGATAAAAAAAATAGGTTAATTCGTTTGAGAGATATTATCATTATCCGAAAATTTCGCACACTAGCTTCGAAAATTCTTCTCTATTCGATATCCATAAATTTTGGTGCTATTTTTAGAGTATGAAAACAGAGTCCTTATTTATAGTTTCGAGAAAATTCGAGATATATCGAAAATTCCATTTTTAAAAACTAACTCAAAAAAATTCTTGGTTAATAGATTTTCCAAAATTTGTTCGCTTTCTTTGACTATTAAAACAGAGTCGAATAACATAAATTGGTTAATTGCATCGGGATATATCGACAGATATTCTTGTGTGAAAATTTGAATTTGTTTAATTACTCCGAAAATTCTTTTATTTATTTCGACTAAAGATGTTTCTTAAATGTTTTCCGATTTCTGATTTTTTTCCAATACATATCAATGCTTTAAGCATTATCTGAGAGAAATACCAGCCAAATATAGTCACAAGAGAATTTTCATAATTTTTATGGAAATAGCCAACTATTAATCATGGACTCTTCTATTTGCAAGATTTTTTCTGCTGTCTGAACCATTAGAAAAAAAATTATGCATAAATGTCACATTTGAAATAAACTGTCACATTTGCCCAGAATATTTGAGATGTGATAAGAAAGTCTTCAAATCACTTGGATCCACGACTTGTGATATATATTTTCTTTATTATTTTATGATATGGTTAGGCTGGGAAGAGGCTAAATTACTCTAATTAAAATATTTTTACCTTTTGTTTACATATAATTTAAACTAAAATTGTGGCTGTATTGCGTTTTTCAGTTGTAAAATTATTATATTAAGTATGAAATAGAATTCTTTATAGAGAATTTCGTTTAGTGTATTTGAAATAGAAAAGAATACCAAATAGAAGGCAAAGATCTTCATCTTCAATTCAAATCTATACCTTAAAATCAGTATAAACCGTAGACTGTGTCACAAAAACTGCAACAAAAATAGACTCCACACATACACATATTTTTATGTCTTAAACAAATACAAGCAACCAATAGTGCCTCAAGTTCATGAAAGAGAGACCGATAAAGAGTCGAAGTCGTATTCCATCCACATTGTCGTCGTTCAGCCACATGCAAGTGTGACAAACTCAAACAAGTGCTAGTAAATGTAATCAAACGAATGCAAACGAACAGCGAAATTCTCCCCAAGATGAACGAAGTGCAATTAAACGACAACACAATTATAAAACGAAACGAGAAAATAAGAGCAGCCAGAGAAGAAAAATAGAAATAGCAAAAAGAAAAAAAAAACAAACAAACAAAAAATATGTACAAACAAAAGAGTTTGGAGCAGAGCCAGTTGGATTTGCAAAATGTTTGCCATAATGTGCACATTGCTGCATATATGGATAAGCTACGGGAATACGGGTGATGGTGACACAGCAACTATACAGAGTATGTGCATCTGTGCAGGCTGTTGGAATGGCACTCACATGTGTTTTTCAGATGTGATGCTCTTTGAACGCATTTTAACTCTTCTCCCAAATCATTAGAATAATGTTGTGGATGTTCATGTTCATGTTTTGCTCATGATGATGATGATGATGATAACGATGACGACTGAAACTACGACGACGACGATGAAAACATCAGCGACACTAGTAGACAAACTAACTGCTGGCCTGCTTGCATGTTTTGCTGGCACACCGTTATGTAGTTGATAGCCAGCTACGTTAGTCGTCAGTCAGTTGGCTAACAATAAGGCAGGCAGCCAGCTAAAGCGCGAGCCAACATGAGTGGTGTGTACGAGAAAACTTAATATTTGTTGGCTGACTGACTGGCGGCTGGCAACGAAAATTGTGTGCCCTACGGCAAACATCATCATCTTTTATGACTGCAACGCATCCAAGAAACTAAAATCGCCATACGCCAAACAAAAAAAGAAAAACTATACAACCGGCCAAAAAAACCAACTCAAACCAGAGAACGATGAACAAAGATTTCAAAAAACTAAAATTCTTCTTCTGGTCAACTTAACGTGTCATCGAGTGATGGTGGTGATGGTCCAAGATGTACAAGAACAGATGCCAGCTACAAAAAAAAAAATAATAATAACAAAAGTTACGTAAAGGATTCATCAGAAGTAAATACTACATAAACCGTTGTATATGAAGAAGAAATTTTGCCATTTCCTTGCTTGTTTTTGGCCAAAACATCATGATGGCAATTTTTGAAAACAAATGTCATTGTCCAACGATGAAGTAAGAGATTAGCCAAATCAAACAGAAGCCAATATTTTGGAGTGCCAAATCAAAATATCATTTATGAACATAAAGAAGAGGGTACACAAAGTAAAAAAAAAATAAATCCAAAAAATGTGAAGAAATAAAGGTCAGCTATTGAAAATATTTTCGGGTATAAGCCAGTATTTGGATAGAAGTTCAACGCTAATAAACTAACAACCAGCCAACGTCCAACTCGTCTCGATCATACAGTTACAATCAGGTTTAATAAACAAATAAAATAAATAAATGGACTAAATACTTGGGAACAACATCACCTTGTAGTATACATTGGGCTTGTACTGCAAATAATGGGATTATACGCGTTTTATTTGTGCATAAAAATAGAACAGTGAAGTGACATTCAAATATAAATAAAACAACTATACAATTAAATAAAAGAAGAAATAGAGAAATAACTAAAAAAAAATTATACATACATACATACGTATATAGAAATAATTAAAAAAAACTAAACTTATAAAAGAGAATAAATCAAATGATTAATTTATAATACAAGTGCTACTAAAAGAAAATATTTTTAATTCAAATTATAAAAGTTACATAAAAAATACATATACTTATAAAAAAAATTATTATAAGATTTAAAAATGTGCATAATATAAAATTATCCCTTGGTGAAAATAATACACTTATTATTTAAATAAAATAATCAACTTAATAAAATGCTCATTGATAATTAATGGCCAAATATTGCAATTAAAAAAAGCACTCACTCACCTTAACGCCCAACAATTATATAATACGAGTTTATCATCATGTAAATAATCCTGTAAACTTGGAGAAGTTGCCGTGATCCCCAATTACCCGGACAGGGAGTCGTGATATTCTGCAAAATAGTTAAAATAAAAAGTGGTAAGTGAAAATAACTAATAAAAACATAAAACTAGACCAGATGCAAGGATATAATTAATTAATTAATTCAAGCGGATTCCAAAAATTAGACTCGAAAATTGGCCGCGGCTTTCAACCGAAAATTTCTAAAAATAAAAGAGATTAAATCCCTGAATATCTCTTTCAAAAAATTGTATTTCATATTTTAAATAACATAATATTATTATAGGCTTAGAAGTCAAAATTTCTGCATTTCACTGGCTCTACTACTGATGATTTGCATCAGTAGGCTTAGAGAGAATTTTAAGAATTTAGTCATATTTTTCTACAGTGAACTAAAAAACTATATAACCATATACATACACAATAGATTGGCTTAGAAACAACACAACAAATAACCATATTCGTTTTGCATGTTTTGTTTTTCTCATTTGATTAACGCCAACGAAATACAGGAGTGATTCTACACAAAATAAAAAAATATTAGAACAATTAGTCGAGAGAATATCTGGAATAATTATTACAAAATATTTTAAATACTATTTTTAACTTTAATAAAAAAAAAAAAACTTTAGAAACTTAAAAACGGTCCCATGAAATAATTCGCCACGGATTATCCCATTGAGAGATGGAAGTCATGTTTAAAGAAAGATACTCATATTTTACCATACGGAAACACTAAATTTCGTTTTCAGTAACCAAATTCATTAAATCAGTATGTGAATGCGGACGTATGAAGAATTTTGTAAATTCTGACAACAATTTAACTGAAAAAATAAAGTAATAATTAACTGTGACAGCAAAAAAAGTTTGACTGAAAATAAAATTTATTTTAGACAAAATGTTTGTTGGAAATTTGTTTGGCAATAATTTTTTCTATGCTTATAATGACAAGGAGTCTCTCATGAATCTCTCGTTGTCAAACATCCAAGTTGCAAGTTGAAGTCGTACGAGTAGGTCTAGGAATCTCTTTCACATGATGTTCAAATATAAGTATATCGCGAATATAATTTAAGTGTACAGAGATATTGCATTTTATAAGAGGGATGACAGAGGAATCATTCGGTATAATTTTCTGAAAATTACAAAGATTTTTTTATTTTTCGATATATATTGAATACTATATTTTGAATACTAATTTGGCGGTATGAAACGACTCCACAGGAAACTATTATCCACAAAAACATGAAATGAGTTCAAAACCAAACACGATTTTTGGGGGTTTGTTTAAGTTTTTGGGGATCTTATTAGGTTTTTTTGCTTTATTTCATAGAGAATAACACCCTAAGAATTTATAATAAAATAACTTTCGAATTTTTATATTAAAGTTTTTCCTTTACGGTATGTAAAATATTGGCTTCACTTTCTAAAGCACATTTGAGTTGCCAATCTTTGGCCGGGCGCAAAGATTTTCTCCTCTACGGTATGGCAAAAAATGGCGTCGTTTTTCAAAACTTTCCTTAAGACCAGCCAAAGGCCAATAACGCGAAAATGCTTTAGAAAGCGAAACCAATTTTTTATCATATGTGAAAATTCGAAACCGATATCTTCGCTTTCGAAACCGAATCTAATTTTGGTGGACATACCATACAGAATAAAATCTTTGCGCCTGAGTAATGGCCGGTCTGGTTGTTTTAGAACTTTCAATATGGAAGAAAAAACTCCTTCTAAATTTAGGTTTTTAAGCTTACTTTTAGTTAAAATCAGCGTAAATCAAGTACGAAAAGTGACAGTTATTTGATGCTGTCAAAATATAAAATGTTGTTATAGCTGAGGCATTAAAAGCTTTTGCTTATATGAACATGCGATGAATGGGAGAGCCTGGGTTCAAGACCGATACTAAACAAATCAATTTAAATTATAAAATATGAGAAATGAAAGAAAGGATATACAAATATAAATAACAAAAATTCTTAAATCAGGTGTATTATATGAACTAAACTAAAAAAAACTATCCGCCCGGTGTTGCCTGGATTATGGGTCAAAAATCCTGTCATGTCAGCCTTAATTCTTAAACTAGGATTTTTATTTTTGCTTGAAGTCAGTTATGAGTCCGGCCTTGAGTCAAACGTTTCACACTTGGCTTAAGAAAATACGAACATACCGCTCTTTTGATATCGATTCGGGTTGATTTAAGCACGGATGATTTGAATTTTTTTGGATTATATATTGAGGCATTATTTCGTTTCTAAAATTGGTGTTATTTTATCTTTGTTTGAGGTGTTTCATTTCTTTTTATGGGGATTTATTTCATAATAAAAATTGTTAAGCCATGTCATATTAAATAATGCTCCAAATTTTGAAGACTTCTTTCATTTTTTGAAAGTTATTTCCTGAGAAGTTAATTTATGCCGCTCATTAATTTGCATTTTTTCCACAGCAATTAATTTTTCTTATTATTAATTTGTATTTTCGCAATTTCAACAGAAAAAAATTTAGAGCAAATATTAATTTAAATTTTAAATAAAGTGCAACTTAAAGTTTTTAGTTCCGTAAAATATTAATAAAAAGGACAAGAGCTGTTTCAGTTTTATTTCAGAATCCAAGTATGTATGTAAAACATTACATATTGTTTTAAAATAACGCTTTAATTTATGTATGTACATATGTATTTACATACTTTATTTGTTTGATCTCATATTATTAACAAATAAATTTAAATATTTTTTTCATGAGAAAATTTTCAATATGTATTTCTAAGCTCATGTCACGACAATTTGGCGCCTCATAAATATATTTCAAATTCAGCAAAATGACAATAAAACAAACAAAAATTTCACAATACAAACAAATAAAACATAATCAACAACAACGACAATACTTTCGTAGAGCGCCCACTAAATAAAGAAAAAAATTTATAAGATGAATATTTATTTATTCACAATATGAATATGGAGAAAGGAAAACAAATTTCATAACATCCAACAGAGAATCCCTTCCACCACAGAAACCCAAAATTACTGATGAAAAACTGAAATGGAAATGAAAAATATGTATGTAATAGATGTACATATGTACACTTATGTATTCGTTAGTATTAAAAAAAGAATGTGTCTGTGTACGAAAAACTAAAAAAAATGCATTTTGAATAAATCTCAAAATATGAAAAACATATTCAACCAGCAATAATTTATGAAAATACATATAAAATTATTTACATGTAAAAAAATAAATATTTGTTAAAAGGAAACTTTACCAAAATTTTGCCAAAGCAGTAATAAAACGTTTATACGAAAAATGATACAGTGAAAGAAAAACAAACACACAACCAGCATATAATGCATTTAAGAAAATTCAATTACATTTATACTACGATAATATATATAATGATTTCATAATACACTATTTTATGTTGGTTATTTGAAAATAATATGACAAAATACTTATTTTTATTTTAAGGACAATGCATCTTAACAAAGACGTCGGATTACTATTTTGTTACACTGTATGAATTGAAATGCCATTAATCTTTATTTTGTAAATTCATAAAAAATAATTTTATGTATTGTGTGTTAAAGTTAAAAAACTAAAAAGTGGTTTTTAAGGTCAAATACTAAAACGAAAAATATAAAATTTATTTTTTATTTTCGTTTTATTCTAATAAATTTAAAAAAGCCTCACGAGTGTGTGGGACTATTTATATAATTTGTAAATTTGATACAGATTTTATTGCGAAAATTCACAAGAGCTTGAGCAATAATTTTATGTTTATTTTATATTGTATAATTAAGAAAACATTCGATTGGCTCTGTTGACAGAAAGTAGGGTATGAGATCGAATTGCAATTCACGGTGGCCTTACCAAAGCATGAACTTAAAGAGCTTTAGCAGTGCTCTTACATGATAATTTCGTACATTGTGACCAGTTGTGTGCCGCACCGACATTGACAGCGTCGTTGACTAATGGATCTTTATTTTGTACAAAAGCATTCTAGGCGCGCAACGATCATTAGTTTGTAATATTTATATACGATGGAGAATTCTCATATTGTATTCAAATGTTTTAGCATAAACATATGAACTTGAATGTTTTCAAATTTCTTAAAATTTACTGATGAGTTGCTTTAGCGATCAATGAAATGTCGGCATAAGAATAGTTAAAGCAACAACAAAAAAGTTGAACTAATTAATTAAATTACTTAAATATTTTTTTGATATTCCCGATAAATTTTAATATTTAAAGGAACTTTATAACAGAATTTGAAATGAAAAATACAAAATTGGTTATTTTAGTAAAAACTTCAGACAGAGTTTTGTTGGCATTTACATACATATGTACATAAATGTGTACTATTACCATAGATTTTTAACGATAATAATTTGTTATAAGATGTGTATGTAATAACCGAACTGTACTGTATATGACCAAATACTTTGCACTGTCAGACAGCCTGAGCTACACTCCAGATGGAGTATTTTATTGTATTAAACACAATCGTATAATTTAAAAATTGATTTATATAAAAATGCAATATTCTAATTAATGTAATTGCCTGTGAAAGATGAATGCTAAATAAATTCATGGCCTTTCTTAAAACGTACAACATCAACATCGTGTGAAATGTATAAATTAAACTGATTTCGTTCTTACAAAAACATGCCACGAAATTCAAATTTATAACCACCATTAAAACAATTAACAATTTCAATAGCAAATACATTTTCTGCTCAAACTCTCTTTCAAAAATTAGAATAAAAAAAGAATATATAAATGAACTAATTAAGAGACAAAAAATTAGCATCCTTTTGCATGTTTTAGCAATACATCCTTGTAGCCGAAAAGGACTATGCTGTTACGGCTGCTAAAGTAATAAGACAAATTAACTAAAAGTCATTACAATAGAAGATTTAATGGGGCGCGAAAAGTGAATGATATTTTGTTGTCTTCTCCTCTCTTCTTCCTTTGGCATTTAGAGAAAAATTATTTGTGCCTGTAAAAGAAAACAATGGCATTTTCACGTTTGCAAAACAAAATTTATTCGTAATGAACCGAAATTTTTGGCAAAGATGCTCCAAAAAGACACTAAGAATTTAAATACTTTTGACACCAAAAACAATGTTTTGGACATTAAAAAAATGTTACTATATTTTTTTTTCAAACAGAACAAATAAATCTATGAAAATATTTTGGCCGTTTTTTTATAAGAATTCTGCAACGGAAATTGGCAAATATCTTATTGTTAAAGTCAATTCCTTTTTTATTCACTATTTCTTTTTCCATTTGGCAATTATTTTCTCTTGAATGCTTGCATATGCATGTCCTTTTGTAATTGTATTCTTATTTTTCTCATATTTTCGGTAGATGGTCACAGGAAATGCTGGTCAGTCGTTAAGGCAACAATATGAAGCTTAAAATTATTTTGTTCTCACTTGCGTTTTTTTTATCATTTCCACCAATTTTTTTGTGTATGTTTTCTTTTCACTGTTTGTTCAAAAATGTCCTTGTTATTTTTGTTAAAAAGATTTATGACTTCCCCAACGTTTAGTCTTTTTATTCTGTCGTTTTATTTTCGCCTTTGTCGTTTATATGCAAAATTTTATTGATGTTATAGATTTAGAAATAAATTTCGAAAACAAAAATTATTTAAATAATTTATTTAAAACGAACGATTTAATTGCAGGAATAACAAAGACAAATTCAATATTAATTGAAATAATAAATTTTGCTCAAAGAATGTCCAAAAACTCTATTCAAAGATTGATGGACTTATTTAATAAAGAATATGAAATATGTGAACAGGAAAGTTTCAAAATTTCTGTAAAAAATTAATAAAAGCTTGATAATCATTTCCCTTTACCACAGATGAGGGAAGTTATGCTCTCTGTAATACCTTTTTGAAGTTTTAATACAAATTCTTTTTACAAATTTGTCTTTTTTTATATTATTATCATCATCAACACCTAGCAGTGCTTAAATCCCCTTATTGCCCTCATAGATTTTCAATTACTAGAAGTGACTTCTAGCAGCTTTTATAAATCTCGAGATCCACGTGAGATCCAAGAGCTGATTTGTGTGGATTTTCGGAACAACGTTGGCATGGCCATAACAGTCAACGGCGATCGATGGTTACAACTTATTTCGGCCAGAATGGTATAATATGTACGTGAACACCAACGACATGTGGTATCAACAGCACTACGTGCTACACAGCTCATGCCACATTGGATGTTCTGCACGAGTGATACGAGGACATGATCATCTCACATGGAGGTGATATGGACTGGCCAGCGACATCGTGCGATTCGACCTCGTAAGACTTTTTCTTTTTTTTACGGGTTGTCTTAACCCATCAAAGCCAACATAACCTATGCCATCACAAACATTCAACCTGATTTAGTCATGAAAAATTTGATGTTTCGGATGCGCACCACCCAGCACAGTTGCTGAAAATATTTCCACAATGTTATATTCCATATATAATGGCAATAATAAGCGCTTAATGAATGACAGTTCACAAAGCGATCCTAAAATCAATATATCGATACTGAATTCAACTATGCTGCACTGCCTCGATATCTGAATATAGAGAAAATTTATAGGGGACAAAATAAAATACTCCGCAGGTAAAATATTTGCGCATTCATAAAGATTTCGACGTTCCATTGATTAAAACTGTGGTTCTAATTGTCATAACTAATAATCGATTTGTTATCGATTTCTTAATGAATATGTCAGACTTAATAAAGTTTGTATTTTTGAGTATACCTACGAAAAACACACGTGTTTTTATGACAATTCTGGCGACGAGGAAATTATTCTATTATTAATGCTCGATGGCAAATAAAGAACCCGATACAATTATAAAAAAAGAGACTGCAATAATGGCTAAAGTTTTTCATATGGATGCATTTGACGAGAAAACCATGAAGTGGAGCAGATGGGTACAGCGGTTTGAAACCGCCTTGATAATTTTTGATGTGGAACAGACAAAAAAGACACAGTATTTGCTCCATTATATGGGCACAACAGCATATGACAAACTTTGCGATAAAGCCTTACCACGCAGTCCAGAAAATTTGTTATATAAGGACATCATAGACATCCTAGAAAAGCACTACAATCCATCTCCAAATGAGATTTTGCTGAACTTTAGATTCCACTCGAGGAAACAGAGTACGGGTGAGTCGGCAACCGATTTTCTGGTGGCACTTCGTCAGTTAGCTGAAGGTTGCAATTTTGGCGAATACGTGGATAAAGCAATAAGGAACCAATTTGTGTACGGGCTGTCAAATCATAAAATTCAAAGCCGGCTGTTGGAGAAGGCAGATTTAACATTACTTGATGCTGCCAATATTACAGAGGCGTACGAAAGCGCTCAAAAAGGGTTTGAAGAAATAAATAAGAACAACGAAACTATTGATAGAGTAGAAGAAAAGAGGATCACAAAGAAACTAAGAAACTCACCACAAATAGCTGAAACCAACGTTCAATGTACAAGATGTGGCAGCGCTGGCCACACGGCAAATAAATGTAAACATTTTCACACTATTTGTAGTTTTTGCAAAAAAAAGGGCCATTTACGAAGGGTATGTTTCAGGGCAAAAAATATGTTGGCACAAATTGCAGATAAAGCGAATGAGGCAGACACGGAGGACGAATGTTACGATGAGTGCGATTTGCTACAAATAAACAATGTAGAACAACCGGGACTAAGAGATAAAATTTTCTGTAAATTACTGATAAACAACAAGACAGTAAAATTTGAAGTGGACACCGGCGCACCCGTAACAATTATGAGTGTGGCGGATGCCAAAAGGTTTCTTGGTAAAAACATAAAAGTACATAGTTCGGACTTGCGACTCTACAGCTATTGTGAAACACCCCTTGATTGCGTGGGGTATGTTTGGGTTAACGTTAAAACAAAAAGCCCAGTGAAAGTAAAAATGTATTTGGTAAACTCGAATCGTAAACCGCTACTAGGAAGAGAGTGGCTGCGGTTGATACAATTGGACTGGGCGCAGATTTTGAAAAACAAACTAAAAACACCCTTGGAAGTAAATAGAATACAGGAAGTTATCGAACAAGAAGGTAAACTATTAGGCATTTTGGATAAATATCCCACATTATTTTCAGCCACGCCCGGTAAAGTTACAGGTTTCCAAGCAAGATTGCATACAAAACGAGATGCGGTACCTAGATTTTTAAAAGCAAGGCGTATACCATTTCCGCTATTACAAAAGGTCGAGGAAGAGCTAGAAAATCAACTGAAAGAAGGTCTATTAGAAAAGGTGGATACAAGTGAGTGGGCCACTCCGGTCGTGGTGGTACGGAAAAGTAATAATGCGATCCGCTTGTGTGGCGATTACAAACTCACCGTCAACCCTGAATTACTTGTGGATGAACACCCCCTGCCGACAATAGACGAGCTCTTTAGCACAATGGCAGGCGGCAACAAATTTTCGAAAATTGACCTCGCTAAAGCTTATTTACAACTTGAAGTACACGCGGAGGACCAGCATCTACTTACTCTTAACACGCACAGGGGTCTTTACAAGCCAACTAGATTAATGTATGGTATATCATGTGCCCCATCAATTTGGCAACGTCTAATGGAGCAGTTACTGGGAGACATACCGGGAGTAAAGGTTTTCCTCGATGACATTAAGGTGACTGCTAAAGATGACACCGAACATCTCAAACGATTGGATGAAGTTTTACGGCGTTTAGATATGCATAATATGCGAGTTAATCTAAGCAAATCGCAATTTTTACGAGACAGTATCGAGTACTGCGGATATAGTATTAACAAATACGGTATAAAAAAAATAGCGGCTAAGGTGGAGGCCATTCAGAATATGAAACGGCCCACAAATAAAGATGAGGTGCGCGCCTTTCTGGGGCTAATCAACTATTATGGTCGGTTCATTCAGAACTTGAGCGACATAGTGTACCCTTTGAATCGACTTTTACACAGGGACGTAGAATTTAAGTTTGATAAGGAGTGCGAAGCAGCGTTCAACAAGGTAAAACTAAAAATGCAATCCGATGCAGTCCTGGTTCATTATGACCCAAAAATCCCCATCACTTTGGCTGTCGATGCAAGTCCAACGGGCGTTGGAGCTGTGTTGAGTCACGAATACCCTAATGGTGTAGAGAAACCTATACAGTTCGCATCGCGTACCTTAAATAAAACACAACAGCGTTATAGTCAGGTGGACAAAGAGGCTTATGCTGTTATATTCGGAATAAAAAAATTTTACCAATACATATACGGCCGCAAATTCACCTTAATAACAGATAATAAGGCGATCTCACAAATTTTCTCCCCAAACAAAGGGTTACCAATTTTGTCAGCAACGCGCATGCAACACTACGCAATATATTTAGAGTCATTTGACTATAAAATTCGGTTTCGTGGATCAAAAGAAAACGGCAACGCAGACGCCTTCTCCCGCTTGCCGGCTCCTGAGATGACCCGTTGTAACGGAGAAGTGGATCAAGTAGAAACGGAAGCCATTGAAAACTTACCTGTAACGGTGAACGAATTAAGCGCAGCCACTAAAAATGATAGCGAAGTAAGGAAATTAGTTGAGTGCCTTAAATATGGACGGAAATGCGACATGGAATCCCGTTTCGGCATAGATCAAAACGAATTCTCCTTACAACAAGGATGCCTGCTAAGAGGGGTTAGAGTTTACATTCCACCGAGATTAAGAGCGAGAGTAATTAAAGAGCTACACACCGGTCATTTTGGAATGGCTAAAATGAAATCGTTGGCAAGAGCTTATTGCTGGTGGAAAAATTTAGATCGCGACATCGAAAAGATGGTCTTGGATTGCCGTGCTTGCCAAAGTTCGAGACCGAATCCTACATCAGAGCCCGTACACTGTTGGTTGCCGCCAAAAAAAGTATTTGAAAGGGTGCATGTGGACTACGCGGGTCCGTTTCTCGGTAAATATTTTTTCGTTTTGGTGGACGCATATAGTAAATGGCCTGAAGTGCGACTGGTATCTGACATTACGACTAGTACCACAATGAAGGTATGCAGGAACATTTTTTCTACTTTTGGTATACCAAATGTCCTGGTTAGTGACCACGGCACTCAATTTAAGTCTCTGGAATTCAAGAAGTTTTTGGAAAGTAATGGAATCATACACAAACTAGGTGCCCCTTACCACCCCGCAACCAACGGGCAGGCCGAACGGTTTATACAAACTTTCAAAAATAAGCTAAAGGCGGTAAACTGTCAACCGAACGAAATTCAAAAATACCTGGACCAGATACTGGTAGCATACCGAAGAGCAATTCACCCAGCCACTCAAAAATCTCCAGCAATGGTTATGTTTAACAGACAGATCCAATCCAGACTAGACCTATTGCTTCCAAGTAACATCGTTGGGGATCCAGAACGCCCACCCGTCACTAAACAATTCGCAGTTGGAGATAAAGTTGCAGCACGAGAATACATTGGCAAGGATAGATGGGAGTTCGGACGGATTATCCAGAAGAATGGCGACCTCCATTACATTATCAGATTGGAGGATGGACGTGATTGGCGAAGGCATGTGGACCAAATACGCAAGGTGGGCGAAATGGCAGAGATCAGTAAACCATGCCAAAACGAAACTTCAGCGAGAATTGATGAGAGTAAAGAGTATGAACCGTCGGGAACAGTCATGGGATCAACAATAGGTGAGAGTAACGTGTATGACCCACCCGACGCAGTTGCACCTGGACCGGAACATGTGTCTGCAGGCGAAGTGCCTGCCGAGTCACCAGTGCGAAGCGACCAACAAACAGCCAGGCCGCGACGTATTCGAAATCTTCCCAAACACCTTTTGGACTATCAATTAGAAGTCTAACAATTGTAGAACATTACATTCGATTTCATTGTATATTTATTTATAAATTCTATTTTTATATAATATTCGGTATAATATATATTACCCTTATATGAAGTATATCCCAGTGAATTATAAAAGCCGGGAAAGATGTCATAACTAATAATCGATTTGTTATCGATTTCTTAATGAATATGTCAGACTTAATAAAGTTTGTATTTTTGAGTATACCTACGAAAAACACACGTGTTTTTATGACACTAATATAATTGACAAAATACATTAAAAAAAAACTTTAGTTCTTTCCAAGCCCACTAGCCCGTATTATTCTATATTATCGAGGTCTTACTCTGCTATATAGAAACTGATTTTTTTTTCGTCTGGCACTAGAGTTAAATAGTTAATCGTTTTGATTTAATCGTTAAAATTTTAATACTTCTTGTTATTTCAATATATATTGAAATTTTAGTTGGAACTTTTAATGAGGACATTAACTCATCACAGCTCCGCTATATATAGTCTACCAGAGTTTTATTCTCACTCAATTCCTAAAAGGGACTAAAAATGTTTTATTTATATGTTTTGTTTTTATTTAATTTTATAATTAAGTATTAATTAAGTTTATATTCCGGAAAATTTCACTGTTTCCGTTTATATTCATAATACTTCTAAAAACAATTAATATAATACGTTAGAGTTTCAAGTTCACGCATTATTTCTCTTTTATAATCTGTATTTTGATTTTTTTTTAATGAATTGTAATTAATAAATAACAATAATAAATATAGAATAAAATTTTATTACAGAAGCCCATTAATTGTTAAAAAAAATCATAAATGTATATGATTAATTTTACCATAAAATATCCTTGAAATGGTCAATAAATCCATAAATAGTTGAAAATATTTTTTCAATTCGTTTAAAATACTTTCGTTATGGTATTGCTACGTCATGCATATATTAAAGAAAACAATTTAATTCAGATTGTAGGATAAAAAGGTAGAAAGTATAGGGCTGATTAACCATACATACACACATACATACATATGTATCAGTTTCAATAGTATTACAAATCAACTGAAGAAATTCCTGTATTTTATTAATACGAGTAATAAAAATAATAAAATATGTTTTTATATTTTTCAAATTGCACAGTGGGTATTACGTACAATTCATTTAAATAAACACAATCATAATATAAAGAAATTGCAAAATATCTCTTGCTAATTGAAAGTCAGAGCTTAATTTCCACTAAGTGAAAGTAAAATGCACCTTAGCAGACTTGTTGGCTTAATTTTTCTTCATTAATAACATTATACAAAATCTTTATTGCCACAATAAGTGGCACGACAATCAAACAAGTGTTGAAATTATCAATAACTACGAGAAAAAAGTGAAATAAAAGAGAAAATTCTGGCAAAGAAATAAATGTACATACGAAAATATTAACTAATGCCAAGATTTAATCAAATAATAAAAAAATAATAAATATTTATTTATTCATTTATTTCGAATTTGTTGTTGCACTAAATGGCAGCCAATAATTGTGAGTGAAAATGCGAACGAGCCCACTTTTCGAATACCTCGTCCAAAACAATAAAAGACAAAAAATCGTTTTTCTTTAGGTGCCAACATTGACATCAAAATGTTGTTGACCTCCTGCCAAAGAACTCGTATGATGATGGACTTGCCAAACTAATCAAACTTAAAATTATCAAACAATAATTTTGTAAATTAAACAAACTTAAGAGAGAGTGAGAGAGACAGAAAAAAATACAACTCAACAAGGAATGTCAAACAAGAATAAACCAACCACCTGTTTGTTTAGAGGATCATCGTCATGAATGAATTAAAATAGTGAGGAGCAAGACGAATGCAAGATGTCCATTCAAGAGCCAAATAGGAAATACCCCAGAATGCTGGCCAAGAAAAAAAGCAATTTTGATGAGCCAATGCGAGAACATGAAATATATTTTTTCAAGACGTTAACAAATAGTGGGCGCAGCAGCTTATGCCAAGAAAATTAAACAATAACAACAACAGCAAAAGTAGCAATTAAAGTTTGGGCAACTCATCAAAAATGTGCGTCACCAATTAAGCGAAAAAAAAACTGCAACAAATACAATCATAAGTTTGATTGCCAGGAAAAAGAGGAAATTTTTTTTAGGCTACAATGGCACATGAACACGTCCACCAGGTCAGTATATGGCACGCAGCCACATGAGATTGAAAATAGTGGCAAAATCACAATGCAAATTTTCACAAGAGTCTCTACAAACAGCCAAACAGACAATCAGAGCAAACACACTAAGCAAAAGCCATTCACTTTACACTAGATCAAATTTTCTAAATACAAAACATTTGAAGCAACTTCATAAAATTGCAATTATAACAGTCACAAAAGTGTCCTTTATCCTTTGCTTGAAGAAAAAACAAAAACAAAACAAATCTGGTATTTCTTTATGAAATTAGTTTTTTTCCTGCTTTTTATTAAATTTACAACATTTTATTTGGCTTAATACCAAACAAACATTAAGCAGCAATAAACATCTATCTAAAGTCATCTCATGCAAAAGTCTTTAACTGCTCTTGATGTTGCAAGCATTTTCTAGGCACATTAAAAAAGAAACAAACCGATATTTTTGTAAAGAAAAAACAAGCGGAAGAAAATTGTTATGTGTTGGCGATATTTTTCATTTTAACATCTTGTATTGTATACAATGCAGCAGACATTTAGACGCTTTAAATTGCAGATTTTTAATGCGGCATAATCTTCAATTTACTATATTGTTGCCTTCTGCATACACATTCGGCAAAAATAAAAGACGTCGTGAAGTATGAGTGATTTAGATTTGAATGTAGTAAATCAAAAGCACTCATACGTTCGATGGAAATCTCTAAAAACGTTTAAGGATACTAGAATGGAAGTTTTACACATGAATTTAGTTAATGAAAAATATAATTTAAATTTTATTAAAATAATTTTTTTAATTCTTTAAAAAAATGCTCTCACGGGGTTAAAGATCCAATGAAATTTAGATTGTATTTCTGTAAGACTGAAACGAAAAAGTATCATTTATTATCATGGATCAGTAGGTTTTGATTATTTTGCAATGGAAATTAATGTCTAATGGACTAACGAGAGCATCAATTTTATTGTTAATTGTCTAAAAATATTTTATTGGTACTGCTACTAAAAGTACTCCAATAAATTCAAGGGACTTATCTGCAAAGCCCACATACTTCCCAGTAAGGACTCATCTATTTGAATGCGAATACATGAAATATTTTTAAGAAATTCGTATACAATATGAAGGCGATAGGACGACACTGTTGCAGCTTGTGAGTGATAGATGGAATAAGATTTCTTAAGTTTACTCTCGCATTGGAAAGTAGGAGTAAAAAAGCTCAAATCTAAAGTTCACAAATGCTGATACCTCTCCCCATAATATATTGTCTATTGCCCTAAATGTTGTTACAATTAAGAACAAGTGGAAAACTATAAAATATCAAAGCTAAAAGAATCCCAACGTAATTAAATATGGTAAACGAGGGTGGTTAAATAAGTCTGTGACTTTTTGAATTTACAAAGGTAACACTACTCCTGTCAACAGGCATTATGGAATATGCCGAACGTTCTGGACGCCCAGTTGCGGCCTCTACACCTACTATTTTTTTTTTATTTGTAATTTTTACTTTCATTTGGATATGGGCAAAATTGTTTCCTTGAGTCTAATTATAGGCAAATGATTCAAGGTAATTCCATATAGACAATGTCTGTTTTTTCCAACGAGAGCATTTTGTAATATTTCCCGCTAGAATTATTTCAAATGACTTTATTTTACAATACTTCCAGATCATAATATTTGAAAAATAATTTTTACTGAGAATAATTAATGACACCAAGTCAAAAAAAAAAAAAATTATTTCTCATGCTAGAGTGTAAATATTTAAAAAAAATTAAATTAAAGATTACTTGCGCGCATTGTTTTCCTTTTTATCATTTTTTCTTGAACAGATTTGTTTGTTTTAAATACTTCACCCACCATATATTAGATTTTTTTCATATATAAATATGTATTTTTTTAAACTTTTCTTTTATTTAACGGCCAAAAAATGCAAATAAACTAAATCATTACAATTTGTGTGTGTCTGTGTGTGTGTGCGTTTGAGTATTTGTTAGGCTGCACTCTACTCTAAAGAAAAAAATGTAGGATATTGTTGCAACATCATGCTATTGAATATTTAATTTTTTTTCAAATCCATTGTTTAACAAATTTGTTTTCTGAAATCAGCAGCTGAAAAGCTTCATACCGCCCGAATTAATCTTAAAAGAATCACTGTAACAAAATCCAATTTTCTCAAAACTAATGTCATTATTTGAATTGTTCGCCATTTTTGCAGATCTCGAAAAATGTCGCTGTGCTTTGATATTTATGATGTAGAGAATTAGTTGTCAACAAGCCAAGGGGCAATTATTGTTACTGTTTATTTGACAAATTTTCGGTCTATTGTTTAACATGATCAAGTTTTGACATTATTTTTGCACCATGTATTACAACGTGAAGGAAAAGCTTTGACTCTCTTTTAGGCTGACTTGTGGTGATTTGTGCCATAAATATATGGTTTGAAATCTATTTCTTCACAGAGATGGAAATAGTATTGTTTATTAAAACTAGTTTATCTTAAGAGTTATAAGCATTTGCATTTGTATGTTAAGAGCATTTAAAATAGATACAAACACAAATATAAAACGAGTATATAATAATAAGTTCCCGGGGCATAAGGACTAAATAAAATTCCTGAACTTAGCCCTATTTTGTGCTAACGCCTTCACTTCTCTTCAATTCTTGCTACTGCTGTTTACTTCGGGCACAATCTGTCTCTTCCATGTATGGGATGGACGTCCTCTTCTTCTGTTCCCTTGCGTGTTCCAATCTATGACAATTCTAATAATGTCGTCAGTCTGCCTTCTAAGAGTGAGGGAAACCCAGCGCAATTTGCGTCTCCCAATTTATATATTGGCCTTTTCTTAGCCAGAGCGTATAATTTGATATGGTTTTTGGGTAAAATACACGCAGGATTTTGCAAAGACAGCGATTCATGAATATTTGCATTTTATGCATGTCACGAGTGGCAGCATTCCAGGTCTCACAACCGTACAAAAGCGTAAATTTTATATTTGCATTGAATATTGCAATTTCCGTACGGAAAGATAGAGATGATGATTTCCAAATAGACTTTAGGCGGCTAAATGTTTGACGAGCTAACTGCAATCTATTATTGATATCCTCATCCGATCTTCCCTTCGTATACAGAATGCTCCCAAGATATATACTCATCAAATATGTGAGATGGGTCTTTGAATATGTTTGTACCAGGGACCGAAAATAACTGTTATATTTTTATTTCAGAGCAAAAAGGTTAGGCAAAAATGCCCTTTATCTGCATTTGGGAATTTTTAACCATTATCGTGACTTTTATATTATATTGGTTACCGTAACTAATTAATTGAGAAAATAAAAATTTTGGTTACAAATAACCATTATATTAACCAAAAAAAATTTTTGGTTAAAAATAACCATTAAATCAACCAAAAAATTTTTTTGGTTGAAATTAACCATTATAGAAAAAAAATTATTTTTTTTGGTTATCATGTATCAAAAAATTCCAAAAATTTCAATGATTTATTGTTGTCACCAAGTTCGTACATACATATATACATAAACTCAAATATACAAAAATTTTTCCTATATGGTAATTAGATGTGTGGCACACGTCTACCCGTTACTTACTGTCTTTTGATCTGGTACACATTAGGTTGGTAACTTTTTAACGTCCAAAGGGTTCGTTAAATCATGTTTCAGGACCTAGAATTATTTTAGTGTGATACTGAGTTTCGATCTTGCACAGTGTAATTTCTTCATTCGTAAAGCACTAAAAAATTCGATTTTTTGAAGTAGTAACAAAAAACAAAATTTTTTATAATGGTTATTTTCAACCAAAAACTTTTTTGGTTCATATAACGATTATTTATAACCAAAAAAATATATATCTCATTTCAATTGGTTAAAATAACCAAAATAAAATATATTACTTGTTAATGGTTGACTATAACCATTACGTAAATGTATCAGTAATAATTGTTAAATCTGATTTTTTTATCGTTTATCTTATAACTGTTACGTCCCTGGTTTGTACAACATTGATTTTTATTAAAGATGGCTTAAACTGTAAAGCTTGGTTGAATTGCTAATAATTTATAAACATACAATTGACTTTAGTAAAAGTTCAATTCAAAAACTATCTGTAAAATGCTTTATTCATTAATTATATTCAAATCAATTTTTGAAAACTTCATTGCAACTTCATCCTCTAAATACTGTAAAGTGTTTAAAATTCTGTGTGACTTTAGATTTCTATTTTCATATTTGATATCTTCCGTATATTCTGTAAAACTTTTTAGGCGTCACAAATCGCCCAACACAGACTTTTTTTCTTTTGCAGGCCATAAAACAAACGTCCATTGCAATTATCGTGGCGTATAATAAACATAATTTTTTCACTCTTCTTTTGCCATTTTCAAATAATTTTTTTTTTCTTTTTGTTGTTCAAAAATTTATCTAAAGTACTAAAGACATTTTACTTTGTGTTCTCGACTCCTTTGTTTTATTTTCCCTTTTAAAAAATATGATTTAATGATTTACTAATGCAGTATTTAATGCCTTTTGTATGTTAATCACTTTGTAGAAAGAAAAATAATCAAAATAAATTACAACTGAAATTGTATTGATTTCAGTAACAGAAAAGGATTTTTATATGTCAATTTATATTAACAAAAATACGAGTAATAAAAATGTTTGTTACTGCAGTCGAAAAATTTCAATAAATTTTGCTTTTCATTTGCTTAAGTTGTTTTGATAAAGAAATCCACAAAAAAGAACGATTTAAACAACTGATGATGTTTCCTTTTTAATGATGACATACATTCAAAATTGTAATTGAGGAACTTACGCAAAAAATAAATATGGTATATGTACGTTTCCTTTCTTTTAAAGATAAAGTAGAACATTTTTTTGATAATTGCACTTGTACAATGTACGAGTACTTACACGCAGTGAAGAGCAAAACAAGTGGCACACCTAGACGGAAAGCAGGTGTACTTAACTTTGTTGGTATATTAATTTGATTTAAACTTTATGTGCATTTTTGGCTAATCTTTTATATTTGCAAAGGTTATTAGCTCTAGACATGGTTTTTTGGTATTCCATTGGGATATTTAAGAGTTAAATTTTCTGAAGGCCTAAATCTCCCTTTCTTAATGACTTTTGTTGATATCATTTTACAAAACACATCAGCAATTTACAAATATATACATACGTATGCATATTCAGCACTATTATTTTTATAAACACCCCATTGTGCACAATGGACCATATTTTTAATTCTATATATATTTATTTCGAATTATTTTTATCTAATCTAAACAAATCATTTGCTAATTTTTTTACTAGTGACTGTAGAGCGAGAGGAAAATCTTAATTGCAAAAGAATATAATTCTATATTTTTTTGGTTGATGAAAATATCTGCATATGAAAGAAATTGGCTAAAACAGATGCACATTTTAATAAAATTTTCTCTTTTTTTAATACAAAAATTATAAAAGTAAGTAAAAATTGAAGAGCAGAGCTGTAAATTATATATGTAATGCTTTCTAGAAAAATAAAAATGAAAAAAAATATTTATAAATCTGTGCAAATTTTTCACTTTGTGTTCAATATATACATACCTTAATATAAAAAAACTTCCTACGCTTTGACGCTGGGAGGGCGGATCTGGCTCAAAGACTGGACAGGAAAGGCCTACGGACGCTGGTAGGGGCGCTCACAGGCCATTACACCTGCAAAGCCCACCTATACAGAATGGGCTTATCTGACACGGACATCTGCAGATTTTGCGGTGAAGATGAGGAGTCGATGGAACACTTGATAGCAAATTGTGGGGCATTGTGCCACAGGAGACAAAGGACTCTACATGCATATACGCTGAGTGAAGAGGATCTGCTTATGCTCCCACTGAAGGAGCTGATCCTATTTGCGAACGTATTAAACTGCTAGGTACAGGGGAAGCACAATAGATCAACAATGGTCGCAGTGCAAAGGGCCATCCTGGGCCAAACCCCCATTACATTACTTACTTACTTAATATAAAAAAACAGTTCAAAGGAGCCTGTAAAAAATATGATATACCTACTTTAAAAAAATTGATTCAGATTTACAAAGAAAATTCATACTCTCTATTGCGATGCGTAAGGTAGTTCGATGCGTTTGAGTTTTTGTTAGCGCAAGATATTTGGTTTTAACGAACGATTTTGACAATTACAGAGTGCATTGATGCCAGATTTGCGAAAGTGAAAAAATCAGATGCGCGTAAACTCAATAAAGGGTACCAATTATCCTATTATGTATCATTTTTCTTACGCATCGCAATAGAGAGTAATCCCCCAGTTTAACTATCCGCCAAGATCCTAGACTATCAGCCTGAAGTTGGCAGGTTCGATTCATGCCCAAGAATTATGTTTGTTTTTAAAAAAGGGCCTATATAAAAAGTCAATTAAATATTCCAAGCTCGAATTTGACATTCAAAAAGTATTAGTTTTCTTTAATGCGCGGTACTTTAACAAGGATAAAAGATTATTAATTTTCTTACGGCATCCAATAGAGAAAAATTATTAGTCGCATTGAAATGGCTTTTCCACTCACACCTTGATGCATTAAAAATCAAAATAAAAAAATTACTCTTATTTCTATATGATATCCAGCTCTGGCATTAAAACTAAAAACAAAATCCAATTTAAAAAATACGTATTAGACCATAAATTTTCAACGACTGTGTGAATTAAGGAAAAATGACAAACAACTGTATTTTTAGAGTAGTTCCATTTAAGTTATCACTTGAAATTTAGAAGAAAAAAAGAAAGTGTTTTTCAAATTGAGTTTGTATTGTAATTTTATGCGAAAAAGAATATTCTCGGAAAATGTATCAAGAAATTCATGCGTATGGAATATATAAAAATAATATTTTGCAATATTTTTCTATTTCATTTAAATGACAGCATTGATCAGACAATATTTGGCCTGGAGAAATATCATTTGAAAAGCAAAAAACAGGTGACAAAGATCCCATGTTGCAGGAAATGATGCTGGAGATTTTGGTTTTATTTGAACTTTTCTAAATAAAAAAGAAATTTATATAATAAAAAGTCGTCAAGGAATATAAAAATGAACTGAAGAGGGCTGTTTTGCAATCAGATTGATAAAACAGGTATTTTTGTTTTTGTAATTACATTACAGTCGTTAATAACATCTAACTCAAATAATAGCTTAGTTCGTTTACTTTTCAAGTTAAAATTCTGAACAACGAAGTAACGCAAAAATTTACGAAATTACTCCCCCTCAGAAATGCTCAGAAATAGAAAAACAGTAAATGAACACTTTGCTAGCAAAAATCTGTAGCCAAATAGCTACACTGCTGGATCCACCTGTTTTAAACAACATTTTTGTGAAGAAAAAAATATTATTTTCAAAGCAGACAAATAATTATTATAAAATTAGGTGGGTGCCACGGCCCTCTAGGCCCATACCTAGCTACGCCCATGGCCCTATGCATCACAAATGATGCACAGCAAGTTGCTTTCATACGTTTTTTTGTATGGGGACAGGGAATGGGTTAATCAAACGGGTCTGCAAGACAACATTCAATTAGTAAAAACTTTTAATACGTGGACAGACTGAAACAAAAACTGGAATTTTTTTGACAGCACAAACAAAAATTTGTGGTTTTGTAGTATCATGGGCGTAGCTAGGTATGGGCCTGAAGGGCCGTGGCACCCACCTAATTCTATAACAATTTTTGTACATGCATACAATATAAAATTATTAAAAAATGCACAGGGTATTGTGGACGGATTACTTTCTTCTATTCAAGAAAACACAGCCAATTTAGGAATAGAGATGTCTGTTCCAAGGATAGTCTCTCGTCAAATGCACCATTCAAATCCCCCATTTTCATCACCTGCTGAATACTGGAAGCGATCTATATACATTCCTTATATAGATTCTTTAATTTCATCACTGGACAGAAGATTTAATGAAGAGAATAGGCCCGCGTTTGCAATTCATTGTTTGCATCCGTCAAACATGCTTTCTTTGAAGCTGGAAGAGCTTAAAGATGCCACAAAAACGTTTGAGCATTTTTATGAGTTGGATGATTTGGAAGTAGAAATTGAGCTTTGGTATAATTCTTGGCAACAAAAAATGGGTAAAGAGGAATTAGCCGACTTAGGGCTGGAGAGTGTTTTTATCCAAATATAAGGAAGGCGTTATTAATTTCAATGTCACAGGGGTGCACCACTGCAACTGTTGAGCGGTCATTTAGCACTTTAAGGCGAGTAAAAACATGGTTGCGCTCCACAATGACTGAAGCTCGTTTAAACGGTAAAATAATATGCAATTTTACTTATTATCAAAAAATAAGTATATTGTATATTGCAGGACTATGTATGTTAAGCGTCCACCGAAGATTGGTAACCGAGAAGAAGGACGAAATTTTGGAAAAAATTCTAGCAAAATTTTCAGAAGATCCACGCAGATTACTCTTAAAATAGATCGAAATTATAATAATCATAAAAAATCATAATCATAAAAAATCATAATTTTCGTGGCACCACCCTATTTCATATCCTGGCTACGCCCTTGTGTAGTATTGTTGATATGTAGCCCTACTAGTGCTGCCACATTGTTAAGTTATTTCACCATACACAGGCGCAATAATAAATAAGAACACATGTATGTATGTAAATGCTTATTAAGAAGACAGAGGAATGCACTTAATGCAATCGTTATAAATAATTGGGTATATAAGATTTATCTGCACACATGCTCGTATGTATGTATGTATGTAGTTACGTAAATATGTATGTATTTACGCCCATACGAGTACATATCTACGTAAATATGTACGTTCATACGTACATACATACATATGTACGTACTTAAGTACTCGTATGTGCATATACATACCTACATATGTATGTATGTATATGTATGTATGTTTTAATGACAAAAAATTTATTATAGTGAAAATTTATAATTTTAAAATTTAAATCAAAAATATGTCCAGTTCAAGAGGGAACGCTAGAAATTGACACTTAAAAAGAAATTGTTTGAGAAGACACGACATAAAATATACATTAGGAAATTAATATACATAAGTATGTATGTATATACTTAAGTACATACGTATGTATGTGCAAACGAAACGAAACAAGCAAAGAAAATTATTAACGACACTAAATTAAGAAAATATAAACAACAAAACTTTGACAAAATGATCTTGTGAGAATAATAACAACGACGACAAAAACAAATTATATAGACATTCAAAAATTATAGAAAATAGAAAATAAGCGACAGAGGGAGGGATGGACAGACAAAACACACAGAAAATTGAAAATTGCGCAGAAGTTGTTAATATTCACAAAAACAACATAAATAAATCTTTAAGCAAATATATATATGTGTGTGTGTGTATGGACTACTAGTGATGCAACGACTGTCACTTTTTAGATATTTGCGTATACGAACGCCAACGTCTAAGGCAATTTACATTTACCTATGGCCCGATTTATATGTCTGCAAAATTCAATACAGGCAAAGCTCCGTATAAAGACCGATATAATGTCGGGTACATTCGTTATACCAAAAAAAATTTTTTTCCCAAATGTATTTGTGTGATATGTATGCGTCGTTTTTAAAGTTATCGACTTTTTTCTTTTAATACAATTCCTCAAGGATAATATATGTACATATTTGCCAGCATGTAAAAATTGTTTATCCGGGAGCAGAGATTAGTTTTAGAGGTCGTCTATAACTTTTTATAATATTTTTTTAACGAACTTATCAAATCCCCAATTTTTTTGACATATGTACCTTATATCGTACCTTTTTTAAGTAGACATCAACGTTTTAATTTCTACTGTTGTGACTCGTAGTTTAAATACAATTTGGAATGTTTTCCCAGTAGGTTGAGAATCATTTTCCCTACTAAAATTCAATTGTATTCCAGACAATTTTTAAATGCAATTTGGCTTTGACTTTTATACAGAAGAAAAAGATGGCAAAAAAATCATCGATTGAAAATAAGTGGGTGTGGTTTACGATTACATGTATAATATACACGAAGCAGTTTTGGGACTAGTCCAATGCATTGGAGAACAGAAGTACGAGGTGTGAACCTGGGATGTTGTAGTACTAAGTGAACCAGGCTTATTTTATACATTCCTACAAGGTGGTACAATTGTAATGTCATAATTTGAATTTACTGCCATTTTATCAGATGACGCCAAAATGTCACTGTGCTTTGACAATTATGACCCAAATATATAGAGAATTACTTGTCAACAAGACATGGAACGATACACACCTCAAGAACGTGGAATCATTGTTACAGATCATTTAACACATTTTCAATCTATTGTTTTAACGCAGCGTGAATTTCGTCGATTTGAACTTTCCGCCCAGTTCGCCATATCTAACAGCATCAGACTTCTTCCTTTGGAGCTTCTCGAAATCTCGCAGTTTCTACAACAAATCAAGGATCTTACAAGTCTTGAAAGCTAACATTGAAGCCAAATGTTTTGCGAGTCCTACTCGGCTGTAGAGTATAATTTACTTTCGTATGTGGACTGGTCACGTTCGTTGATTTCGTTTTAGTTTTCTTGACATTCTTTATATTGGAACAAGTTTCTTAGAACGTGTATCATATAAAATGATCAATGTTAAAATTTTGGACCGGTTCTTTTCTTCCGATTCGAAGCATAAAGTACTTTTACGTTTATTATATAAGGTTGTTAAGATTAAAATTAAGACCATTTGTTATAACGGATTTACGTTAAAATGAGATTTATTATACTGAAAAAAATTCTTGCGTCAACATACTTGTTCGGGAACATTAATATATATACAATATTTTAATGGATCAAATTTCTATCAAAAATTTACTGGATTTATTACTGGGAAAGTACTCAAACAATAAACTGGGAGAAGTTGTCACACTGCTAAATTTAACATTACGGTTATTAAAACACACTGACAATAAATCAATTTCCTGGCTTTCATAATCAACACCATTTGATTACAGTGTTCCAAGATTGCTTATGTTCAAAGTACATTGCAACTTCCTGAATTCCATCCGACCGAGCTCGAATTCACAGCGATACAAATCGGTTTTTTTAGTTTAAAGTTTCTTTAATTAAATATTATTAATATTATTTTTTTGTTGCACTTTATACATTTGAAAAAAATATTTAGTATAAGTATGAATTTGGGGAATACGAATCTGAATTACGCCAAATAGGCACTTAGTTGGTAATACGAATATGAACATTCGCAACATCGCCAGTATGTGTGTATGTTGATGGTTATTTTCAGGTAAGATCAGACGTTGCGAAAATATGACAATATTAATCTAATTAGAGCTTTTGTTATATTATTATTCAATCATGCAAGATTGCATATGTTTTTAAGATGTATACGAGTATGTAGCAATATAATTAATTACATACTTAAGGAAGTGGAATAATACATGCATATAAAGAATTTCAATCGTATGTACATAAGTATGTATGATTGTACTGCATATTATTTCAATAAACCTAAATGAGTATTTGTTTGAAAGGAAATTGTTATACATAATTTATTACACCATTTCATAATATTTGCACCACGTCTGACCTTATCTTCGGTCTTTGTATTTTGCAGTTAAATTTCATTAAAATAAATATCATTAGAGCAAAAACCATGCAACATTTGTACTTATTATGAATGTTGTGTGTTTGTTGTATTGTGTCTTTATATAATCCTTAAAAAAATATATAAAACACAAGCGCACATATTTATACGTACATATGTATAATCTTTAGTACAAAGTCTGTCTTCTAAATCCAAAGTAATTGACTTTAGTTCAAACGTAAAAAATAAATTGAAAATTCTTTTAAAAAAATGTTGAGCAAATTGTTAATGAACTTTGAAGTACCCTATTCTTCATTACATACTTTGGGAACCCAGAATATGAGAATAACTTTGTTCAAGCATTTGCCATAATTTATAAAATAATTATAAACAATTTATTATAATCTTTGCTATTTGCAATATTTCGCTCAATGGAAAGTTTCTTCAGGGATAATATTTTAAAATTATTTTAGCAATAAAATTTATTCTATTTTTATTTTTGCTTGGCCTCAAGAAAAACCATCGAAGAAATTTGAACAATCATTTAAGATATATATGAACTTTATATCATAATATCAATTAATTTGATATAAAAAATGGTCTCAATAGAATGACAAGATTAATTTGAATTACATCATATCACAAAACTAGTGTGAAATAGTTTCAATATATAAACTTTTTGACAAAATTTCAACCGACCTTAAGTAGAGCCCTTTAAATATTCGAAATATATATGTAAATCTATTATTATATGCGTTACCTACTTAGATCTTTGCGGCCGGTACGAAGATGATTGCCACAATGAATTGAATTTCGTATTTAGTTATTAACTTTCTTGGCAGCGGCTCCAAAGATCTTTCGAACATTTCAGAGGCCGTTAACTTTTTGTCAAATATTTCTTTATTTTAAACTTCTAACATTTTGTGTCAAAGTCGACATGGGAGGTAATCTTCCTCTGCTTTAACACATTGATCAAAACATGAGCACCTGTGAGGAATACCAACTTTGAACAATCTCACTGTTGTAGTCAACCAGATATAGAATAATTGGATATTAATTTGTATGGGAGCTGCTATTTCTTGTCTAGTCAGATTTTCTTGGCACTTGAGTACCCCATGACAATTTTTAACGGTCTCTTTATTACTCGTATATTAAACAAGATTATAAAATTTTACTTTTTATAGAGGTACCCTTCCTCTGGTCCTATCACATATTGTTTAAAATCATTACACGAATGGCGAAAATATCGCTTTACATACAAAAATAGTAAATTATTAGACATATAAGCTTCTCCTTGATTTAAGTGGGCAAAAAAACGCATTTTTCTACGATAATAAGAAATAGAAGAAAGAACAAAAAAAATATTTAAATTGAGGAGATCTTGATTAAATTTTAAGAAATTCTTATTTCTTTACATTTGCATGAAAACAATATTTTTCTTAAATCTTCAAATGAAACTATAGCTTTCACATACGAAAAAACAAATTGTTACTATTGGCAGGTTTTTATTCTTTCAATTCTTCTACTACTGGTACTAAATATGTATTTGTTCGATATTTAATATAAAATTATTTTTTTAAAGAAAAAACATACAAAATATCTACTCTTTTCAGTATGTTAAAGGTAGCTCATAATCCAGTTAAGGGCACTCAATAAGAGATGTTAAGATCAATTCGAAATAAGCTAAATTTGCATGCAATTTTTCATTTTTCTCTACATCAAAATGTCCACTTTATCATGACTTCCTAGGAAGCTCTTTTCAACAGAGTTTCTCCTACTCTCTGAATATATTAATTTCCCACTGATATCATTTTATAAACTCGTGGCGTGGGGGTGATAAGCGCGTTGACAGTTAAACATGTCATGATGAAATGTAATTCCCAAGTTCGAGATCAAATCCAGACGCTTAAAATTCCAATAAAAAATTTAATTATGTGAACAAAAAGTGTAATATGAATATTTTTATATGCAGTAAATGTAAAATACACTGCGGGACGAAGAGCATTCAAACAACTTCCAAAAAATTGTTTTTTCGTAACATCTTATATGTATATGACTTCAGATACGAAAAAGAGAAAATGTTACAATAACAAGCTTACTTGTGTATGTAAAAATCATTGGAAAAGATCCCAGTTTTCATTACTTCCGGATAATCCAATACTTGTGTATTCCATTAACTTTAGAATTTATATTTTTATATAAGTAGGAAAATTTCATTGAAAACAGAAGGTAATTAAAATTACACACAATTTGCCCCTTCCTCTCTTCAAACAAAATCAAGAATTGCAGAAACAAAAGTTGCACGTGTGGAGGGACGCTGAGATTATAATGTGGTCAGTTAGGACTGTTATCGTTGAATCCTGACATTTAACAACCGCGGAAAAGAAATCATGTAAAAAAATCAAGTCCAAGTCAAAGCACTGGAAAGTAAAGTACTCTCGATACATTTTCCTATTATTTACACATGAACAACTTTATGAAGTCCTCAATGCATCTTCTTGATCACTCCTCTATCACTACTTCGAACTGTATTATGAAAGAAACTTCAATTAGATCGATCTCCCATTGCGCAAAGTAGGGTATCTGATGTATTCTAAGCACAAAAATATATTGAAAATAAAAAAAAATATAAAAAAACATTTTTAAAGACGACAAAATGCTGAAAATGTTTTCTTTAGAGCGTCGTCGCTTTTTCTAATTCTTTTTTTATTTCATCGTCTAGAGTGATCGACATAAAATTAACGTGAGCAAAAATTGTTCTTGTTGCTGTCGTTGTTTTGTTTTCCTCTTTTCCTTTATTTTGCTTAAAATCTATATTTATAAACACTTTTTTATTTTCTTTTTTTAATTTAAGGTTTTACGAGTTGTTTGTATGTTTTTTTATGTGACCATTTTCGATATAAAAATATTTTTTTGCTCACAAACAAGAGAGTCATCAAAATAATGAAGGAAAATTTTTTTGTTTTTTTTGCTCTTTCTGCAAAAATTGCAATAATACAAGCAACAAAAATTAATTTAGAAGCAACAGCCGTTCATGCCCATCAAACATTTTTATAATGAGATACACACACATATACTATTTATATATGTAGATACATGCATTTGTATATGTATGTATATGCATATATATATATATATATATATATATATATATATATATATATATATATATATATATATATATATATATATATATACATATATATATTTATATATATATATATATATATATATATATATATATATATATATATATATATATATATATATATATATATATA
Organism: Germaria angustata; assembly: GCA_963681545.1. NCBI lineage: Eukaryota > Metazoa > Arthropoda > Insecta > Diptera > Tachinidae > Germaria > Germaria angustata. The sequence goes on along the minus strand of OY812999.1, from coordinate 6,659,362 downwards.
TATTAAAAGAAATAAACATGTATACAGAAGTATATGGAAGACTGTCATTTTCTACTACGATCCTATACATCTCATCATTATAGCTTCCCTGATAACATAAATGTTGTTCTTGTATGAGGGTAACCTCCTTCCTGCTCCCGACCAAGTCCTTTGCAGACTGATAATGTACATTATCTTTAAAGTTACCACTCAAAACTTGACGACTCTTGTTTTAGAGTGCCCCATATATAATGGCTACTTTGTATGAGGCGGTCCGTATTCCTCCCATAAATTAAAATATTTGTTAAAAAAGCACTTTATATTCAGAGTAATCTACATGTTTTCGAAATATTTTGCATGAGGGTACACGTCTTCCCATTATGCTTTCGCTCGAATAAACACTTTATTTCCGTTGTAACATACATAAAATTTGGAGGGCGTTATTACTATTGTAGTTTTGTAGATATATAATATATATAATAATCTATATAATTTTTGTAATCAAGCGTTAGGTCTTTTTTTTAAATAATAATTTTATTCAATATTTCGACGCCTCTTTGGGCGTCTTCTTCAGGAAATTTTTTTATTAATATGACAATTGAAAAAATTTTTTTGAAAACTTATTTTACATACATACATAAATGAACAAATTGAAAAAAATTTTTATGAACCAATCAAAATTTAATAAAGTAAAAAATTTTTTAAAGGAAACAAAAAACAAAAAAAACTAAACAAAAAATGTTTTTAACCTATGAAGAAATGAAAAATCCTTTATACTAATTATATAATAACAATAAAAAATATTTTACATTCCTATTAGTCAGTTTAATTTACGAATCAAATGTCTATAACATTGAGCAACATTATCTGTATCAGTTTTATAGTTTACTATCTTATTACTTGGAACATTAATAATGTTAAGCATCTCTAACATATAACGTCGTTTAAAATTCTTCTCTATAGCTAAGACTGATACTTTGCTAAAGTCCGGATTATGACTAGAGTTACAACAATGTTTCGTTAATGCTGTCTTTTGTGAAGTTGAAACATTCCTATACTTTTGGTCTGACTTGTGTCCTGCCAACCTAGTCTTCAATTTATTCTTTGTTGTACCTATATATACTTTATCACATCTCTCATTATTCTTACCATCGCATGGTATCTTATAAACGACATTAGATATGTCTAATTTTTCTACTTTATCTTTAGTCTTTGTGAATAATTTACCTACTGTATTATATATTTTATGAGCCATTTTATAGTTTCTGTTATCAAAAATATTTGATTTTTCTAATCTCTCGGACATCATTGGTACATAAGTTAACGATTTATAAATTTTTTGTTCCCGAATAATATCTGATCTTGTCCTATTATTTTTATATTGTATTATTAATTTATTGATAAGGTGAATTGGAAAGCTATTATCAAGTAATATATTCCTAATTTTTTCTTTATTCTTCTTATGAAACTCAATATCACTTATCGATAAAATTCTCTCTATAAGATTTTTTGCCGTATTTATAATAATTTTCTTTGGATGTTTAGAAAAATAGTTAATAATTCTGCCAGATGATGTTGGTTTTTGGTACCAATCTATTGATATAGTGCTTCCTCTATTTATTACTAATGAATCTAAATATGGAAGTACTGAGTTGCGTTCTTTCTCAATTGTAAATTTAATATCAGGATGAAATGAATTAAATGTTGATAACATAATTTCTATATCACTTTCTGATATAATGCAAAATAAATCATCGACATATTTTGTCAATATCTTTGGTTTAACTCTTAACTTTTCTTTGAGAAAGAACGCAACTCAGTACTTCCATATTTCGATTCATTAGTAATAAATAGAGGAAGCACTATATCAATAGATTGGTACCAAAAACCAACATCATCTGGCAGAATTATTAACTATTTTTCTAAACATCCAAAGAAAATTATTATAAATACGGCAAAAAATCTTATAGAGAGAATTTTATCGATAAGTGATATTGAGTTTCATAAGAAGAATAAAGAAAAAATTAGGAATATATTACTTGATAATAGCTTTCCAATTCACCTTATCAATAAATTAATAATACAATATAAAAATAATAGGACAAGATCAGATATTATTCGGGAACAAAAAATTTATAAATCGTTAACTTATGTACCAATGATGTCCGAGAGATTAGAAAAATCAAATATTTTTGATAACAGAAACTATAAAATGGCTCATAAAATATATAATACAGTAGGTAAATTATTCACAAAGACTAAAGATAAAGTAGAAAAATTAGACATATCTAATGTCGTTTATAAGATACCATGCGATGGTAAGAATAATGAGAGATGTGATAAAGTATATATAGGTACAACAAAGAATAAATTGAAGACTAGGTTGGCAGGACACAAGTCAGACCAAAAGTATAGGAATGTTTCAACTTCACAAAAGACAGCATTAACGAAACATTGTTGTAACTCTAGTCATAATCCGGACTTTAGCAAAGTATCAGTCTTAGCTATAGAGAAGAATTTTAAACGACGTTATATGTTAGAGATGCTTAACATTATTAATGTTCCAAGTAATAAGATAGTAAACTATAAAACTGATACAGATAATGTTGCTCAATGTTATAGACATTTGATTCGTAAATTAAACTGACTAATAGGAATGTAAAATATTTTTTATTGTTATTATATAATTAGTATAAAGGATTTTTCATTTCTTCATAGGTTAAAAACATTTTTTGTTTAGTTTTTTTGTTTTTTGTTTCCTTTAAAAAATTTTTTACTTTATTAAATTTTGATTGGTTCATAAAAATTTTTTTCAATTTGTTCATTTATGTATGTATGTAAAATAAGTTTTCAAAAAAATTTTTTCAATTGTCATATTAATAAAAAAATTTCCTGAAGAAGACGCCCAAAGAGGCGTCGAAATATTGAATAAAATTATTATTTAAAAAAAAAGACCTAACGCTTGATTACAAAAATTATATATATTAAAACAAAAAAGGTCGAAAAAATAGTGTTAATTAATTTTATATATAATAATCAACAATTTCTTTGTATGAGGTTACCCGTCTTGCACTCTCTCTATCACCATACCACTGTACGAATGCTCACTTTATTCCAGTAGTGACGTACATCAAATTTTGGAGAGTATCACCGTTGTACTTCTGCAGATATAGAATAATTAATAATTATTTTGCACGAGGGTTCCCTTCCCGCTGCCCCATTAAAAGAATAATAAATTAGTCAGTAAAGCGCTTGCGAAATTTCATGACGATTGGCCTCGTCGTTTGGCTTCCTATAAGGAACAAACAAACGAACACACAAAAATAATTCATATTAATTCAAAAACGTTATGACCATTAACCTATTAATACGGACTAAGAAAGGAAGTACGAAATATTCAATCAAAATATGTACTTATGTACATATGTATATGCAAACTTTTCATACACAATAGAACTTTGGGCGTTTGTTAGATAAAATTAAAATTCAATAACCATGACAAAATCAAAAGATTTTAGAAAAAAGTAAATGTTAAAAGTATTTTCTCCTTGTAGGCCATATACTTTAATTAAATTTTTCCATTTAAACATCAATCGCTTCAAAAATATTTAAATGTACATACATATGTATATACTTACATACTTATATACTATGTACATAAATGTGTATGCTGCTTGCAAAAGACATGGGTGCAATTGATTTTAAAGAAAACAAAAAAAAAAACGCTGTGAATCAAATTATACATAAAGTTTTATTTAAGAACTTTAATATGAGAAAAGAAAAAATATTTTTAGAAATGTTTTGAAATACAAAATGTAATTTTAATAAGCAGTAGAAAAGGAGGTTCAACCTTTTGCAATTGATTTTTTTTTCACCCGTTCAGGAAGCCCCCAAGTAAACAACGTTATTAAATATGGCTGATAATGTTTGGTCAAGCAGTTTTGATTAATTGATATAAGACCAAGTCTTATTAAACCAATGTAATCTATTAGTGTTTAAAATGATGTCCTGGTTGCCTATCATTAGAAACCTGCCTAGAATCGGAACAATTTGTTGACCAGTAACAGCAGCATTAGACAGAGATGAATTTGCAGCCCTGCTACAGAATTTAAAATAAATTGTAATTCGCTTACATACTGTAAAGGATATCCACCGAGAGAGAGGGAGAGAGAGAGGGCAAGAGAGAGAAAGTGAGTTTATATTTAATCAAAAACTATGTGTATTTTTCCTTTATATTTGTATGAATTATTAGGTGAAATAAAAAATAATTTTATGCCAAAATAATATACAAAAAATGAACTGAAGTCTTTAGTTCAAATAAATATCTGCAACTCCCTACTAATTTTTATATAAAGCTTTTAAAATCTTAAACTAATATCAATTATTCACATCCGTTGACAATAAATTTTGTTAGAACACAACACTTTAATACCACATATTAAACCAAATACATAAGGAGCAATAATTTTCTAACAAAGATGTCCTTTTTATGAACGTAAATCACTTTAAACACACATAATTAACACTTGTAGCAGCAGCAGAAGTAATTCTTCTTTGTGTATGGAATGGTAGTACATACTGGAATGTGTTTCTTAAATAACACTCCTCACTATTTAACATGTGCAGGATAACAATTAGTTTTACTCGTTTATTTTTTTAAAGAATAAAAAAAAATTGCGAATTTCAAAAAAATATTTTTAAAAAACAGCAGACACAAATCAGGGTGTCATATGAAATGAATAAGGATTTTAGGAAGCATTTCGAGTGCAACACATATTTCTCTAGCAAAGATTAGATGCGTGAGTCTGTGTGATATAGTGGTAAAGTAATCACGAAGTGATTTAATGTTAAATATTCTGGCCAAGATATTTTTGGCAAGTGTTTCGCTCGATTATATTCGACACTATAAAACTCGCATGTACATAAGAAACAATGACTTGGTTCCGAAAGCTATTTTGTGTAGAATGTGGCGGGAGTAAAATACAATTTAGATTTTTTTACGCCCTAGGTTATTTGTATGGATTTAAATAAAACTTTTTTGTTGGTTTATACTTGGTTTTTAACAGCCCAGTTTGTTTAAATTTGAAATTTCAGGCGCTGGTTGAGCACAAGGCATACCAGTTTTATCATTTCCAATCTGAACGTTTTTCAAAAGGACTTTCCAAGGACTCCGAATAAGTTAAGGTCCATTAGAAGACACTTGGTATGTGGAATTGGGGAAATCGGCCCACAAATGGCCGGAATATGGGGAAAGTGACATTTCTTTCTTATGATTTCATTCCAATATCTTATTTCATTAATTCGTTTATATAATTTTTCCCCCTATTTATTTGCATAAAAGTTTAATATTTACCAAAAAAATATACGTTAATTAAAAATTAAAAATGGGGAATACTAAATGCATACAAATTATTGACTTTTATTCAACAATAAAAAATAAAATGCATTCCATAACTAATTTTAGAAATTATGATACCTACTGCCAAAGTGCAAAGTTTTTACTCTAATCTGATAAAATTTCCATCCACAGCTTTATTATGAATTTAGTGATGTATAATGAAATTTTATATAAAATATGTTTTTGATATAAAATGATAAAATAGTTCATACGATATTTTAGTACATACGAAATTAACCCTTAGGCGCATTTTAGAAGTACAGTTTCGAAACATATGATACACTTACATATGTTTTTTTTTTGTTGGTGCCACCTACCAGAATAAGCCGCTGTGTACTAAAAATCCAGAACACAACAAAATCTCAAATACTATCATCTAAGCTGCTCCAAAGGACTGATAATGCCGGAGAGGCTTCTAATGGTACTCGCACGCGAGGGACATGTTTAGGTTTTATCAGACTGAGCACACAATAGATGACATAAGGAATTAAAAAAATCAATACAAATTCTAAAAGCTGTCCAGAATTTAGGTCAGTGAAAAAAAATTCTTATTAAAAGCATTGGTCTAGTTCTATTATCTTTCCGATTTAAATCTATTTTGATATAAACAAACCTGACCTTCTGTAAGCAATAAATATAACGCGTCTTAACAAAAAAACCAAAAAAAAAAAAAAATAGATCAAAGTTTCATTTCTTTAATTTCTCTCTAATTACAAATAGGAAAAATTGTTTAAAAAATATATTGGAATTAAAACAAAAGCAAACGCATGTTGATATTATTTAGAACGAAGTAAGCCAACCACCTTTAAGATTTGTTTATAAAATACTCGTATGTGTTATTTTTTTTTTTTTCAAAAACAAGTGATCATGAGCCAAGAAATATTGTATTTAGTTTACAGCGTCAAAATAAAGAAACCGAAAGACAAACAAAAATTCTATAAGACAAATGGCAAATAACAAAAAGCATTTGGGAACATATCCAGAAAATATTTATTGGCAAAACTCCATGATCATAAATTATGCAATCTCATCTTTGCCTGAATTGGTAGCCAAAATGGCATCAGGCTGTTTTAAAACAGCAACAAAAACCACAAGCGCCGCTACTACAATTAACAAATAAAAGAAATTTTTATGAATGAATGAATAATTCGTAAAAAGAAAATTACAAATATTTCTTTCAGTCATCACAATTCACAGCGATGTTTGTCTAACGCGTTTTTTTTGTCTGTTTGTTTGTGAAAAAATTTCTTTAAGTGTATCTACGTATAAGAAAGTTTAACGTCATCAGCACAATTATTTTTGGCACAATTTTTATAAACAAAAAGCATTTCATACTTACAAAAAAGGAGAAGGAGGAGGGATTTATGTTTTCATAATAGAATTATATAAAATACATATGTAAGCATCATTGTATATATGTATGCATGTTTAATGTAATGTCTTATATACTTTAAGCACACATGCAGAAATATACAGTGCTGAGCAAAACAATTGCAAACTTTTGTTTTGAAAAGTACTCGTATTTTTACATTTTTATTAAATGTATATATATTTTTAAAAAACGTACTTGTAATGTTTGCCTGATCAGTTCAAATGGGCAATGTTATCAGTGTTTAGGATTTTTCGTAAAATTTGCAGTAGAATCTTTATTAGACGATGTATAATTTTCTTGGCAATATTTAATATTATCAGAAAATGCATTGTTTGTTGTGGCTTTAGCTCTTCATATGTAGACATTTCATTGGTCGCTAAACCAAATCGTCGGTGAAGTTTCAAGCAGTTTGAAAGCATTCAACCTCGGATATTTATGCCATACGAATCAAATACAATATGAGAATTCAATAATGTATATGAATTATAACAAAATACATAATCATAGTAGGCTTAGAATGCTTTTATACAAACAACACAGCAAACAATTATACTCAAAAAAATGTCTAATTGTTTTTAAGATTGGTTGGGGAGAATATCCCAAATAATAAATTTCAATATTAAGTATTATCAGAAAATTTTTTATTAAAACTACGATATAAATGATATATTAAAACAAAAAGCATTGAAAAAATAGTGTTAATTAATTAAAAGTATTGCTCCTTCATTTCTACAACTGGAAATTATAAAAAATTTAAAAACAAATTATAATATACACAATACGAAATTCATTTATTAAAATAGTAATTAGTATGAAATTTTTCAAAATTTACAAATAATCCTAACACAGATTTTACCAATCGAAAGATCACGCTTTTGTTGCTAATAATTTGCACATTTCGAGTTTTTGTTATACAAAATATGGTCACCTGATCTGTAAAGGATTATATACTATATAATAAACTCAAATTGTATAGACCCAAACATATGAATTCTCTGTAGTACTTTTAAAAGTTCTTTTTGTGAAAAAGTTTAAAAAATCAAGAAAAGTGTTATTAGATTTTCTTTAAAAAAATAATGGGGGATACTCGTGTACCTGAGTGTTCACATTATTCATACTTTGTTGTAACGTTGCCAAAATAAAAATTGTGTTGCAAAGCAAAAAAAGCAATAAAAACAAAAATTGCGTAATAATCAAATGGGTTCATTGGCTGGTTTTGAAATAGTTTTCTTTTCAGAAATTCTCACACTAGTGCAAAAACTTAGTCACGATCACGAAAACTAACACCAACGAAATATTTAAATAATTTTTTTGTTTTTCGTTACTAATTTTTGTTCAATTTGCCAACAATAATAAACGATTTGAAAATCAGTGTTTAGAAACTGTTTTTACTTTCCAATTATATTTTAGATTTTTTTTTTATTTTACATTTCAGTAACTTGTAATTAAACGATTTTTTATGGAAAATAATTTTTATGACTTTTAAGACAAACAGTAATAAGAAAGAAAAATACGGGTATTTAAAAAAGCTTCAAATTATTTTTATCTTGGACGCCTTGTCCATGTCCTTTAGGAATGCCCTTTTACATTTAACTTTGTTTTTAACTTTATTTTATTTAAATTTATTTTCTAATTTGTGAAGACTTAAGGATGGAACACAATGTGCAGCTGAGGCTGAAGTTGAGGCAATAGCTGAAGTTGTGGCTGAGGCGGAGGTTGGAGTACGAACACAATGATGAGGCGTGAGTTCATTGTTGCCAATTGTACTTAATCAAAATTTTATGTACAAATGTATTGAATTTGTATGAATGATAAACATTATTGGCATCTCTGGATATAATATTAACATAACATGTTAACACAATCTGTTAACAATCAATATTAACATAATAATCAAGAAGAACACATGTATTATATTCGAAATTTCGAAATTAATTAAAATTGTTTAATTTGAAGTTTCCATTTTATTCATTTTATTTTTGTAACACATTTTGTAAAAAGAAAAATTCTTAAACCTTCGAAATACTCTATTTAGGAAAAATCCCAATATCAAAGGACTTTCGAAGTTCTGTTTTGTTTTGTTTTTTTTATGCAAAAAGTGCAACATTTTTAATTATTTATTTAAATTTTTTCTTCGGTTTTTTGTGTTGGAGTTCGAACTTAATTTCGAAATTTTGTTTCTCAACCCACAAGAGAGTAATTTTAAGTAAAATCTCTATTGGATTTTAAATGACAAGGAAAATTGGTTTAAAAAAATAATGCAAACATACTCGTATTTGTTAAAGAAACATGTTCGAAATTTCGAACTTATCTGAAAACTGAATTTAATGAAACATCCTGAAGTTTGTAAATTAATTGTAACAGACAAAGTATAATTGGCAAGAAAAAAAATTATGATTCGTTTTATTATGTCCTTACGAAATTTCGAACTGGCCTTTGAATCGGAGGTGTATGCTGGAGTACATTCAATCTCTGGCGCTACTAGCACAATACGGCGCCAGGATAGTATGGGTTCTGGGGCATGAAAGCATTCAGGGTAACGAGAGGGCTGACGAGGATCTGGCTAAGTGACACAAACTGAGGTCGTTAGCACTTATGGTTGACATTCTCACGGGGCACTGTGCGATCTGCCGTATGTCGCAGCATCTAGGATTCTTCTATGTTGGTTAGTACAGCAGCTGCTTCGACGCAGAGGAGGAACAGTCAGTTCAACACTATCTATGCGACTGTCCGGCATAGCAGGAGCGTATGCTCAAATGTCTGGGAAATCGCTTCTTTCGGCACCTGAAGGAAGTGAATTGAGGGACTTATAAGGTTTTGTGAAGAATTCCGATTGGTTTTCGTGACCTCGAAATACGGAATTACGTAAGGAAACGTAGGGTGCAATTTAGTGTACACGCAACACTCGTTGCGAGCTGCCCGACTAAGACTAAAAAAAGTATTTTAATAATTTATAACAATCGAAAATTTTAATAGTTTTCGTGACTACTTGCAAGTTTATTTATAATTTATGTACTGTAGTATAAAAATTTAAAACATGTCTACAGTAAGACCTGCAACCTGGATACTCTTGTTAATTTTCCGCAAAATTCTTTCTTTGGTGTACACGAGTACCTCTTTTAGAAATGCTTTTTAAGCCCTAGTTTGTAATTCAGCAAAGGTCAAAATTTTCGTATTTTATTCAATAAATCAGAGTGGAAAATGCAAATTTATTTTATACTTATTGCAGTTTGTTTTAGCTTCCTTCACTGACAAAAGGCATAATTATATTTAATATATATAATATATAATATGCTAATATAATTATAATTTCTTTATTAATTAAAATATTTTAAATATTTTAAGCGAAATGCTTTCATGTCATGAGACGATATAAAAGAAAAAGTTGTATGTGTTGTAGTAAATGTTTACATAGAAAAATACCAACAATATTTGTGCAATGACCCACAACTCATACAATAACTTGTGAATTGAAAAATTAATTATTTAGCAAACTTTGGAAAAGAGATTTTTTAAAGTCTATACATTTTTTTATTAAATATAAGCGTGAGGTATTGTATGAAAAGTATTTTTGCATCCAATTAATTTTAAATTTAAATATAGCTTTTCTGATCTTAGGGAAATTTTATTAAAATGAAGAAAATTTTTTGTAAAATGTTTTAGGAAATTTAAAAATGCTTGTTTTTCTCTTAATATTAAGTCAGATTTTAACTGATAATATTTATAATATTTGAACTCTCTTTCGTTACAGTCCTATAGCAACAGCAGCAATAACAACAGAGTCCATCCTCTACTTAGAGTGGCAAAGGACAACAACACACGTGCATAAGAAGTACATAACAAAAGCTAATAAATCCTGCCAATCGTCATATAGTTTTGTGGTTTGTTTCCATAAAGTTTTGTTTACATATATACAACATACATTACGTATACATAATGTTATGTGCCAGTGTGTGTATATAAAACAGCTTCACTTATTGGCCCGACCAACCAATAAGAGAAGAGGAAAATAAAAGCTCAAACCACCACCGGAAATGCACTGCACTAAAAAAACAAACTCACACATATATAGAAATAGCAACACTTAAACAATACCGTTTACCTATGATGTATGAAGGAGAAAGAGATATAACAAGCGCAAAGGAAATGAAAAGACGGAAGGAAATTTCTTTGAGCAACAAAAAAAGAATATCACTTATACGCCTTCGTGAGCGGCATTAAAAGAAAAGCGATTTTTATTGTTAAAATTTTTTTACTGCAATGTATTTGAAATGTAAAACAGTTTTTTCATTGGTCTGAAATACTATAAAGGATTTTTTTCTAGCAACCAATAACATTCAAGTTGCACAACTGTGAATCCTTAACTACTTGAGACCAAACAAAAACAAAATTCACTCAGAGGATAACAAACATTATGGAATTTGGCAACGATTTCTGTTGCTTTATCAAAGAAAAAGACTTAAATGACACTTGAAAATATTCAAAGGTAGTTCTTGTTAAGCGAAAAGGATTATTTTTAAAATAATCACAGAGCGTCAGGGATTATTTACATCATGATAATAAACCAAAACAATGTTATTTCAAAATACATAATATAAATTAAACATTAAATAGATAATGTAAATATATTACAGCCGAAATAAATACATTTATTATTTTACTTAATATTTAGCATAATATGTAGATTTTATTTTTAAGTAGTTTATGATTCTTTGAAATAAACAGAATTAAACAGAATCTTAAGATCATTGCAGTTCTAGTAGCCTTAATGTTGCTTAACTTCACCATCTTCTAAACAACATCGTAAAATATAATTAAAGGAAAATATACATTTTTACATCTTAAAAGTATTTTTCTTTTTACAATAAAAATATTATTACATTTTATTATTAGAAATTAATAATTAAAGTAAATATTCATTGCAACTTATTATAAAAAAATATCTTTAAATAAAACAATTAAATATAGTTATTAAAAGGATCAACTAAAAATCTTATAAAATTGTGTAAAATGAGAAAAAGATTAAATAAAAATAAATAAAATTGTTTAGCTCACTGCGGAACCAAAGAAAAAATGTGGATGTTTTATTTTCAAATAAATTTTTTTTTAATAAAAACGATTCCTAATTTTGTAAGTTCAGTAGAGATCATTTTTGACCGACTTGAAAAAAGAAGGAGATTATCAATTCGTGTGTACTTTTTTAACTTTATTATTTTTAATGTTTGTGTACGCTTAACTTTGTCATTTGTGAACCGATTTTCAAAATTTTTTTATTTTAATATATATAATTTTTGTAATCAAGCGTTAGGTCTTTTTTTTAAAAATTTTTTATTTGAAAGTGAAGCTTACAGTTTCTTTTCGCAGAATTAAAAAAGGAAATCGGAGAAAGTAGCCGCCCCAAAATAATTATTATAACACAACTCTGTCATTTATGGACCAATTCTGACAATTTTTATTTAAGAAGAAATTTCAATCTCTTTGCTGTTGTAGTTGTAGCTGTATTAGCACCATCTTGGAAAACTGATACCTCCCATAATTATTATAAAATTGAAGGAGAGTGCCGAAATTAGAATTTTTATAGTTTTGTCCATAAAATAAACATACAGTACAGATCCATTAAAGCACTTTGGGGAATAAATCAATACACATAAGTATTTCTAAAAGTTTGGGATGTTGGTACACGAGGGCTAAACATTTTTCTGTGAAAGGTATCGAATTCGGAAGCGCATAGTTCCAACTAAAACATTAAATTAATGAATATTCTTTTAGACCATACCTGTAGAGATATATTTTATATATATATAATCAATCAATATACTATATTTCCGAGAAAAGTTAGAATAATGTCTCCATAACACATTTTTTAAGGAATTGTTATTTTATATATAACAAAAAGCATCTACGAATACAAGTTGATATTTGATCCGATATATTGAAAATAATGGACCAAGATCTTGAAGAATTGAGAAATGTTAATCTTACTATTAGAGATAATAATCTTAATAAGAGCTATAAGCACACAACGATTTTTTTGGAATAGGATGTGAAATAAAAAATTTATATTCCTGGGAATCTCTTCCTTCGCACTTCATAGTTCCGCTCCTAAGCTGTTAGTTTATCTGCACGTATTAAACTGAAAGACTCCTATATTATGTCAGAGTGATTTTTTTTTTGGTAGGTCTAACCATTTTTTCCAAAATATTAATTCTGGACAACTGTTCATAACCCCAAACTGCATTAACCCTAGAACACACACCCGGGTACAAATGTATCCACTTGCAACTTTGCAGTACTGTAACTCAAGAACGACTTAACTTAGGGCATAGGGATTTCAGATCTAGGAAATATAAGTTATTTCTAATATTTTAAAGACTATTTGAACCAACTCGGATGAGTGGTTCAGGAGCTACAAGCTTCAAAATTCGACACCTACGTAAACACACACCCGGGATACGTTTGTACCACACCAGTTTATATCAAAATAAAAGCAACAAACCATCCTATAGTATATTCAATTATATTATTTTATTTAAAGAAGAAAAATATGTAATTGGAAATATGTAATTTAATATAATTACAAATTACCGTTACATATTCTGCAGTCGGTATTGGTGATCGAATGCTCAAGACACATTGGCATATTTCTCTGGTTTTTCTACGCCGTTTTGTGTCTTGAGCATAACATAAATAGCAGGAACAGTTGATAGGTTTCGGCGTGCGGGCTGCGGCAGATGTCGATGCTTCCGTATTCAACATTGATTCCAGCGGTCGGTTGAAATATGATTCAATAGCTATTTTAGTGGAGAAATTTCGCGTGACTTGCCGATTTAGTGCACGTTCTTCAATAATTGGCATACACAATGCTTCAGCCAAGCTGCGAAGGAACTGCTTACGCTTGTTAGATTTAGCAGGCAGTATGGGGTTATTCATTCCATATACTATATATGCTGCAAGAGCCGTTATGTCCAGCATATTGAAAATTAACGACAATGGCCAACGCTTCGTCTGTCGTTGTGTAGGATATTCACTGAACAGTTGGTCCATTTTATCAACGCCACCCTTCGTCATATTATAAAATTCTATGAGTTCAGGCTTCTCACCCTCAACTATCTCGCCATCATAGTTCATTGTCGAAAGCAGCGTCACTGATTTATTTTTTCGTGGAATATAAGAGCACATCGTCACATTTTTTCTGAAGCCGAATAATGATAAATCAATTGGCCTGTCCTTGTGCGCCTTCATTTTCGCAGGAATGTACGTCTTGTTTTTGCGCAGAGTTCCAACGATTGTTAGGTCCCACCCGAGAAGAAGGTCTGCAACTGGCAACGTCGTGAAAAAATTGTCCATAGTAATATTTCTTCCACTTCCTTGGTATCTGCTAGCCAAATCTTTCACAACTCGTTCCCCTTGGTTCGTTTCCCTTCCGGATGCTGCTTGACCAGCATATCTTTGACCGTGCAGTGGATATGTATTTTTGGCATCGCAAATCCACCAAACTTTGATACCATATTTTGCAGGTTTTGATGGTATGTACTGTGTAAACCGTGTGCGTCCACGGAAAGGAAATAATTGTTCATCAATGGTTAAGTTTTCACTGGGCTTGTAGTGTGCATGAAGATTGGCATTCATCATGAGCCACAACTCAGTGATCGGTGCTGCTTTATCACTTTGTGAGCGTTCAGCCCGAGTGTTTGCGTTGTCAAACCTTATAAATCTCAATATTGAACAAAAACGATTGACTCCCATCGTGGCGCGATACAGAGGATAGCTTTTGATACTTTACAAATCCCGAACACTTTCTGAATTGCTATGGTTTGCGCCAGTCATAATAAGTATGCCCAAAAATGCATACAACTCAGCTATCGTCAGTGATTTCCATGACTTGGGAATTGCATCGGGGTGCCTTATGTTGTAAGCATTATACGTTGCTATTGCGTTTTTATTTGTGTGACGCATAATTATATCCGCCATTTCCAAGCTCATAAAACACTCGAATGTTTGCTCTATTGACAACATTTTGGTGCTCCTAGATGGTCTGTACCGTTCTCATACAAGCTCATCAAATCATTCAAAACTATCAACACAGCTTGTTCGACGTGTCTATGTGTAAGTTGTTGTTGCACCTCACTGATGACGACAATATTACTAATGAAATTGTTTATGTTATCGCTCCCAAATTATCATATTTTTTTTGCCATAGGTTTTCCTATTACTTGTATGCTAACGGATCATTCGATTTGATTTTTCGATGATTCGAGGCTTTCGGTTGCTTATATGCCAGCTCGTATAGTCTAACATGAAACAAGCTAGCGTTTCGCAAGTTGGCGACTCCTGAAGTACACATTTAACAAGCAAAAATTAAAAAATTTTGTTTTGTATTCATCAGAAATCTGAAAGACAATATTTGGCTATCCCATGCCCGTGGCCTTTCATGCCTATATCTATTGAACCAGGTATAATATTTGCATGAAATAAAAACCAAAACATTAGTAAAATATTAATATACGCATTTAAAAAAAAATTATAACGAAGTTGAACCATTTAAACACTAAAAAAAGCCAAAATAAGCTAGTGGGTACAAACGTACCCCGGGTGTGTGTTCTCGTAGAAAAAGTTGGGTATGCATCGTAGGGTTAAAAACACATTTTTTGTACACTATCGTGTTTTAGTGCTTGCTTTGCTGCCAGACTGTTTTGTTAGTCTGGCAACAAAGCAGAATTAGTGTTCAGTGAGTTCTCTGCTATTGTGAATGATTAGAAGACATTTACAGCTGTTCAAACAAAAACAATTGTTTACATTTTTAACGCAACACAACTTTAGCGATCAACATTATAAAATATAGCAAATCCTTAATCATTTTGGTAATGTCACATAATTTTAAAATTCAACGGGAACACAAAAGACAACACCTCCCCATTAACTTGGTACGTAAGAGCCAGAGAGAGCAGCGTATACGAAATGGGGGCATTGGTAGAAATTGGAAGAAAAATAGAATGAGACGTTTGAAAAAAAGACGGAAGCCGGATTTTGAACGAAAAGAACTGGAGACGTTAATAAATGCTACGGAAAAACATTTAAAAGATATACTCGAGAGTGAGCATCTATTATCTGATATACCATATGATGTTACTCCTGAGGAATTGCAAGGCGAGGTAATTACTAGCTTTACTTTGAGAAGTGTCTATGATTAATTTAAGTCACATAGTTTTTAAATTTTAGAACAATAAAAATACCAATTACATTTACATTAATGTAAATGTAATAAGATACTATTAGCCAAAATATTTTTTATAGAAAAAGATGGAAGTTTTGAAATCAACGCTTAGAAAAGTTTGCATTCCTATTAAATTTTTATTATATTGAGGCACGTTAAACTTTAGAATGTTTACGCAAAAATATATCACATAAATTCACGAATAACTGCAGTAGAGGTACAAAATTTATTTTTTTACACACGGCTTAAATTATTTAAAAATCAAATTAGTATATATAACTAACAAGGCAGTTTATTTCCGATTTCCTAATTCTTATTAGAAATAAAAATGTTACAATTTCTTGAAAGTCTCAATGAATTTAATCTTTACAGAGGGTAGGAAAAGTTATATTAATCTGACAGTCAAATGATGAATTTTTTATAACAACCCAGTAAAAAAAAATAACACAATCAGGAATTATTTTCTATCCGAAATTATGAAATTTTCGACACCAATATATAAAGCTAAAACAAATTGTAACTTCAAATGAATGTATTCAATTTCTACATATGTACATACGTCATTTAATAATAACAAGTATAAATTGTTTACAAAATATAAAATTCAGACAATCTTAAATTTATAAATGAATTATTTTTTCAACTCTGAATTTTAATATAGTACATATGTATGTATATATTTTCTAGCTGGCTTTAGCTCAGGGCGGCGGTACCACTATTTATATAGAACGCGATGGTCTCTCAACATTGACTGTAGTGGTAAGTATTATATTGTTTATCAATTATAAGTTCAAATATTTATATAAAATAAGACTGTTTCATTTTTACTTTTCATTGCTACTTGTTTCATTAAAAATTAATAAATTAATATTTTATTGTTGTTGGCTTAGTTAGGTATATGCCTGCATTTCATTGGCGCTACCTTGTGTAAAATGATTAAACTCTAAGCCAGAGCCGTAAAAGAATGATTCTTTTTTTGTGAAGGAAACTGCAAATCATTCATTCTATGGTGATGTAATTCACAAAATTAGCACTACATTTCTTTTGATTTAAGTCTTTGATGAAATCATTCCTATTTCAAATCGAATTATTGTTTTTGAATGAAATGAAAACATTCAAGAATTTGTACTTCATGAAATTTGTACTTTATGAAATTTGATGAATAAAATCAAATTTTAGTTTAATTTATTTATTGTTCTTTTGATAGCTGAATGCATATAAAAAAATTTTGGTATATAATGAAATAAATCAGATTTTAATTAAAGTGATGTTTTTTAAAATGAATGAATGCATTAAAAAAAAAAAATTTAATTTGTCATGAATTCACTCACACCTTAATTCAACCTATTTTCTACACAAAATGAATAACACATTGAAAGATTGTTAATTCGTTATGAATGCATTCATGTGTTAATTCAATTCCAATTTTTGTAATTCATGATAAATTAAAAAAAGATTTGAATCGGTCTTTTCCAACTCTGAACAAATTGAATGCCAGTTCAAATTCTAGTTACAATATTAATGCTAATTAATTAAATAGCATTAAAAGATAAATTAAAAAGTTCTAAAAAAATCCAAATTACTTTCTTTTTATTCAAAATATTTTTATAATTATAATTGTATTAGTTTTTTAAACCTGTCAGTTTCATTTCCCTTACATATTTGTGACGCAAATTTCCCAAGAGTTTTGTTGAAATTTGTTAATTGTATTATTTATTTAGTAATTATATATATAAATATTTGCAAATTGCTTATGAACACAAATTAACTGTTTATTATCATACAATAACCACAGAAGAAATATATTTAAATTATGCCAGTGGGTTAATAATATTGAATTACATTTCTAATAAATGCAATGTAAATTTAATTTTTATTGTTATTTGCATTTTTTTACAAGAAATATACAAATTTAACATTCTAGGCTTATGAAGTCTGAAAATTAAGAATTTTTATTTAACAATCGTTTTCTGCTTTGCTTCAAAATTTAATACATTTATTTAGTATTAAATAACTAAGATGTTATGAAAGTGTATTAACGTTAAGGCCTTCTGGTTTGAATTTCAGAAATTTTTTAAAATGTATTTATTTCGTTAAGGAAGTGTTTTTAAAGGCTATTTTAATTTCTTAGTTGTAAAACATTTTTATCTGAAATTTTTTATTTCGAATATAACTTTGAAAACAAATAGTCTTTATAAGGCTCTTATCAAAAGTTTATGAAACAGATTTTTATTTAAGTGTGTCTCTTTATTCTTTTATAAACATTTAAAAAAACCAAAT
Organism: Germaria angustata; assembly: GCA_963681545.1. Lineage (NCBI taxonomy): Eukaryota > Metazoa > Arthropoda > Insecta > Diptera > Tachinidae > Germaria > Germaria angustata. Next base: position 6,641,119 of record OY812999.1, on the reverse strand, counting down.
TGGAAAGTTTTTAATAATGCGGCTGTTTTGTTAATATTTTTATTTGAAAAAGAAAAGATGCGATTAGTTGGGGAGAATATCCCAAATAATGAATTTTCAATATTAAGTATATAAATTTTTATATTTAGGAATTTAAAATTTTATTTTTGCTATCTTATTTTTTGTAAAAAAGCGGAAACTTACATTGAAACAAGGCAACGCCTCACTTAGGTGAAATATAAAATTGGGTCTTACATATGAATAGTTTATTCAGAGCCATTTCCTCATTTTTTAGTGGCTTTTAAAGATTTTTAGTATCTTGGAGCTGTAAAATGTTTGAAATGCTCAGTGCTTAAGAACAATTTAAACAAAATTACAGCAACATATAAAAGCCGCAAAGAAATCAGGATAATTACAAAAATTTTTAAAAATAGCAAAGCATAACTTTCAAAATAGCTTCAAATGTAAGAAGTAGTCAAATTTCGGCCACTGGTTAACCCCAACACTAGTATTAATAAAAAAGAATAAAAATTAATTTTCAAGGTCAAAGCATGTTGCAACAAAATACTATTTTTCATTGTTCATATAATAATGAATCTATACAAGATGAAAGAGTTTTTTCGAAAATCCCACTATAATTACAAACTTGAGGCGCTTTTCATAACCATGCTTTACGGAAAGCATACATATTCTTGGGTTCTCCAATGCATATTAAAGTGGATGTATTGAAATAAATTAAGGAAAATTTAGTTAACAATGTTATGAATAATTGAACATATTTTTAGGACGAAAGACTAGTTGGTTGTTTAATGTAATGTGGGAAGATAAAGGATTCAAAAAAATTTTAACACAATAAGATTCTACGTATGCTGAAAAAAATATAGTACAAATTTTATGTAGGAATGTTGGTGTAAATAAGGCCGAGTAGAATTTTTACGCTCTGGGATGACATCCGCCTACTGCCGTAGACGTACATAGTTCTTGGATTGTCTTTATTTCATTGTTCCAATAGATTTATTGAATTCCGCCCTATATATCTTTAAGGGTTGCTGACTAAAGTGGCTCACTTTCTAATATTCAATTAAAATCAGACAAATACCTTGTTCACGTTATATTTCTTCTTTAAAACTAAACGATAACATTCCAATTTGTGCAACATGGATTGCTGATTTTAAAACTTGCACAATTTGGCAAAAAAGATTTTTTATCTTAGATTAAAATTAGAGCATCACAGTTCTTAGTTACAAAAAATATAAAATTTTTACTCAAACCATATCAATGTACTAAAAAGTTTTGTTTTTTATTTTTTATTTTTTTTTTTTTTTTTTGTTTTAGCTCCCACAAGAAAACCCCACAATCGCTCAATTGAAAAGAGCCATAGAAGCACAAGCACGTGTACAACAGAGAAGAGAGTTAAGAGAACGTTACGAAGAGCGTCTACGACGTAGAGGTTTAGCTGACGATTCGCAAACGATCGATGGAAGTAGTGAGCATAAACATAAACAAGTTAATAATAAATCAAAAACCAACCCAGAGTATGTAAAGCCTCTGTACGCAACTGGGGAGTTAGTTTGTTCGGAAGCATACAACGGGCATAAACACAGGCCAAATGTTAGCTGGCGTTTTTTATGGCGAGCTTATATTTTATTTAATACCGAAACAAATTCATTTATCAAAGATGAAAACGGTCGAACGTTGTTAAAAGAATGTGGCATAGAAAATGCCCATACGTTGAAGTTTTGCAAACGTGATAAATATTTTGGAAAAAAACGCCAATGATTTAAATGTATTATTAAAATAAAATTTATAAAAGATATTAAATAAAGAACAAAACCAATGATTCGCCAAGATCCATTGAAATTTACCAAATATAATAATCATTCCATGTGCCAATTAATATTAATTTTTTTAAAAACAAAAACTAAAAAAAGAAAAGATTCTTTGCAACTATTAAGCACTAAAATCAAAAATAATCATAACTATAAACAAGATTTTAACAATATTCCGTTCACTTTTAAGCCCAGATGATATTCTGATAATGAAGATTTTCAATAAACTATCATATTTATCTACGGCCGCAACAATCAAATCCAAGTCTTGTACAGCAGCATACAATAGACATTTAACAGGTTCTTCGTTTTACACTTCCTCCGCCGCCTTTGCGTCTTTGCCATTGTCTTCGCCTTCATCGACCTCAATGAAAAAGATGTTCTTTATTCGTCAATCGTTGTTAATTTCTGTGGTTGCTTTACTCTTTTTGTGTACTTTACGAATTGACCTCATTCGTGGAGCATTCGACGATGGCAATAACTACAATGTTAAAATTACCAAACACAGTTTGGAATTAACACAAACTCTCAATCTGCAAAGGCAGGAGTATTTGCAAAAACAATGTCATAATCTTGGCTACTCCATGCTGGACGTCAATGATTTAACGGAACAACAAATGGATCATATGATTGTGGATAAAGAACATAAGCTGCTGTATTGTTATGTGCCAAAGGTATGCAAGTTTTTATTAATGTCACTATTTATGAACTGACAGACAGATGGATGTGCATTTTTAAGTAAATTTTAATTCATAAGTTATTTCATCAACATTAAAACAAGTTTATTGAACTTGATAATTAAATGGATCGTATATATTTTAGTGTCAATTTTTATTATAAAATAAACTTTTTTATACCCTTCACCACGGGTGGAAAGGGTATATTATTTTGTTTATCATTCCGTTTGTAATTTCTACCATATTCATTTTCAATCCCATAAAAGAATTCATACAAGGTAGTGCAAAAGTAATGTCATAATTTGAACTGGCGCCGCAGATGGCGCCTAATGTCACTGAGTTTTAAAATTTACGTTGAGTTATTGTTACTACTTATTGGACACATTTCCAGTCCGTTGCTTTAACGCAGGATGAATTCTATAGTTGTGTTCCATGCGCTAGAACGCTTTTGGCGGAGTGTAAACAAAATTTTTGCTGCACAGACAATAAACATGAAATACATGAAGAGCCATTGCATCCCCTCAAATTGAGTGTTTAATGCGGCAAATGCAGTGAAAAAGTGTGGAGATTTGAACTAGCCGTCTAGGTTGCCACATCTAACAGCCTCAGACATCTTCCTTTGAGGCTCTGTAAGATCTCCCGCTTACCACAACAATCCACGAACTTGCAGATGTTGAAAGCAAACATTTAAGCAGAATCGTCAATTTGTAGCCAGGTGTTAAGTGAGCAGAATGCCATAAAACGAGCACAATTATGCATCAAATCGGGAGGTGCCTATTTAAGCGATATAATTTTTCCAGTTAATATCATCATTTTTAAACGTTTAAATAAACTTTTTATGAAAACAGCTCTTTTTTAGCACACATTTCAAATTATGACATTACTTCTACGCCACCTTGTATATGTTCTCTTTCACTTGTGCGGTTTCCTGACAATGAGAATGCATGTTTGCGTACGCATATTGTCTGTAGTGTTTCCAAGAGAACAGACACAAGTTCTCCGAATATCATGTTTTCAAAAATTAGCAAAATCGGCTGATTAATGGCAGAGATATAGACAAAAAATCGAAGTACTTCAGAAAAAAATTGCAAAACAGTATCACAATCCCGACCATTTATAATAAATAACATTTTTTTTTAATTCGTGGAGGGTATATAAGATTCGGCACAGCTGGATATCGCACTCTTCTTGTTTTAGTTTTGCTTTTGCTTGTTCTTATGAAATTACAACGTATTATTTATTTAAAAAGAATTTTACTTGGTGGTCATTTTTCATATGTACATACTCGTACATATTTTGTCGTGGTATTATATTTTTGGAAATGTTTCTATTTAGGTTTATGCGTTATTATGGCACATGTTGCTTTGCGTTTTAAAAAAATTATAATAATAACAATAACAACTAAATATCTACCATGTACATATGTATGGAATAACTTGACAGCATTATAAAAAAATTCAATTTAATAATATTTTACTGATACAAAATAAAAAATGTCTCTAATCTTGAGATGATTTTCGAAATGTAAAACAAAACACAAAATAAAAAAATCCCAAAACCCTGTATTATTTTTAATAAAAAAATTTGAGTTTTTAATCTTCGTTCTAAGAATATATTTCAATGAACCAGAAGTAAAAAATGAAAATTAAAAATTTCCCAAATTTCTAACCATTAAAAACACATTCAAATAAATTAAAAAAGAAATACAATTTCAAATGAAATAAGTGTTCGAAAATAGGGAAAATTAAGAAATTTTAAGAAATGGTTTACAGTATTTTATATTCATTCAATCTCTTTGATATTGATTTGTTTGTTATTTATTTTAAATAATATTAAATTTGATATATTTATTTATTTAATTTTTTTATATAATCCCTAAAAGGTCATTATCACTTAAAAAAATTTTACTATCAAAAGCAAGGCGAATTGATAACAAGGTTACCCAAGAGCTCAGTTGATTAATTCGCTCCTTATGTTTCTCCAAATCGATGTCAAATTTTATCCACAAGTTTATAAATTTTTATTTCCAATTAAAACCTTGGCAGAGAATAATTAAATTAATAAATGGACAAGAAATGTTTAATGTTTTTTGTGCATTTAAAATTAATACACTTCAGCAACATTAATTATCTTTGATCAATCGACATCAAGCTGATCATATGAGAAGCAAGAGTTTCCAAAAGAATTCTTGACACTTTCAGCGCTTAGTTCTGCCATCAATGATCATTGTAAATGACAAATTTAGGGGAAATTGTAGCCTCATATATGTTATTGCCAACAATTCACTGATATTATATTCCGTCCTACATCCTTGATACATAACTCTCTGTCTTTAATCTCTGTGCATCAATAATACGAATTAAGACGACTGGCACACAAACTTTTCGATCGAGCTAAAGTGAAGTTAAAAATTCTACGAGACAAGCTGCGGTGTCCTCACAGCTCAATCGTATTTTTGATTCGCCGATTAATCCATCCAATATTTTTTAATGGACTAAGTTTTTGCGAATATTATTTTCTAAATTCGAAAAAAAGCATGAAATAAGCTCATCATCTGTTGCCACTGGGTGACATAAATTACTGGTATATTTCTTATGGGCCCTCTCTGATTTGCAGTTGCTTCTATGCATGAGTACCTGTTTTCAAATCATTGAAAAGTTAAGTACGCTTTTTGCACATAAGGTGAGGCCACAGTGGCGATGTCTTCAGACACGTATTTATCTCGTCTGCCGATGTACCCCACTAGTTGAATTTTCCTCCTCCACCTACTAATCAGTAAGTCCAAAAAAAAAAGTTTTTGAAAATCTCTGTTTGGTATCCGAAATTTTTTTTGAGTAAGAATTCATAAAACTCCATAGAATTAAGGTATCGTTCTAATATGGATTAAATAGTGACTTTTGTGGAAATAGAAATTAAAAAACTATATATTTTTTATTCAAATCTCTTCAGCTATTTAAGACTGATTGAGTAGCAAATATCAAGAAATGAGAAAATACTATTGATTCATAAAGAGTTAAAACAAGTCCCCTGGAATTACAAAAATAACTAGTTTATAAACTTTCTTTTGGGCTAGATTTCATTTGAATTCGTTCAGCTGTTTTGACCTGATTGAGCAACAAAAATCCAAATATAAGAATTATGGCATTAGTCCAAAAGTGGTTAAACCAAGTATTTTGCTTTATTAAGTATTAACCAAGATACAAGTAATTTTAATGATCCGAAATTCCAATGAAAGATGTAAGAAAAATCAAAGTATTAAAATACCTGAATGGTAATCATATTCATGATCCATCATAGAGTCAAAAAAGTTTATTCAACAGCTTTTTTAAGTCTCAGGCGATAAATTAAATGCTCTTAAGAAATTTAAAAGCCTATACGTTAGCAAGAGCCCAATGCACATAATCTTATAATGTGCCTCCAATAGTGGAGTCAGTCTAGGAATTCTTAACTGTTAATTTCTAGATGATCTACAGCATTCAAATAATCCAACAATATGGCGTTTGCAATTTATATGATTTACAAAAGTGTAAAAGAATTCAATATTTAAATAAATCCATAAAAAGGCCGTTAAGATTATTCTAATTTTTAAAAGATAAGCGACAAATGTTGACGTAACCCAAGAGAGTATAAATATCTAATAACGACAATATATAACCAACAGTTCTCAATATAAATAGATAAGATCAAATCTATATTGTATAATACACACACGTAGCAATAGCAATCAGCTGTTTATATTTAATCGCTAGTGCATCCAAACAAAGTTTTGAAAAATTCAATTAAATTTTTTTTAATTATCAACTTTTATTTAAACTTGTTTGAATTGTGTAAAGATGTTGCAAATTTTTATTCAAATAAATTTAAATTCTTTTACTTTCTCTTTTGTGCTCATTTTCACAAAAATACGCTCAATTCATAGTACACATGCCAGCTGAGATCGCCAAACATCTTGTTGGCAAGTGCACCAGTTTCGTAACTCATTTTTGTATCAAGAATTGAACTAAGACACCTAAACTTGTCCACAAACTCAATTGAATTACCATTCAAATGAAAAAAAAGATTATTGTTGCATTTACGTTCCAGACCGGTTGACTTGGCGGGGCTTTCGCAGAATGCATTCACAGGATGCATTCACAGAATCTTCAAACTCACTAAGATAGACAATTTAAAATACGCATTTATATAAGAGCTTAGAAATTCTTTCTAAACAAGCTCAAAAGGTTTCCAGAACATTAAAAATTTTATATTGCAAAATCTGATACGACCTACTTCCGATCCACTGCTAGTTATTTTTTTAACTGTCGCACTGTGTAATAAATAAAAATTGCTGAATGGAATTTTTTTTGTTTATAATTTTTTGTTAAATACGTGTACGTATTCATCTATTTTTTTCCTAATGCCTAATGCTATTACAAAATCTGCTTTTAATAACTATAATAATGTGTTTCATTATCATTTTATTTTTTCGAAATTGACTTACAAAACTAGTTTTTTATATAAAATATACGAGCTTCTTAAACTTGTAAATAAATTTTAAGCAGAATTTATGTTGAAATAAATAATTTCCAACAAGTTACGGCAAAATTACCATATTCTATTAGTCAAAAATAGTTTGAAAAGTATTTGAAAAGAAATAACTGCTTAATTTTTTTTAAATTAAATTATACTTTTAAAAAATAATTTTTTTATTACTCGTATATGGACACATCGATTGGCAGATGTCTGTAATGATTGTTATAAGAAAACTTTATATTTTCCACTAGATAATACGAAATTGCAATGAACTTTGTAAACTTTAGTTTAACAACAGAATTATAAAACAATTAAGTGCTAAAGTTAGCATTTTATAATCTGCTTGTACTTTGTAATTACCCAGTGAACATTTTGTGTTCACATGTTGTATTTTAACAATTTGGACATTTAACAGTCAAGAATTTCTGGATTTGCCTTCGCAGACTAGTGGTCCGAAAGTCACAGTCGACTCCTGCCGCAGACTCTGGGTGTATCTGAAGACAAGCCAGTTAGTTTCGCAGTTTTTTTTTGTCGATGTTGATTTAAATCGAAAAAGCTTCAAACGAATCTTTAATATTTTTTATTATTACAACATTTTTGAAATGCAAGTTCCTTTTAAAATAACCAAGAGAACTTCCTTTATTATTCGTACCGAATACTCTATTTCATATCGCAACATTTCTAAAGGCTTAATTTTATAATTTGCAAAGGTGAAGCGTTGCAATATTTCACTACAATTGATATTCTTTTACTTAAAAAACTTGTGCGGAATTTCTGTAAAGGTTCTGAACGAATTTGTCAATTTTGAAAAATTGTTTACTGGGAATTTATTTGCTAAACATGTTTTAGTAAAAAGGAAAAACAGTACAATTATCGCAACAGCAAAAAAATATTCAATAAAAAACTTCATTTAAATACTTTATCCAGTTTCTTTGCAAAACGCAATTTCATATCCTTTGCAATAACTGGAAACGGAAATGTGAGAAAAGCCATTTTGTTTGTAATGAGGCCTGCATATTTTTTTGGAAATTTCAAATCGATTTACTCGGAAATTCGTTATAGTGTTTGTAGTATCCACTAGTATACGAGTAAATCAGAATAAAAATAAAAGTTATTTAAGATATTAATATAAGCAGTGCGGTAGCCACGAGGGTTCTTCCTTATCCCAGAGCTGCTCAATGACTCCTACAAATAATTATACTGCCAAATAATTTGAGATGTAGAGTGGCAACGAGAGCATTGAAAGAAATGATATTTCCTTGAGTAAATTACTGTGAAAATATATGAATAGCTGTAAGTAGACCTGTCCGGTGGGAGTTGAGAAGAATTTTAGCCCCTCCCCCAAATTTTTTTCTTATGGAATTTCTAATAAATTACATAATTTTCTATTTTATCAAAGGATTGTAGCGCTCTCATCCCAGTAAAATAATCAGGTTTGTAGAGTCCCCTAGAAAATTCTCTAGCTACGCTCATGAATACTCGTACTTGGAAAAAAAATTGGAAAAATACAGGAAGCTTTGGCAGAATATAAAAACATCGTTCATGAGTAAAAAATATGGCCTGTGAAAAATAGAAATTTCTCGTTTTATTTATGCAGTGAATGTTAGTTGTAATATGAAGTTTGAATAAAATCTGCCCAAGCGGTTGGACTCGGATATTGATGAGGTGTATGGCGGCACCGAAAGCTGGTAGTATATTTTACTTATATTTTACTAAACACTTATACATTATAATTAAGCAATTCTCTTTGGTTTTTAATTAATTTAATTTAGTTAATACTCGTATACTTAGTGGAAGTGAAAAAAAAAACATTTGAAAGTCTCAAATTTAATCTTTTTAAAAAGTAACAACAAAATTATGATTATCAGTTTGAATGATAAGACTGGCGATTCGAATTTACAAATTAATAAATTCACGCTGTTTAAAGACGATGATCTTGGGTACATGTATTATATTTCTTGTCATTTTGATGTACACATGAATAAATTGTATTACTCAATATTAAATGCTACTCTATTATCAATTAGTTTCCATAAACTTTTCTATTATTGTTAACCTTTCAGTTTCTGATTAGATTTGTTTATATAAAAATCAGTTTAAATAAACAGGAACGCCAAATTTTGGCTTTTACAATGAAGAAAGAAGTGCTCTAATATTTATTGTATTTAAAATTATGAGTAAATTGTTGAATTTCAAGAGAAAAATATAATTGTATATAAATAACAGTTCAAGATCAATCAATACCGTTTGCTATTTTTAGACAAACTAAAAAATTGCGTGGGCACTTTAAATTTTATGTTTGCAAGGATACTCAAATATCCAAAAAAAAAAACTAAATGTTTACTTAGTTAACCCATTAAAAGTCATCACTATTTCAATATTTGTTCAATATTTTACTGTGTCTTTGTATTAACTCATATAGAGATGGAAAGAAAAAAATCAAAGCTTAAAGCTGTCGTCCACAGCATCATCAATTAAGCAGCGAAGTTCACCTATAATATTGCCACTGTCAGAATTAATAACGTCTGTAAATCGAGAGGGTGTTCTCTTACAGACAGACATGAAAAGACACTGCACTAACGTTTTCTCAGCTTGTTGGAAATTAATATGTACTTTTTGTACTTTTAGAATCTCCATCAATCTATAACCAATGTAATGCGAGCTTTCTTTATTGCCTTTAATAATACGGGCGCACATTGCAAATAATAATTTATACTCGATTTATTTAGTTATTATTTATTATTTTTATTTAAGAATGAATTTTTCAGCTCTGGGAATTTTTTTTTATCTTTTAATTGATAAGGTGAATACGTAATTAGTCAAATACATAATTAACTAAAATATATTGTGGCAGCTTGCATGTACATACATTAAATTAAATGAACTTTATTTGTAGACGTTAGTAATCAATATTTATTATTTTATTATTTAATGGCAGTGTATAAAGGAATGTAAACAATTGTTAAATAATTGAAATGTATAAATATGTATATATTAATAGTTAACCCCGCAGCATATAATTACTAGAACTTCTCCCTAATACTACTAAACACTTCACAACTTCAAAACGCGTCTTTAGATTCGAATATAAAATTGGTATCGTTGGAAAATTATAGACTTCCATTCTTTAAATAATTAAGTGACATCCCTTTTTTTTGGTAGTACCTCTTTATTCTAAAATATGTATAATGAAAAAGAAATTTTTGGTGTTTTTTTAATTTTCTTATAGAAAATAAACAACTACCATATCTTTGATTGAAAATTTTAAATTGGGTTTTCAATGGGTTCAAATGTTCAGACTACTTTTTATTATTAAATTAAATTTGTTTCATATAAACTGTCCTATTCAATATTTTATTTTGAAATTTCAAATGCAATACTATCCAAATAAATAGGTTTCAATCACCTTTCCAATCTCATCGTTCAGAATGGCAGGAACTATTTTTATAGACTGAAACATATACGCTGGGAATTTCCAAACAAATGTTGAAGCGAACAGTTTATATGAAAGAAAAAAATGTTAACAATAAAAACAATCACAAACTTTGAAATGAAATGAAAACCCAATTTGAAGTTTTCAGCAAATATATTAATCGTGCCCTGCCTTACCCACAGAAAAATCTTAACTAATGAACTGACTGACAACGCTCCAATCTCAAAGGGAATAAGACAAGGGTGTATATTTTCACCTCTTTTATTTAATTTATACTTGGAGAAAATATTTCGAGTTTGTCGGGATTACAGAAATTAGTAGATGCACTTGCGTATACTAGCGAGATATATGGGTTAAAAATTAACATTAAAAAGACGAAATACATGATTGTGAGCAGAAAAGTTCCAAACTAATACATAAATACGGACTATTAATTCCGAAATGGAAAAAGTTTCAACATTTGAATACATGGGAGTTCAGATTAGCGTTCAATGAGATCAATGTCTAGAGAAATTAAATGGCCAGAGGCGCCATAAAATGTCATATATGGTCCGTACTATTATATTCGTCTGAAACATGGACGATAAAAGCGTCAGATGAAAAAGGATTAAATTCGTTCAAAATGTGGATTTTCCAGCGAATATTAAAGATCCCATGGACTGATCGCGTTTTGAAATTAAGAAGTACGGAGACGTTTAAATGTTGGACGCGAAATAATAAGAAATATAAAAACACGGAAAACATCTTATTTGGGTCACATAATGCGAAATGGAAAAAAATAGAATTCCCCATACTATTTTACATACCAAAATTTAAGGAAGACGACCGGGAGAAAGAAAAGAAATAACATGGTTGAAAAACATTCAAGAATGGACAGGTCACGAAGACGAAAATAGTCATCTGAGGGCAGCCAAAAACAGTCAACTCTCTATAACTGAATACAAAAAATTTTAGTTGCTTTATAATAATTAAATGATCGCTTATATCCGAATACGGATTGGCAAAATAAAGAAGTATATAATTTTGTATTTTCACTTTTTGATCGAATTCAATAATTTACGATTACTACAATTAAATCTTAAAGTTTTATAATCATTGGAAGCGACATCACAAATTTAGAGCAAAATCAATCGGAAGCCATACAACTTAATGTAAAAACAGTGAAAACACTTCTCTTGTAAAACTTTCTGGGCGGTTAAGGCACGATATCGTTGTTTTCTTTGTGCTCTAAGAAAATAACAAAATCAAGAGATCATTTTTAGGATATTTGAGAACAAGGGACATATTATCATTTTAGAGGCTCTGTCAATAAGAATGCATGTCACTTGAGTTATTTAAAGCGAGGAAGTTCAAGGACAAAATGGTGCAAATATTTTAAATTGCATTTTTGGGTCGAAAAGAATGGAAGTACCCATATAGTAAATTATTACCTTAATAGGCATTGCATGTTTTCCATATTTGAAACGCATTCTAAAATTATTATTGACATCGAAAGGTTTAATATTTTACTATTTTTTATTATTAATTTCCCATGTGCAACTTATTCTACCTCAAAATCTGCCCATCTCTTTCTTGGAAAAATTATACGAGTAGAACTAGTTATAGTTTTAATTACATTTAAATAATAAAAATATGTACATATATACATACATACATACAGAGCTTTCGCAAATTAAAACATTAGTACATAAAAATAATAGTTGGCAAACACGTCATATTACGACTGTTAAAATATAAATAAACTAGTTACGAAAATCTCGTACGATTTTTACGAATATGTTTGTGAACTTTTAATTGCTATATAATAAAAACAAAAACAATGTGAAATTAATCTAGTAAATGAATTTAAACACCAGTAATTAAATGAAGCAATTTAAGTTTTAATACGGAGTACTTGCATTTAATGCTTTTTATTTCGTTACATTAGATTTCAAAATCACTTGGAACTTAGTTTAAAGTGTCCATGTACATACATATGTAGGCGGACTGGATTGGTCGGCGATTTAAGAAAGATAAAGAGATTTATTTGTGTTGGAGCTGCTATTGGGATTTCATCAAAATATAAAACATGTCTGGAAATTATTCATAATTGCAATACAATAAAAGTATAAGTATTAATTTAAGAAAGCTAGCAACACAAGGTGAAAGCTTATACACTTGTACAGTGGCTCACAATAAAATGTGCACATCTATGAAAATTTTACAATTTCTCAATAAATATTTGTTTTATGAACAAATTTCGTAATTATAATATACAAATAAATTTCCCAGCGTGAAATTCGATTCAAAACTCCCTAAACTTTTTTAAATAAATTACATTGAAATAGTAAAAAATTAAGGAAAAAGAGAAATGAGGAAAGCAAAATAAAACACTCGAAAATGTAATTGGTGAAACTAAATTTTGATCCTTAGCATATGTGAAAAATACTCGTATTCTCTTTCCATCGATAAGTGATACAAAATTTTCAAAAAAAAAAAACGACTTCAAAACGTGGAGTCAATCGAACAGATTTGACGCACGATTTCCACTTACATTTCTGTGAAAACTGCATGCCACAATTTCAAATAAAATCGGGCCATAAATGGAGGAGTTATACTCTAATCAATATTTCGGGCGGCATAAATGGAGGAGTTATGCTGTAATCAATATTTCGGGCGGTGAAATTGTCCATCAGAATTTCGAAAAAAAAAAAGATTTAAAAATCGGCCCATATATTAAGAAGTTATGTGATAGTAAATTTTTCCTCCGATTTTCGAATAAAAAAAAAAAAATATGGGACCAACCTACAAGTAAACACTTTCAAACAAAGAAAATATTCTGAAAACCCGTTCACAAAAAAATACACACGAATTGAAATCGGTAAAAATACTCGTATGCTCTTTCCATCGATAATTGGTACAAAAAGGACTCATAAACTGACATCTACATACGGGACTAATGAAGGCAGATGATAGTGTATAGTGGTCTTTGAGAAGATGTATCGCTCTACTTGTGTTTTTTTTTTTTCGAAATAATAAATTTTTCGTTGTTCATTTATTTCCCCAAAAAAAATTATATGTCTAAAAAATGCATTATTAATGATAAACTAAAGTATTAATGAAGCCGAAAATATTTAATTGGGGGTGATTTGGGTCTCTTTTTGTATTTCATTTATAGAGTGGGTAGTGCAGACCCCATAATGGCCTTCCTAATTAACTTAAGCCTAATTCAATGGAATCAATGAAATGTCCACATATGAACAGCTAAAGCCGCCACAAACCAATTAAATTTTTTTTAATATAATCCCGATAAATTTCAACATCAAGTATTATTTTATGAGTTTAATTTTATGATGTTATAAAAAAGAATTTTTATGTACATACATTTTTTTAAGCGTTTCTTAATGACCTTAAATCAATTTTTAATGAACAAGTTTTCTTTCTTCTTTTTGGAATCGTTATATTTCAATTAAAATTTTTATTTGTAAAATGTTATTTCGCTAATTAATAGTCATTAAGTTTCTGATATACTCATTAAAATTGACCAAATCTGGCTGGGGAAGTTCCTAGTTTTTTTCTCGTAAATTATTGTACTATTCACTAACAAGTTATACAGCAAAAGAAACCATTTTAGAACAATAATTGCAAAATAGACAAAATTCTGTTTTACAGGGGAGTGCGATTTCTCGAAGTTCAAATTCTCTTTAGTCGTTTCCCACAAATTGGCTCTACCAAAATGCCACAAAGTTTTAATTCAAATATCAGTATAATATCTTATGAAATATGTGCGTGCCAATTTAACTGCGAGTTTCTGTACTCGTAAGTTCTAAAAAATATATGTACGTACATACATACGTATATATCTATGTACATATATATCGCAATATATTAAGAGAAATGTCAAGAAAACAAGCTCAAGATAAATGATTGCAATGCAATGTATCTTTATTACTTAAAGTGAATTGTATCACAATTATAATAGTGCAGGGCGTTTATAACAATAACTGTCTGCCGTTTTCTTCTCAAATAATAGACGGATATGATTTAGTATAAGATACATCATTTCGTTTTTTTTTTCATCTTACTTTTGCCGTGACGAAAGTAAATAAATAAGTTCAATCTGTTAAATTGCTATTCAAATGTTTATACTCTGACACATGTGTGTAAAGCCGTGTATGAACGTAAAATACTATAAGATTTTCCGGCGGTATTGAATGATGAGTGAATGAAAAAATAACATTGAATCACTATTTATCAAATAAATGAGAAAATCGTTATTAAAGTTTATTAATTTTTATTAATCGAGGAAATATGCCGGTTTTTTTGTTTGTAATTTTCCCGCTAAAATACTTCAAAAACATCTGATACGATTATAGAGATATGAAAAGAGCAGAAGTGATATGAAAAAAAGCAACGTAGATAATGCAAGGGTTCCACTGATAATGGAAGTGAATCACACGTTATCTTAACACTATTAAGGGTTAAAATTAGTACTTGCAGCCAATAAACGTGACTAATAGCAATATAATTTTTGTAGGCACTCTTGAAAGAACAAGGTGGTGCAAATGTATTGTCATAATTTGAATTGGATGATATTTTTGCAGATGGCGCCATATGTCACCGTGTGCTATGACATTTATGATTTACATAGATATATAGCGAAATACTTGTTAATAAGCCATGGAATGTGAAATTATTGTTACTGATTATTTGAAAATTTTTCCGTCTGTTGTTTTAACGCAGAATAATTAAATCTTTGGCTGAACGCCTCATGCAAACTGGGCACAGAGAATCTACATAAAATGCGTGAAGAGCCATTGTATCCCCTCAAAATGAATGTTTGGTGAGGCATTGGCAGTGTAAAAGTGTAGGGAAACGATGAAGATTTTAAGACACTAATTTCCATGTCGATTCATCTTCTGTTTTGGAGAATTGAACTGGACCCTCCAGATCTAACAAAATCAGACTTCTTGCTTTGGGGCTTTTTAAAATCTCGCGCTTTAAGAAGAATTTGCCAATTTGGAGCCAAAATTATGTAAAACGAGCTTAATTATGCATCAACATGTGAGGTTATCATTTGAACGATATAATTGTTTCCACTTAATGTTATCAATTTAATACTTTCAAATAAACTTTTTATAACAAAGTGGCAAACCAGTTGAAATTATGACATTACTTGGCGCCATATTGTACATCTTATAAAAAATTTAAATTGGGAATGAAATTTCAAATTTTAGTGATATACGGAACATATTCAAGGAAATGATTCAATTAAAATGATTAAGAGGTTTTTATATACTTAAATTAACAAAAAAAAAGGAACATGATAAAGAGACCAATGTTTCAATTCCGAAAAATTCTTCCAATAGTTTTCAGAATAAATTATTTATTCTACACTTAAAGTTCAAGCAAGTTTACATAGAACAAATGAAACATTCAATCAAATCGCTGAATGAAATTGTGGTTTAAACAGAAATCTTTAACATTAAGAAAAAATTACATCTTTCAAATACACCATATAATATCAATCACTCACATTTGCTCTAAAGCACATGTTAAAAACTTGAAATAAATGCACTTGCGCATGCGCACATACATACGAATATGTATGCATTTACAGACATACATATACTTATGTATGTAAAATTAATAATTTCTCTTTTATTTGCTATTAATTTATTTTCTATTTTTCTTCTCTTTCTTGAAAACTAGGTAGCCTGCACAAATTGGAAACGAGTTTTGATGATACTCAATGGCGCTTGGAGAAACGGTACAGATCCATTGCGAATACCCGGCTCTTTAGCGCATTCAACGGGCATGTTTGATAAATTTAGTTCACTCAACGAAAGCGAGAAACAAGAAGTATTCTCAGATTACACGAGATTTGTTTTTGTACGTCACCCGTTTGAAAGGCTATTGTCTGCGTATCGGAACAAGCTGGAAGGCGACACAGCAAGTGCTCGTTATTTCCAGCGCAGGGTAGGAAGACAAATTGTGAAATCATTTCGTGTTGATTCTAGCAATCACTCCTTGGAATATGGTGATGATGTATCGTTTGCTGAATTTGTACAATATCTGTTGACACCAGGAGTAAGTTTAAGCAATCAATCATCGTACAACGAACACTGGGAGCCCATAGCTAAATTATGCAATCCTTGCGTCATTAAATACAATGTCATAGGTAAGGTTTTCTTTCATTTCGATCAATGCGAAAAACTCTACTAGTCTTCCTCTTTTTTTAAAGGCAAATATGAAACTTTGTTGGATGATTCTGCTTTGGCTCTCTACTTAACCGGTGCTGAAAATTTAACATTTCCCACCGGCCATAAACCCTCGAATACTCGTGCTCATTTACGAGAATACTTTGATCCTCTACCTATAAGTGCCATTCGCCGATTGTACGAAGTATATGCGGATGATTTTAAATTGTTCGATTATGGCTTGGAAGATGTTTTAGGTTTTGAATTCGGATAATATTTCAATTACTATGAAATTATTTAATTTTGATTCATCTTTGAACTTCAAAGTGCATTCGTTTATTGGTAGTACTCATAAGTTTAAAATTTTTTATAACGCTTGTGATCTATTTTAAGCAATTTATTTTTAAAAATGTATATAAATTAAGTGTTTTATAACTATCGTTAAAGAAAACAGTTTAAAACTTTTGATATAAGAAAAAGGAAATTAAGCAAACTGATACAATGAAAGTTTTTTCTTGACAATTAAGACATTTTGCGGGCATTTAGTTGTATTATTATATAGTAAGAACATTAATACTGAAACTTTTACCCAAACTGAAAGAAGGAACTGCAAACAAGTTCGACCGCTAACCATAATCTTAGAGGAGTTGCACGCACAACACTCGAAGGTCAAACAACAAAATCAGGAAAGCACTGTATTTAAAAAATAATTACTAGTATGTATGTGAGCAGGTTTATTTCCAGGCTCAAAAAAAATTTACGACTCACTAGAAGTTGCAAATATATCATTTATTGCCAGCAGCAACAACAGATTTGGTTTATGATTTTTACTTAAAATCAGATACTTAATTCCGCGGCAGCCTGAATAGGCTATAAATGAATGACGATATAAAATACAATGGAAGTATTTGTATTGCAATGTTAAAAGTCCAACAATGTGAATCTACAGTCCTGTTCGCATAAGCTCACTGAAATGCATCTGATGATCAGATTTCTGTGTGTCTTCACAAATGCATCATCACGGTTATATACCTTATTCGCACGCTTCAAAAATATTTATGCTGTAGTATACTATCCCATAATTTCAACTAATAAATATAGAAGTATGTATGTTGTTTCCAGCATATAAAATAATCAGCCTTAATCCCGAAGTAGATGTCATTTGGTATGGACACCCAAATTGTATATTAATGAAATGGCTGGTATTATTGCCAAAGATGTTATTAACAGCGATACTGCTATTATCATGAATTCAATTGAAAATTTAGCATAATTTTACGTTGATCAAGGACATTAATATTTTGGTTCAGACTTTTACTGGCATACGTACATACATACATACATAAAAATATTTCTTTCCCATCAAATTTTATTAAATGGAATTATGTACTTTACTTACCATCCGATTCAGTTAATTACTCATTAATTTTCACTTTAAAACACTCATGAACACACCAACACAATTATTTAATAATTTTTCACAATATTTTAACAAGAAACAGTTTCTGTCAAACTACACAATTAATAGTAACGGTATTTCAATGACAACAATATCACAATGTTGCCACACTCGACATTAATGTCATCCGACTTGCTCTATGCTTAAATAAATTCAACTTCATATTGGAATTTTTTATTTTGGGATATTATCTCCAACTACATATTTGTTAAAACAATTATAGTTTTTGCAAAATGTTTTTTTTTGAAGATTTGGTTTAGCGACCAATGAAATGTCGGCATACGAACAGCTAAAGCTACAACAAAACATTCTGGGTAAATTAAACTTATTTCTAGACAGAAAAAAAAAATATTTCTTAAATCTTTTAAACGGCACACGTTGGTTTGAAATTTTCTCAGGCTGGCATTACTGTAGATATCTATACAATGCCGCAATTCACGATGACAAAGTTTTTGCTAAAATTGTATGCCCATCTTGAAATTAAACAAGGGTAGTTTTCAATTGGTTCCATGATGGAAGATTTTAATAACCTAAATGTTGGCGACCGATAATTTTTTTATTTAATACACTAAAAATCTAAAGAATATGTCAATCAACAAAAAACATTTGAGTGTGGATGTGTATGAGCTATGATTAAAAATGCATTTTTTCCAATTAATGGCTGCCACAGTCTTCATTTCTTTTCATTTGCCTTGGCCTTGAAATTCGAGTTAGTGAGGTGAGCAATTATTCCTGGGAATAACGTTGCTTCAATGTACGATATTTTTTCAATGAAACCAAAGCTTCCACCTCCTTAGCTGCATATCGACCCTGAGCAAGAAGAGCCTTTATTTTATTGGGATCGGTTTCGTCTTTGTTTTTTAAAAACGCATCTTTAACTTGCTGTCGGAATTTCTGAGGTCCATTAGCCCCAGGGTATTCACGTCCCAAATATTGCAGCTGAAATATAAAATTATTTACATAGATTGCAATTCCTAGTCTCGCGACTCATGTGCGACCAATCAATTTTTTATTTCACACAAAAACTCACATGTTTATATAGTTGTATAACTTTTGAGCGCAGCTCTGACATTACACGTAAATATTCGTTTAAATATACACTTTCAATTAATAGAATTCTATTTATAATTTTAGGGCACTTTTTATTTTCCCACAAAAACAATTACGTATTCGTTTTCAGACAAGTTGCTCTTTCCTAAAAATACTACAAACAATTATAAAAATGTCAAAAGTTTTCAGCAAAACAACAATTCACAATGCTGTGCAATTATTCACAATAACTTTCAAATAACAAGATGGTAAGGCAGTTTTTGGAATATGAGTGCCATTTTGTTGTGTAGCTACGACCAGTTCCGGTTCTTTAATCTTACGAGAAGCTATACTGTTGTTAATTTTAATAAAATGTTATAGTAAAACGAGTGTAATTAGTAAATAAACAGCACAAAACTTTTCTTTATAAAAGTTTCTTAAGATTCACCATTGAATTTATAAAATTAATGACGTTATATGTATAGAAATAAAGCAATTAGAAGTGGTTTTATCAAGTATTTTGTCGTACATTTTGTGTGTTAACGTCGCCATGATTTAAAAATGGCAGATTCTTATAAAAGATTGTTATAGATATTATTTTATGTACATATGTTAATTTTCGATCAGCGTAATAATTTTATTATTATTATTAGTGTATAGTATTAGTGTTGTCTCTTATAATGTTGAAAGTAAAGATATATATATAAAATATGTGCTATATTAAAAAAAAGTTTACAGAAAGAAAAAATAAATTAAAGCATTTTATGCATAAAAGCTATTAGGGACATCGACTCTTCGTACGTCGCATATATTTCGACTATCTCTAAAATTATGTAATAATGGCAGTTTCATTTAAAAGACATATTCAAGCTATTGAATACCATTCAACATACATAAGTTAAGTTCATTGGGATAGAAATGTTTATGCATATTTTGTATTTGTACACATTTAACTCAGTACTTTGGTACCCGAGTCCGCAACAGTTACGATCTACAATCCAGTGGGCGCCGATCTCACTAAATTTTCATAGCATCTGAAGGTATATGCTAGCGGACTTTCTTTAAAACAGTTTTAAGAATATCCTTTCTACGGCAATTCTTTAAACCAACTTTACGTTTCAAAAGAATCCAACAGGGTTCGATAGGTTCTGGTCGAGTCATTGTGGAGGTGAAGTAAATAGGCTTGCGGTCGTTGTCTGATTTTGACCAAGATCTAAACCATCTCAAGTTTGCTTCCAATATTCGTAGTTTTCTTCCGTCATATTACGATTGCAGCGTAAAAAAATTACTTTGGTAATAAATTTTTCTAAAATTCGTTACCCATCTCTATATAACATTTGTTTGCAGATAAATGTGCCTGGGGAGAAGTAAGACAACCCCAGAATTAACATTAAAACTATTTCCTCCTTATAGAATTTTTAATATATGAAACAAATTTCTTATTCGCTAAGGGCATTAATCCTTCTTAGGAAAAATTTTCTAATCACGCTAATGGTTACGTGATTCATATCCCTGTCGTTATATTAAGATTTTCGAAATACATGGACTGTACAGATAGTTATGCCCCCAACTGTAGTTGTTTGCGTATATAATTTAATAAATCTAAATGAGTATAAAATATGTGCTTTATCAGAAAGATCAGTGATAAAAAAATATAATAAAAAAAGAGGATAAAATAAAATACCTTATAAATATGTTTATTTAAAAATGTGAAGTTTTAGAGGTAAGTGATAAATAAAAAATGTATTAAATGTATCTTAGGGCAGCAGGAAATAACTCCCCGAACAGAAAATGGAATAGAACCCCAAAGATAAGCATAGAAGACTACCATGATTTGGCTTATTTCTTTTTACTTATATTTCCTTTTATATTTACGGGCCTTATTTCGTATGTAATAACATCCCAAAAAACTGTAATGCAGTAATACCCTAAAATATTACACTTCATTTATAATAAACTTCTAAATTTCTATCAGTTCGTTGGGGCCTTCTTTCATATTAAAAATTACGGTGTCATTGCAAATTTCGGGGAGTTATTTTATGCCGCCGTATAAAATAAATATATTACTATTTGAATTTTAGATCTAAATAAAATTCCTATAACAGTAACTTCTTAATTTTTAGAAATGTTAAATGAAATAATAATTAGGTTATTATTTTATTTAAGCTGGCTTATTAAAAAAATACAGGTAACAACAAACACAGAAATATTCAATAAATCAGCCTATTTTAACGTACATGAATTGCAATCGTTTTTCAAATCAATCGTAGTTACATATAGTTAAAATTTATTTAAGTAGCGCACCCTAAATTGAAAAAAATGAAAACTTCTTTAGTTGGGAAAATATCATTAGGCCTGTTATATTTTACTTGTTTCGCTTGCACAGCATGAAAAGTTTTTCGCTTCTCCTTTTGGATTTAGTTGGGACTTTTTAAAAATGTGGTATGTATGTATATTTTAGAATATTACTTGTAGCCCAGGGCCCAAAATCGACCGTAATTACTCTAAAGAGTTTGTCTAAAAAGTTTTTTATTTATAACAGTCAAGTACGAGGGTGCCTTAATAAGTCCGTGATTTTTAAATGAAATACAGGTTTTTGGATAAGAAATCATTTTATTTTCCAACATATTTATATGTATCCCTTCCAAAAAATAATATTTATCGATGTCATTTGATTTCATCGTTGGAGTCAAATCTCTTTCCGCCGACACATTTCTTCAGGTTGGGAAACAAGAAATAGTTACTCAGGGCTTAATTCAAAGAATGGTGCAGCAATTTGTTGAATATTTCATGGAATTTTGCAATGGAAACCGCATATATGTGCACCCTTGCATTGTCCTGATGGAAAAGAACATTTTCTAAGTTAAATGCGGTAGTTTTTTCAAATCCTCACTAAATCGATCCAAAAAATTTGGCATTGATTGTTTTGCACTTTTGAAGATAATTATACCACATACATCTCAAAACACAGTCGCTATGACTTTATTAGCTGACAAGAAGACTTTAATGTCGATTCGTCCAGAGAAACGCATTGTTTAGTGTCTAGTTTGTTGTGGTGGATCCACATTTTATCAACGATTACGAAACGTCGCAAACTTGAAACCATTGAGCCATGTGATATGCCTATGGATTCTTTTATATAGCGCACTTCAATCTCTAATCGGATAATACCATACCGATTTTTTTAATTGTCTCATGTGAAGAGACAACTGGGCGTACAAAAAGTTCGGCATCTTCCGTGCTTGTACGGCCACAACGAAATTCAGTAAAACACTTTCTCCTCTTTTAATTTTTGCGGAAAATTCAAAAAGTCACGGAATTATTGAGCCACTATTGTATACAACTTCGTTTTCTCTTTTGATGAATATATGTATATGTCTATGTAGAATTTCTCTACAGATTCTTCCGCACTTTCTGTCACTTTTAAACGACTCAAGTAATTCTAAAGCCAATCTAGGTAAAATTTATATCCATAAGCCGGCAGTTGTTAATTATTACCTCTTATTAATATAAGTCATATATACTTTTTTTAATATGATTTGAGTTTTTATAAAAATAAAAAATCTCTTTATTAACATGTTCCTTTAATGGAACAAACTTCCCTCTAATAATAGATACATATGTATATACATGTCCATATGTATATACATACATTCATTCTTACGAACTAAGATAATCAATAATGAATTAATAATGAAATTGTTTGCAAAATTCACTTGTAATCAATTTGTATTGTGGTTGTCCTATTCTATTCTATAATGTTTATGCTTTAAAAATGCTTCATTCGTTTATATACATTCATCTATGTACATATGTACGTATGTATGTATACGTTTTCCAAGAACAAAGTTTTAAACTTTGTCACTTTTATAGTAGTATGGTGTAGTCTTCTAGTGGATTAGATTTTTGTCAGTGTTTTTATTATTCATCATCTTCTTCAGATTCTGCTTCAAGTATTTTCTGGATCACTTCGTCATGTTTTTCTGGGTCCACTTTGTGCAAGAGTAAACTTTTCAAATCTTCTACATGACTCTTTACCATTTCAATTTTCGCCTCAATTTGCTTGTTGAGTACACGTAACTTTTCCACATTTTCCTTGCGTACTTGAGCTGTTTGTTTGGATTTTTCTCTGGTTTTTTTCACCGCCTAAAGTATTAAAATATTACGTATTTAAGAATGGATGGAAATTAATTCATTGATTTATTTACATCATTGTTCCTTTTCCTTTTTAATAAATAAGCTTCAGAGTCCTTATCATTATCGTCGGACATGGGACTTCTGACCCCTCCAGTTTTTCTTCTAGCTGGCATATTTCCACTCTATTTTTAATCACTTTGTACTATATTTTTTATATTTACTAAATTTGTGTACGTTCATCTTTTGAAGCGAACCAAAACACATGTTTGCAACAAAACAGATTAGCACAATGATGTCAAGCAGTTGTTACAAAAAACGTAAAGTGCTGCTGGTGTACGAAAGAAGAATGACCATTCTCAATAGAAGGCGCTATTGTGATTGACTACTTCTATAAAATTAATTTCATTGGGCCTTTTCACACAAGACTAATTGTGCTGGCATAAAATCGCATTTTGTTGGCATTTTCGGGGAAGAGAGTGGTTTTTGGTTGGCACAATTTTTTCAACCAGCTTCAACCCCGCACAAGCGGAACAAAACTAACACATACACACTTATGAAAACAGGTTCTGCGAAATAAACAAAGAAAATACTAACACACACAAAGCTTTGTATACGTACACAATTTTATGCCAGCATAATTAATCTAGTGTGAATACGAAAGAACAAAAGTTGTGCGGATTAAAAAATAGTCTTGTGTGAAAAGGCCCATTGCATATGGTAGTGGGCGTAGAACAGGGATGGTTGGTGAGATCTTATTATATTAATGGTACGTTTCCATTACGAGCAAATAAAGTTGATTTGAGGAAATAATTTTAAAGTGTTTCCATGATGTTATAGGTGATTTCATGTTCGAATTTTCGACATCATTTTGACGTTTGTGTTGCTCATTTGTTGTTTAACAAAAAAAAAAAAAAAAAAAAACAATTTTTGTTCAATAGGCTTTGAAATGGCATAATAAAAAGCCTATAAAAATGGAAAACAACATTGAGTTTGTTTTATAACGTATTCAACATACATGTTTATATTTTATTCGTATTTAAATGTCACTTTTCGGATTTGTAAGTCACTAATAATGGATGCCACAGAGCTACATTTGTAATAAAAGCAGCCGCGCAATGTAGCACAGACAAATTTCGTCATAATTTGTATAAAATCAAGTCGTTTGAGATAATTTGGTCATACGAGAAGTATATGCGAAATCATGTCGCAAATTACGTTATTTGGGCAAATCAAGTAATATGGCCCAAATCACTTACATATGTACGTATATATGTATATGTAACGTATTATAAGATTATATATCACATATAAGCGGAGGTAGAAATATTTTGTTCGATATGCTACACCGGAGTCTCAGGTATAAGTTGTAGAAAATATAGTCTTAAAAATTATTGGTGAATAATCAACCGAAGTAGGGAGACAAATATCAAAAACTCTACTCACGTACTGTAAGTAGTTGTGATTTATTTGTATTTACAAGAAAAAATAAATCGCAATTACGTGGAATTGACACCAATCAGCGTCCATATTCATTTTTACTAATTTTCAAAATTTTCAAACGAGCAAATATTTGATGAAAATATTTTTTATTTGAACTAATTATCATAATGCAGTTCATATTTAACAAACTTAATGGGACCGGGCAATATAAGTATGTACTTCGTTATAGACGAAGTTAATTGTAATCCGAGTAAATATGTACATAGTTATATACGTATTTAAAAAAAGTAAGCAAGATTAAAATATATATTTTTTTATTTTTCGTTCACTTATTTTATTCTTATTATCAATTTGTAAAATAATTATTTTCACGGCTTAGAAAAATAGAATAAAATCTTGTTGCTATTTGCATTTGTTCGTTATAAGCATAAAAATTTATAAGAATTTTTGCATTTGATGTTTAAAAAATAATTGCTAATAAAGGTTACTTTCACCATCGTTCGTTTAAGCTCTATTTGTACAAAACTGTTTGGATCGGAGAAGTCGTTCGTTTTAACCAGTGGACGTTATAATCTAACTATATCTAGCTACTATTACCAAGTCTATATATCTACATGTTATCGCGAGTGCCCAGGTGATAGTTTCTGTTTATATCTTTTCTACACATTGCTTTATTTCATAAATGAAAATCAGTAAAATCTAGTTTAAAACATAAAGTTTTTTTAATAAACTAAACTTCATTGGACCCACCCCTTCTTTTGGGTTCAACAAAAGTCTCCTTAAAGGGGAGATTTCGAAATGGACATCGTCCAGGATTGCACAACATTGGAATGACATCAATGGATTATGTCACTCCAAGAAATTCCTACACTTTGACTTTCTCTTTGCACATTTTTTTTTTTTAAATAGAAAACGTCCATAAGTTAATTCTAAAATATAGTCATACATGAAGTCCACTAAACATTTTAAGGAAAATAAAAAAAATCTTCATCTACAATATAGAGCATTGATATTTTAAGCAATCAAGAAAAATATAAAGCGTAATTGCCTTTTTAAGGCAATTTTAAAAATATGGTAAAAAAGGACAAAAAATCGAGGTTCAACGTGTTTCCGTTTCTGAAAAAAAAACGTTATTATGTAGATCAATTTGTAAAAAAATCTATTTATTGATCAAATACTGGGTACACACACGTCAATTTTTCTTGCTCAAGTTTTAATTCATCTGGGAGAAAGATAGAGAAACAGGTACATAGAAACTTGAGCAAGAAAACTTGACGTGTGTAAACCCAGTAATAAATCAATAAATCGATTTTTTTATAAGCTGATCAACATATCAAAATTTTTTCAGCAAAGAAAACACCTTTATGAAGGAAACAATTAAACTTCCTTAGAGGAAGGTATGCTCTTTCCCATAATTCTTTTGTACTTCATGTTTTTCTAAGGTGGAAAGGGCGTGAAATGTTACACTGATTTCAGAAACGACAACGTCATAAAATCAGCCTTCAAATTTTAGACTGTCATCTCTTCTTGGCCTTCGTAGACTAGTAGGTAGTGTACTAGACTCGTAGTGCGAAGGTTGCAGGTTCGAATCCTGCCGCAGAATTCTGGCAGTTTGTGTTTGATAATTAAAGGGAGCGCACAACAAGCTTTCACTGCCTTAAGTGTATGGGCTATCACACCCCTCCAATCAACCTAACCTAACCTAACCTCTTCTTCTTACTCACCTGCAACAGTGTTGCCATTTGATATAGAAGTTTTTTGTGTTGTTTTTTTTCAGAAATATTTTAGTTTCAAACATATTTTTATTGTAACTTATATAAATTTTGTATTTCGTTTAACTACAGATGTCTGTTGGTTTCTTCTTCTTGTTGACTTTTTAATATTATTTTTAAGTTCTCATATAACTTTGTTGTTTATTTAATATAATCATTATACTTAAATTCATTTTAATTGTTTATTTCAAATCATTTAAATAAAATGTTTGTTGTTCTTCTAGTTGTTGTGGATTTTATTGGATACAATTTTATATATATATTTATATAATAATAATTTATTTATTTTTTGCATTTAATAAATGTGAATAATATCATTTTTTTAAATTTACTTTTTTCAACATTTAACAGTTTTTCGTTCTTGGTTTCTTTTTATTAAATTTATAGTGAACAATTTAATATAATGAACATACGGGGATTTGAATTTTTTCTTTTATATTTAAAAAATATAATTTAGTAAAATGTACACAAAGAACAACAAAAATCCCTTTAGGTTTTCAAATATCGAATTTTTTTCATATATTTAAAACGGGTCTGTCGAGTGGTTGTTGGTTTTGTTAGTGTTAATTCAATAAAATTACAGATTTTAGAAATACTTTTTATTTGATTTTTAAAAGTTAATGGATTGTTTTAATGGCACCTATTGAATAATATTAAAAATAAACGTTTTTTTTTATTAATTAATGCAACTAAGTGAATTGATGTGGTTCAAAACTTAACAGTCCAAAGGTGTAAATTGTTTTTCCCTAACAGGCTACGATTAGTTTCGATTTAGATTACATTGATTTGACTAAAGCCTAGAGGTTATTATTATTATAATTAGTTTGAAACTTGGTGCAATTCTATTTTAGTTATCTTACGTTAGGACCGATTACTTTAGATTCAGTTTTCATACTATGTGGTGCTGATGATTATGTATAAATGATTTAATACGAAGAATATGTTTGTTTTTCGAATATCTCTCTGTTTGGATTGCGAAATATTTTTGCTATTGTTCTAATTCCAATTAATTCATGCATATTGTTGACATTTGTTACTAGTATTATTATTCTAAACCATAATGAAACACTTACAATACAATAAATTTCTAATCTACATATGTATGTCGTACAGTTGTTTGTGTGCAAATGTGCTGCTATATATGTATTTATCTTATATGTATCAGAAAGTGCGAAAAATAGTACACGAAGTTGCATTTAAAGCCATAGACGATGCTTTAGAAAATCTGCTCAGAAAATCAAATATAATTCGAAATTTGAAGAAGTATTTTAATATTAAAATGATATTTTTGTTGTGATTAGTTGAAAGTGGACAATTTGATGCAATAAGCCATGGAAGAACATTCTATTGTAGTTTGTACATTACATCCATACAATATATTCAACTCTCTCATACGAGAATTGTCTTCTGGGTTTTAACCAGCGAAATGAAAATAAATTGTTTCTTTGCAACTCCTCGCAGAATCTGTAATTCTTCGATATTCTCTAGTTTCAGGAAGAAGAAAAATCATTACTACTCTAATTGCAACTTAAAAAAAATATCCAATAGCACTCCTAATATGCTATAAATTGGTGTTATTTAAATTAAATTGCGAAAAAAATTGATTTTCCAATAACCCCAATTTCAACTTTTTAACCAGCAAATCGAAACATCCGTTTCGTTGTAGATGACTTTTGAGCTTAAAATTCTATTGCAACTTCCTCTTAGAATATCTAATTCGATATTCTCTAGCTGCAATTTAAAAAGCAATTGCTTTTGTTGCTTTCACTATTGTTAAACGTATTGGAATATACACATTTCAATACTTTAGTGACTTGGCCATTGTAAAACATTGATTGAAAGGAGTTTAAAGTTTGCAAATACTGCTACATACATACATATATCCTTCATCATACTTTTCAAGGACGTTAGAATTGCGTTATACCTTAAAGAGTGCATGTTGATATGAATAATATTTATGGCATGAAAAAAAGGGCCTTTAATAAAATTTATACAATACTTTGTTTTATTTCATAATTAACCTGTCTTGCATCTTAAACTCAAAACTGTAAAAAAGTCTTTTTTATATCCTTATGAAATGTGTATGTATGTGTGAATATGTAAATTAAATATGTACAGTGGATCAGTTTCCTTTTGTTGTCAGTTGGTCAGTTGTTGCAAGGTTATGAACGAAATGCTAATCCTACTTAGTTTTGTTTATAATTCCTAAAGATTATAAAGAGAGAGAGAGCGAGAGAGAGAGAGAGAGAGAGGGGGAGAGAAGAGGTACTTAATTTTTTTTATTGTTTTGCCTTAATGTAATTTTTGTTTGTTTCAACTATTAAATGATATGAGAACTTAAATTCGTTTAAGTGGTTTAAACACAGCATAACTAAATGAAATGAGTTCTTTTTTAGGTTGTTTTTGTTAAATATAAGTTCATTTATTTTTGTTTCATCATAATTCAACTTTATATATGTATATAATTCAGTTTAAATCATCAACATTGTATTACTTAGTATTGATTTTTTTAATTAAATTTATTTATTTCAAGTATTTATAGTTTGAGTTTAAATGGAAACAATTTAATGTCTATATGGGTGTATATTTAATTTTTTTTTATAATATGTCTTTATGTATGTACTATTGTGTTGTCTGTGTATGTGTGTTTTTGTGTGTTTCCTCTTATCTTTTACCAGCTATAAAATTGTAAAGTCAGCTCGTAAAATTCTTAAGAAGACAACAATTTATGAACAAAAATATCATTGTTAAGTTTCTTCTTAATATTTTTAAGCTAATTTTTACAATTATTATAGCAAATTTTTTTTTTTTGGTATTACTCGAAATATATTTATATAACATATTTTAACTTAAAGCGTTTGTTTTGGTTTTTGTTAAACAAATTTAAAAAAAAGTCATTTGAAGGAATTTTAACTATATTTTATTTTACATATTTTTTTTTTTAAATCTTAACTTAGTTGCATTTTCTGTGTGGCCATTTAAAATATTTTATTTCATTTATGTTTATACAGGACAAAAAACATCTACATACGCAATAATAAATTTAATTTTTTTAAGGTTCTCTTTCTTAATGCTAATTATTAATTTGAAATTTTTATTCAAAAGAAAGAAAAGAAAATAAAAGATTATTGTTTATTTTTTTTTATTTCTTTGCTTTGTTTTGCATTAAATTAGTTGTTTTACTAGCTTCGAGGTTCTTCTTTTTTGTAATGTTTTAACTAATTTATTATTTATTAATTATTAATATTATGCACATTTATAATATATATTTTTGTTATTTTAAGATTTTTAAATAGAGTTTGTTTTATTATATTATAGGTATGCTAGTTATTATTACTATAATATTATAATTATTTTTTTTTATAATATGCATATAATATAAATAAGTAAGTAATAACTATTATTGTTCTTAATAATTTCATTAAATATTTTTTTCTTGTATATAATTTTTGTTTATTTATATATACGTTTGTATATATATATATATATATATATATATATATATATATATATATATATATATATATATATATATATATATATATATATATATATATATATACATATATATATATATATATATATATATATATATATATATATATATATATATATATATATATATATATATATATGTTTACAAATAATATTTTTGAAAAAGTAATTAACTACCCTTTTCAGGAAGTTCACGTGAAAATAAAAAAAAAAATTAAAACCTTTTTGTTGTCCAAAAAATTGCTATTAAAGGAAGCTTTAATCCAGGTTTCTAAGCAAAGCCAACATGAAACGTTTCAAAGTTTATTCTAATCAAAATATTATTTCAGCCCAAGATCCTATTAAACTGTTATAAAACGTATAATATATTGAACAAATTATTTAGTAAAACAATTATAGATAGATAGCATATAGAATCCATGTGATGGGAACAGCACTAATAATTCCGATAAGGTATGTGAACGTACAACCAAGAATAAGTTAAAAAAAAAATGCAGGATATTGATCTAATAAAAAAACGAAATTGTCTTTACTCTGTCATTAATATAATTACTAGCCAAACTTTGAAAAAAATTCAATTTTAAACACTGAAACAAATTGCAAGTAAAGATATTTGTTAGAAATGCTTCTTGTTGATAGAAATAAAATTTGAAAAAATTATAAAACAGCAAACTAAAACATCACATTTATTGAGGCTTCCTTGTAAAAGAACGACCTTCTGTGAGCTTTGCACGTCACCAGTTGGTTGACACAAAATACTACCGTCTTCAGCGTGGCTGAAGACAGTGGTGATTCTATAACAGCCGGGGCATTTGCCATCCATGAAATAGGAGTTGGGGTATTGCACCAAGCACTTCAAGCCCTTAAAATTCACAATAAACTAAGAATTAATTTTAATGCAGTTACGGAAAAAGTAGCCTACATTTATAGGCACTTAATAGACAAGAAATAACACTTTAATACATAATATACTTTTATATGTAATTGTATGTGTGTATACAAATGTAACTATTCTTTTGATAAACCAAATGGTTAAGTTTCTAAACTTGTTTAATATTGATTGGATTTGTTGAAGAATATTTATGTAAATATACATACATGCTAATAATTATTTATATTTATATGCATGTATATGTTTTTAGAAATTATTTTTATTGTTGTGTGCAAATATCAGAAACATTTTTTTCTTTTATTTTAATTTTTTTTTGGAATCTTTGTATGTCTGAGAAATATTAATTTTATTGTTCATCAACTACAATTACCTGAAGATGTTACTCAAAAAGTATCGAAATATCGTGTAATTACAAATAAAACTTTTTGATCGTTTAATAAGGCCTTGTGCTTAAATAATATTTTAATGAGAATTATTAAAAAAGATCAAAAAATATAGAAATATTAACAAGTTTATTACATTAGATTTTAAAGAGAAACAATACCATTAGAAACCTGGTAAATTAAACTGAGATCTATTCGTACTCCTTTCGAGATCCTGTATCATATTAGTAATAAAACTTAAGAGTACATATACAAGAATAATAATTGTTTCATTTAGCTTTTTCCTGCGAGAAAGTTAGACTCATGATATATGTATGTATGTAGCATGTAGGTATAATTTTCTTTTTTGATGTTATCCGGTTAAAGTTAAACCCTTCAGTATTTGCTTCTAACAGTTTAGTTATCATTCGTGTAGATATTCATTTTATCCTAAAAACCTACACATCAGTAATAATAAACAATTGTGTTTTTTACTATAGCGATTGCAATTTCTATGTGCAATTGTTTGTTTGTTATAATACTGTGTGCTTCGCAATGTTGGCCCTAATAAGGAATCTTTTTTGTTGAACGAAAACATGGGATTTGCTCTTGTGGCAAGAAGTTGTGAGATAAAGAAACATTTTGGCGAAATTCATGCGCTTTTAATAATTTATATCCCTAACGAAACAGAACTTGCATACAATTATTAAATCAGTTAATAGACTCTTTAGTGTATATCAACTACCCTTTCGATGGGATATATTCAATAAAAAATCTTTCTAATTGTATAATCATAACAATTTTGACATTTAAGCTGTAGGGTATTAAATAGTTGGTGTAGCCGACTTTAGCTTTCTTGCCATCTTTAAATAAAAATTGTAGACTTCTATAAATTGTTCTTTAAAAGTATAATTGATTTAAATGATTTACATAACAATTTATCGTGGATGAATTACATGGGAGGGGTTAGATGATTTTCATATTATATAATAATATATTTGTTTGACGTTATTATTATTATTCTTGGTAAATCTTATT
Organism: Germaria angustata; assembly: GCA_963681545.1. Classification (NCBI taxonomy): domain Eukaryota; kingdom Metazoa; phylum Arthropoda; class Insecta; order Diptera; family Tachinidae; genus Germaria; species Germaria angustata. The sequence goes on along the minus strand of OY812999.1, from coordinate 6,608,886 downwards.
ATTATTTTAAACATTAACAATAACATGTTTGACAAAAAATTATTAATGGGAAAGAAAGAAAAAATAAAAAAAAAAATTATATAATTAAAATACTTAGAAATTTCACAGCGTTCAAAATTCAATGGAAATCTTGACATCTTGATATTGTTTGAGTTTTGCAAAAAAAAAAAAAAAAATTAACTTTTCAAAAGACACACTTTGAGTTGTCTGTCCGTTAACCCTTTCCTGACATCTTCGTTTATGTAAATGGGATTTCTTTTTCGAAAAGAATAAAATAAATATACATTATTTTCAATAGTTAATGCGATAATTTAAAATAGAACATTTTATAAAACGTATATAAATATTAAGTATTAACAGCCATATTCATAAATTATAAATTTCTTAAAGATTTGCAAGACAAGATATGGTACAATTCAAGCTTTAAGAAAATAAATTTTTTATCAAATTAATTTGAAATAATATTTAAAAAATTTTCTCATTATACTCAGCTAAGCCAACAACAAATGATACATCTTTTAAATAATTATTTTTGGAGAATATTTCGAATAAATGAATTTAATTAAGGACTAATATAATGCTATAAATGAAAATTACATTGCACTTTAAATCACTGACATTAGTTCTGCAATATTGAACTATTTTTCTATTGAACTTCGTACACTGCATTTAAAGGGCTCAACTACAAACGATTTAATTCATAAAACTATAGTTTTTGATTTTCATATACTCAAATGCAAGGAGGAATTATATTTTAATATCAATTTGTAGCTGAGTTCCTTGATCTAGCAAACAATTTTTATTAAAATTACAAATAATTGAAAACAGAAATTTACGAAATCAAAACAAACGTTTTTACTTTAAAAGTTTTCAAATAAATATGACAAATAATATTACATTTATGTATATTACAATAATATTTAACAATTTATATATATATAGATTTAGATCAGTTTTGTTTAGATTTTAGGGATTAAGTTAGATTCTTTTTTAAATATATATAATTATTTTTTTTTTTACTAAAATTTAACAACTTTGAAATTTATTTTCAATAAAGATAGATAATTATAATTTAAATCTTTTTAAAATAGTTCCTTGGGTTTTCTTTTATTATAATAATTTAGAGAGAATAGCTGTTTATACTTTTCTTTTAACGTTTTACTTAACTTTTTTTTAAGACAACTAGTTAATAATATTTCAATAAAAAATATATTGAAAATATTATATTGTCTGTAGAATTTGTTCATACGAGTATTTGGAGAAAAGGTAAATCAAGTAAATAAATACGAAAGAAAAAACTAGAAATGGAATTTTGTAAACTCTTGCGCCGAGACTGGAAAATATTTAAACTTAGCATTTGAATAATCATAGATAAGTACAAATATTTTACAGTTTTATTAGTTGTTGTATGTTTTGTATATTTGATTGTATTTCGTTAATTTCTTTTTATAAATTTTATTTTATTCATTTCTCAAATGTTTTCTTATTTATGAATGATGGCCATCTTTTTTATATAATTTTTTCTTTTTGTTTTTCCTTTTATATATGTATATGTCTGTGTATATCTTGTATGCTAAATGTATCATTTTTATGAGTAACATATACTATGTATGTAAATATGTATAATTTAATTAATATTATTATTATTATTATTATTATTATTATTATTATTATTATTATTATTATTATTATTAATAAATATAACTACTATCAGAGATGCTGGTACTATTTTTGTTTCATTTGTTGTTGTTTATTGATGACGGTTTTGATGTGTGATTTATATAGTTTGCTATTGTTGTTTTGTTGCACGAATGAGACGAAACATATTTGAAAGAACAAAGAAAAAAATTGATTGATATCCTTAAAGTGCAAAAAAAGTAAGTAGTTGGTGTGTGCTTTGTGTGTGTGTGTGTGTGTGTGTGTGTGTGTGTGTTAGTGAAATGACAAACCTTTCTTTCGACCTAGTTCTAGCTTACTTTTTATGTTTAGTTTAGTTTTTATGTTAACGATAACAATCAATTTTCTTTTTGTTTCTTATGTTTCTTATGTTGCTTCTCAACTCCAGCAGTTTTCATTTGCATTTCCATGACTAAATATTTGTGTTTTGTTTCTGTTGCTGCTGCCTGTTTGTTATTCAAGTTAGACTTGACCTATTTACTTCATATTCTTAAGTATTTCATCAGTTTCTTCGGGATCTTTCAGAGTATGCCACTGTGCAATAGGTCGTCGTGGTGAGGCCAACATATCTGACCAATGTCGCAGTTCAGTGCCGGTAGCCATACAGCCAAGTATACAGCGTCCAATAGGTTCAGAAGTACCGATACGATCATAATCCACGACAGTGATAACCAAACAGATTTTCTTATTGCAAAAAATTAAATAGAACAAAATGTTAGTTATCAAAGTTAATGGATTAGTTTAGCAAAAATATAAATCAGTATTCTGTAATTTCTGCTGTAGATTATTTTCATTATTATTATTTTTTTCTGTTGCAGGTTTAATATATTGATTTTCACTGGTTTGAGAGTGTTGTAGTGGTTCTGGTATTATTTTGAAGAGTCTGTTGAATATATAGTAATATTTAAGAGAAGTATTTTTTTAAGGTTTTAGTTGGTATACCTCGTAGGTGTTATCGATATATACATACATACATACTTGGGATTTGGTGCCAAGTTTATACACTTAACGAAATGAAAGTATCTGTTTTTACTTAAATTAAGAAACAAAATGATAATTAAAGTCACAATGAGAAATATCAATTGTTCACTTAAGGTGCCAACAATTAATTTGTAAGACGGGTAAAGCTTTTTTTCTATTTTCTGCAACAGCCGATTTAATAGGTTTGAAGGTTCAAAATGAATGCAGAGACTATTTACACACTCTACAAATTGTAAAATATTTGATTCTATTAAGTGACTAAGCAAACGGAGTCCGAAATCTCAACTCTATTAATTATCGCTGGGAATTCTGCCGAGCAGCAACTAGGGGTTATTTTGAAACGCGATATAATCCATTCCTAGTTTTAATATAATTTCCAGGGAAGATTGAAATACCTCCTTATATACAAGATTTTTGAAATAGGTCCCTGAATGGCGGACTTAAGTTATAATCAATATAAAAGGCGACCACTTTGTCCGTCCGATTCCTACTTTAAATTCTGTGAGAACAGTCTGCAAGCTACACTTTAAAATACATTTTTTTTTAAATCGGTCCATAAATGGAGAAGTCATGCAAAAGCAATATTTAGGGCGGGCACATTGCCCGTCCAATTATCGAAAAGAAATTATGGAACCAAACCGAAAGCAAACCCTTATAAACAAAAAAAAAAAAATTTAAAATCGTATAAAAACTTTAAAAAATATACACGAATTGACATCCTCCTCCCTTTTTTAAGTCGCTTAGTAATTGCACCTTGAGTAATTGCTAATTGATAAATTAATAAATACATATAATACATTAGTCAGCGTTTAATTTGCATTTGGTGGATGTATGTCCACAAAAAAAAAAAATAAAAAACACTCCGTGCTTTGAAAAAAACTTTTAATTATTTTATTACCTTAAATTATTATTTTAATCCTTAATGGTATCCCAGCCTAATTTCAGAAGATTGTGGCCAATGTGGCAATACTTGTTCTTGTAAAAGAACTGATAAACTTCAAGAAAATTCCAGAGAAAAATTGTAGTTGAGTCTAATGGCCCTTTTTAGTATCCAGTTCATCTTTGAAAGAGATAAACACAACGTTGTAAAATCGGTACTTTTAGCATCGTTTTTATTGCTTTTTTAAATTTTCGATTTATTTTCGATTTATATATAAAATCAGTTAAGATTGACGAAAAACACAAGGCGTTTACAGTTTTTTCACACTCTCAACTACTTTAGCGTTATATGTGATTAGATTGAACATTTTCACAAATATTACATGGTGGGTAAAAGTAATGTCATAATTTGAACTAGTGCTCATTTTGTTATAAATAAAAAAAGGAACTCTGTTTGCATAAATTGGAAAAAATTAAATCGCTCAAATGGCTACCTCTTTGATGCATAATTGGGTTCGTTATACATCATTTTGATTTAAAAACCCCCAACAGAAGAATATTGATGCTATTAGATCTGGTGATCTGGACGGCAAGTTCGTAGAAATCGTTGTCCCAAAATCTCCATTATTGCCCGAGTTGTGTGATGTAGCCAAAAGACCATGCTCGCCACTAATTAACAACATCTATTTGCTTTCATTAGAAAAATTCTTTATAACGAAAACATGTTTTCCAATATAAAAATGAATTAAACTTCCCTGTTCAATATCACATTCACTTGGCTAATGGCTGAAGTTGGTAAGGAATAGCTTTTAGGTTTTGTACACTTGAAACAATTGATATTTCTCGAAAATAAAATAAAACAAATTATACTCGTATTCGAAAATGAGTATAAAAAATAATTAAAAGAAAACAAAATTAAAGCTAATTAACTACTTGATGGCATTATTAAATACAGCCGCATACATATTCATAATTATTTATTAAGTAGGCACATAATCAGACAAAGTACTCTAAGTAATGTGGGTGATATTTATATGTTTAATTTGTTGGTATACAGCGTTAATAAAATTTATTGCAGAAAACAACATGAAACCTGAATTCAATAAAAGTAAATGTGGCTTGTGGTGGGTGGGTGGTTGGTGGGTGGTTGGTGCATGGGACTTAATTTTGAACATTTTGTTAACATGCATATACAATTAAGATAGTTTGTCGTGTTTACACATTCAATGGATTCGTTAATGCTTCAAATTGTTGCTGTATTTAGAGAGAGAGAAAGTGTTTTAGATTCAAAGTGAAGTAAAGTCGAATGAGCTTAATGTGTGTGTAGGTGTGTGGGTGTGTGTGTGTTATAAAGGTACGAGTATGTTGGGAGAGGCAGATGTGATTTTTCTTTCAATAAAATGAACAATTTTCTTTAACTTCCTTTCGTTGCTTACATACATATGAATATGTATAAGTTGTTTTAAATATTGTTGTTGTTGTTTTTCTCGAATTTTTGTTTTTGCAACGACGAAAAGAATAATGTTCATTAAATACTGGTAAACGAAAATGTATAATATTCCATCCTAAATTTCGAGTTTTAGACTTTGTTTCTTATTGATTGTTTTTCTATATCCTAAAAGGCTCTTTCACCTTCAAAGTCTACAAAAAAAGCTGTAACATTAACTATATTATATATAGGGGATATGACCAAAATCACCATTTAATACAAACTTGACAGGGATCTTATACTCGTATATGGTGATGGTGTTTCATCGTTTGCTTTGCTTTAATGTTTTCATATATAGAATTTTAGGTGTTGTTTTTGTTGCATGTTTTTTTTCGGTATCAAATCAGAAGACAGTGTCAAAACAACGAACCCTAGGGCTTGTTAATTTCAAGACGCTGTAGTAAGCTTTTCTGGACAGAAAGACCAAAGAAGGACTTACTAGATTGCTCGTTGAATTATTTCTGAAGTATTTCTATACTTTTAATTCTTAATTGCGTATTTTTTTAAACAACTTCAAAATTAAGTAAACGAGTGTTTATTTCATGTACAGTGTTTTATTTCTGTTGTTGTATCTGTTGTTGTTAGAAGTAGTTGTTGCTTAATTTTCAGTTTTTTTCAGTGTATGTTTAAAGGTAGTGTTGCATTTTAAAGCAAAAACTTATTGTTGTTTGTTTCCACATCTAAATGTGTAGTGTTTTTTTATAACTACTATATAATATTTATAAGGCTTTAATTAGTATTTGCGAGGGCGGGTTAAAACGGAACTATGTAAATCAAAATCTTTTCTTTTTACTGAAACTTAAATTTTGAGGTACATATACATACATAATTGTATAAAATAATAAAAATTTGCTTTGTCATACATACATACATACATATGTATAGTTTTTCAATTTTGCAAATAAAAAACACAAAAACATAAAAGCACATCAATTATTATTGTCACTACTTTGATAATTTAATTTCTTTAGAAACAAAAAACGAGTGTAATTTTAAAAATTTACATTAATTATATTAGAATCAAATAAACACCAAGTAAATGCCAAGTGTGTTGAAAATTCACCTTAAGAAATTTATTAAGGTCTCTCGCAATTTTATACCTAGTGAAACAAATAGGAATTTCTCCTATATGAGCCATGAATGCTGACAAATTTTCTTTTTGTAAAAAAAAAACATTTTTAAAAAGTGTGTAAAGCGTTTTGAAACTTTATTAACTGATTTCTATTAAAATATTGATTTGAAATAAAAACATACTCGTTCATATATGTTTTTTGAACAAGACCCCAGAGCGTTTCTCGGGGTGAATCGGCCAAGGTGGACTTATCAACTAATAGAGTCCTGGGATGCATGTGTTATAATTCAAATTAACTACTGTTAAAAGGATAAAATAATCAATGGCGAATATTATGTCAACTTATGGGGTCGATATAATGAGGATTTGAAAAAAAATGACTTCATTTCCGCAGACAAAAAGTGCTTTTCTACCAGGATAATGAAAGGGTGCACAAATGTGCAGTTGACATAGCAAAACACCATGATTTGGCCTTTGTAATGCCCCCTCACCAGCACTGTTCAGCGACTATGCCGCCTAATGACTAAGTGTTGTTTCCAAACCTGAAGAAATGGCTTAGCAGTAAGAAATTTGAGTCCAACTACGAAATCATATCATAAACTAATAAAACTTTTATATGTTTAAAATTGCGAGTTACAAGGTGTATGGCATTATCAGATGCACAAATATAAAGAGTACCTTTGGGATATAGGGCTAAAAACTTCATCACATCAGTAACGATTCTAAATAACATGGGATTGACATTTTCATTGCTTTCAAGTACCCGTTAGTGCATTCCTTTTTTGGCTTCCTACGCAGGAAGTTGAGAAAATCGTGATAAAATTTATTTATATGGAGATAAATTAAATTATCATTTTTTTCTTGATCAATACTATGCATTTTTACTACTTCTTAAGAAGCTCTTTTCAACTGAGTCTCTCCCACTTTTTGTGTATGCATATTAATTTAGCGCCATTGTCGTTTCTTATTCTCATACGGCTGGAGCGTGATAAGCGAGTCAAGTCACTATGAAATAACAATATTCCCAAGTTCAAACCCAGTCAAATTATTGTGGGATGCATAGCATATGAAGTATTTTTAAGACATCGTTTTTGAATATGACTTTAGATCCAATGCAGAATGCAAAAGAGAGAATATCCTGCGATGAAAAGACCATATTGAAAAAGATCTCAATTTTCACTACATCCGTATCACAAGTTATGGATATTATTTTCTTCTTACAAAGTTCTTTTTATTGGAATATTTCAACACACAACAGTTACGAAAATCAAATAATAAAAAACTAAAAAAGAAATATATGTATTTTTTAATTCTTTCAATAACACAACATTTAAACATCAAAACATCGATTTAAAGGGTTTGTCTTTAGTGTCAATATTCATAATGGGAATAATTTATAAATTATTGAAATTATACTTCCACATTCAATAAGGAAGTACGAGTACATAAAAAGAAAGTCGGTCGGATAATAAAGAACAACTGGAGTCTAAACAGAGACAACAATAACAAATCGTGTATGGTAAAGGTGTGAGACAGAGGGGATTTGAAAAAGTCAAGTTAGTTGTTTGTAAATGGTAGCAGAAGTTCTTAACGTTGACGTTAAAAGAGTTGTGGGCGTTAAAGTAGTGTCGTTACTAGAAAAAGTAGTTGTTAGTAGGGTAGATAGTAAGTATTATTCTTTTTAGTTTTTGGTTTTGGTAATGTATCATTTGTTTGTTAATAGGATAGTATAATACATTCTCGCATACTTGTATTTGTTCAAATGGTACTTCAAATGAGAACGACTCATTATAATAGGGGTTGAGGGTGCATTTTTTGATACTTGTCTTCTTCTTTTTCAAACGTTTTCCATTTTGCATAATGGCAATTTTCACATATGGATCTATAAAAGAAAATAGAAATAAATAAAAAAAGAAAGAACAATAATAAATAAAAACTTCTCCATATTTTCATAACTTTTTTCACTCTTTCTTTTCATTTGAAACAAATTAGTTATTTCATATAATTTGTAAGTTAAATACGTTTTAAATATAAACATTGAACTTTTTTCTTTTGATATATTGTTTTCGATTATACGGATAATAATAGTTAATTTCATAACTCAAATTAAGGAGTACAATATATAAAAACTATAAAAAACAAACAAATAAAAATCACATTTTTTAAACAAAAAATTAATAGAATCTTGTAGTATATTTCCTTTTTTGTTCAATTAAATATTTCATTTATAAATTTCTTTTTTATTTTATTATTTGTTTGTAAAAGCCTAGAAGAACTTTTGATATTTTTTGGGGCAACTCTTATTGTTGTGGCAAAAACAAGAAAAAAAGAGGCAAACGAAATACATACACTATATATTAAATACAAAAATATGATTGCTAACGTCATAAAAATAAAACAAACTAATAAAGCTTAAACTAAATACATACATTCTACGATAAAAAGCTAAAATTTACTTTGCCTATTGCAAAGTATATAGTATATACAAGCAGTTTGATATTATATACATATATATACATTCAAAATCAAAAACTGAATGTTTTATATGCAAATATAAGCATAACGTTCATTGGTGAGTTGCTCTCAAAAAATATCCTTTGATTTGAATTGAATTTGTATTATTATGATAAAAATTATGTAAAAATATTAAAAAAATCTTAGGCTTTATTAAGAAAGATATTTAACAAATAGCTTATTATATGATTCAAGAATAATCATCATTAGCATCTGACAAGCTTCGCTGTATTTGTTTTATTATTTAAAAAAGTTAAGATTCAAAAAATGTTGAATTAAAAAATTAACACAAGAAACGATAACTAAAAAATTAAGCAAAATTTTTGTTTTGAAGCTTTCAAATTAAAATTGATTAAGTTAGCCATCAATCGAATATAAACCGATTTTTTCTATTTTACTATATGTATGTATCCAATATTAAAAAAACAATTAAGCTGTTCTTTAGCTTTGATATCCCCATGAACATGGAGGCAGTGGGAATAAAGTAAAAATGTTAATACTTCGTAAGGCACACACTAGTGCCTTATATGATGCAAAATAAAGCTAATTTAATTAATAGGACTGTGTAAGAAATTTTCAAACGATCTGATACAAACTATTGAAATGTATTATTTCAGAAGTGCTCCCCACTATCACTTGTTCGTGGTGCCCTTAGCTGTTCACACATACATACCTACCACTATATCATTATTTCAGTAGTGTTAACAGAATCATCAGTGAACTTTAACTGGTTTGTAATCATTTAAACTCTAATGTTTATATAAAAACTAACGTGTACAATATGAGAATTGAATCAAAGGGTCCTTTATTTAGCGTTTCCTATCTTTACATTCAAATAAAAGAAAGTGTGTGAGATACCACTGAAATTTTTTATTGATTTGAAAAGCTTGTCGATACCATTATGTTTGAAATACAACATTCTACAGCTTTGCTGGATGGTGCGCATCTGAAATGTCTAATTTTCCACCACTCTGGCACATAAATCAGGCTGAAGTTGACTGATAACATGGGCTATGTTGGCTTTGAGAGCTGCTGTGGTTCATAGTTTATTTTCATAGACTTGCGACTTAAGAAAAACCCTGCAAGAAAAAGTCTAATGGTGGCCAGTTCACATCACCTTTACGAGATGTGGCTATCCTGTTGAAACCACATGTAGTTGGTTTAATTGTTAGCGTATCCATTCATTCAGAAATGAAGGACGATTACGGTGAATTTAAAATAGGCGAAGCGAGCGGATTGTTGCCCAAACAAAGTACCCATTTTTTATAAAACATTTTTTATAAACAATTTTCATTTGTTGTTGAACGCTATATCTGTACATGGTCATGATCAACCTGTCAACGTTTGGAAGTCTCTGTTGACAGTCCAGACATATTTTGGTTTTTGTGTAAAAGACAAGGTTGAATGTAGGTGTAGTTCACCAAAATCTAATTGTTCTTATATTAAGAATTTCAATAATAAAAACGTGATATGTAAAGATTATGTTGTTATATCTTTTTTTAATTGCTATTTATTCTTATACAACAATATGTACTTTATAACTCAAACTATAACTACCCGTATTTGCGATCATTTGAGAAGAGTGATGGCTAATGCTTTCTTACTGGTATATTTGGCAGCAATTGCTGTTTAGCCAAAGCAGAGTTTCTATATGTGGAATGTTGTCATTTAGAATAATGTAGCAATAAATTCCGATGCTGAGTGCAAACTCATGGTATTCTTTTAATTCACTCAACGATATTGTTTCTTATTTTTTTTTAATTTGAATCCAAAAACCTTGTATATAGTTTAGTTCTAGATATCGCTTTCTATACATTGTCTCCTACAAATGCTATATTGCAATTTTTCAGTTTCCTATCCGGTAGGAATCTTAACCTGTGTAATCTTTCTGGTACATATTTAATGAATTATATATATATAGACATGGAACGGACCGACAGAACACAAATATAATATAATATTGGATATTATAAGTTGCTTTCAAAATAACAAAAAACAAAAAGAATAGCACAATTACAACATTTATCAAAAATAATTTCAAACACTCACAATAAATTAATAAATACGAATACGTAAATAAATGAAACAAATCGTTTATATAATGTCAAAGCAAAACATTGCAAAAAAATTTTACGCAATTCTTCACAATATTTCGTTTTCCAAATTTATTACCAGACAATCCGCCAACGTCCATCTTTTTCAAGTTCTTGGCTTCCAATATGACAACAGTCAGCTTGCCAGCTGTTGGTACGTAGCGTAACGAGAAGCATATATCGCCAAGCTTTTCCTAAAGTTTACCAAGAAAAAGAAAGCAAAAGATTAATTCATTTAATATTATTAACTATTGCATTTATACATAAATTAACACAAATCATATTGTTTGTATCGTATGAATATTTAAAACATTTATTTCTTACATCGAAACTACGAACACACTGTTAAGTATTCGAAATTGTAAAGAAAAAAAAACAATTTACAATTTCTTTTAAGCCTGTGTGCGAGTTGTACTAATATTTCTAAAGTTTATATGTATTTGGAACACACAAAATGTTTACACTCGTAATAGATAATGTATAAAAACTTACAGACATTTAAAAGCAGTTAGATTTCATAATATTATTTTTATATTATTTTGGTTTAATTTATTGTTTCATAATGTTCTAATACTACGCTGATTAATAAAGTACATCAAATGAAGCAAAATATTTATTGTTTTAAATATTTCATTCTTCACTTTGCTATAAGTACAAATATTTCGATACAATGAATATAAGCGTTGATAAATTAATATTATTTATTATTCAAGCTCATGAAGGTATTTTGAATATGCAAATTTAAAATTATTTTTCGATATCGCGATACATATGTACTTCATCGGGTATCACCTTCAATCTTCAATCAACAATTGATTAATTGTAAATAATTGTTTCATTGTACATATTATTTAAAATTTATTGTTTTTCATGCTAACAAAATGCGATTCACATAAACGTCAGGTTGGCAACAGGATGGCTAAAAAGTAATGTCAGTATTTGAATTGGCTGCCATTGTTGCAAATGGTACCGATTGTCACTATGCTTTGACATATATGTTATAGATCTATGGAAAACTAGAACTAGCCAAGGATCGATAAATACCTAAAGAATGTGAAATTATTACTACTACTTATTTGATAAGTTTTCATTCTGTTGTGTCAGCAGCCAATTTAAATTGTAACATTACCTTTGCACCACCCTGTTTATTTTTGCGTCCAAATTCGGAACTATATTCTAAAGGATCGCTTAATATTGTGCTTTAAACACTGCCATTGAAGATATATTTCATATTTAATCAGTGATAAATAAATATTAAAACATAACAAAGTTGGCTGAATCTGTGTAATTCTTGTTTCGTTTGTTTGAAAAACAAATTTTCAATGACTTGGGCATAGAGAGAGGTATACGAGACTTTAGAAAATCCCTCCACAAAAGTTCTAACGAACGATCAAACTTTTCAGGCCAATTAGAGACGAAGCATGACAACCCTACCACTCCATGTCAAAAGATATGGATTATTTGTCTCTGGCCCCATCAAGGATAGTTTCTTTGCGGCGACCCACGAGATATACACATACTAAAGACATGTTTTATTAGGATTATATTAACACCTATTGAACTTTATGTAGGGTGACGTCCTTCCACATGTGGCAAATTTACCTGTTTCTAAAGCAGTTTATCCGAAAACAGTTCTCGTCGTAACGCAAGTGCTCGTATGCTACTCAATGAGTCAATAATAAACAATTATTATGACAGCCGAAGCCTCAACAACATGACAGGCATCTGACTGTTGGTATACCCACCAGCCTTATTGAAATAGTATACACCGGAAGACATGGAAATAGTCCATGTAAGTCAAAGAAGCTTTTATAGAATATAAAGTGCAGTATCTATACCACGAAATATCTTTTTGATAATGAAAAACCACTGATCTGATACAAAATATTGAAATATATTATATAGTGTTCCCCTTTATCTTTTGCGGGCTTAGCTGTTCACACATACATACCTACCACTATATCAATATTTAATAATGAAAAACCACTCGAAGGACGAACTAAAATTTATTTTTTGGTACATAATTGCTGAGGAAAGTACGAGTAGTAAAACTTTTTCCAGTTGACAGTAGTCAAAATTATTTGGTTGGTATACGACTATGTTTGAAATATAAAAAAAAAATCAAAATGATTGTTCTTTTGTAATTCTATCAGAGTGCAATTGGTAAAGTCATTACAAACAAAAACGTTGAAATTTCCGGAAGGGGATCGTTTAAAAGAATCAATTCTCTTTAATTATACAACAACAATGACAACATTGATTTAATTATATCAAAATGAAAATGAAACACAAATAAACGAATTGCATTTGAAATCGTTCTTTAACATAATATAGAAAAACAAAAGAAAATGAATAAACAATTAAGTATAAGTTGTTGTTTGTCATTTATACAAATATACACTAATTCATACTTTAACACAAGCATTTAATAAAACATTGGATTTAAAAATATATTTTTATTATTAATACTGCAAGTCCGAGAGCTTCGATTTGGTTGTAAACAATAATGAAAAATGAAAATATTGTAAATCAAATGGCATATTATTCAAATAGTAAATTAAAATAGAACTTTGTTTTTGTGTGGAATTGTTGTTTAATGCATTAAACACATTCGAGACAGCAGGCTACCGACTACAACATGTGTGTATATGAAAATGATTATTTTCACAACTACACGGCTACATGACAGCAGGTTGTTGTCCATGCTACTTTTATCGTGTAGTCAAATTAAACTAATTTCTATTTTTGTTGACAATATAACAAAATATGTAAAGCAAATTACCGATTAGAAATATTTTTTATTGCAAAATAAAAAAGAAAATTCTAAAATTTAAGTTATAATATATTCATCAAGAATTTTTAAATAAATAAATTTATTTGTTTTATTGTTATAAATCGTATTGACTTTAGCCAAAAATACCAACATTGTTGAAGATTAAAAAATATCACAGGGTAATAGCCCTTTTTAACATAAAAATTTTAGTGTAATTATTTTCGGTATTCTCTCTTAATTCCGGAGTTACGGCGTTCAAAACTTTAATATATTACTGATACTGATATTATTACAGTAATATTACTGATATTACTGATAGGCTCTTAGGCTCTTTTTTAAGATATTTATATTTTTTTAGAGTTGAATGGAACTATTGCCATGAAAAAACGGGAACTTTAAAAAATTAAAAGCACTGAATATGCACCACTGTAATATACATAAATGAATTGTTGCAACAGCTGTTTACTATGCAGCTGTCGTTTTAAAAATAAGTAAGTAGTTGTCTACAAGACGACATTTGTAGCCAGCTACATTTGTAGTCGTGTAGCCTGCTGTCTCGAATGTGTTTAATGTATAAGTTCTAACTTCATACTCAAACTTACTGTTCAATTTATAATTAAATTATTTTCAAATAATAATAATAAAACACCCAGCTCAAAATAAATATTTTTTTGTGAAACACTTCTAACAAATTTTATCAAATTTGTTACTGCTTTTCTACTCAAAATTCAAAAAATTTCAATTTGAAAATGAAAACTTCTTGGCGCTTTCATTAAAACATTTATTTGTTTTTTTTTGTTGGTGTATTTTTTTTAATTTTTTAATAAATTAAAATTGGGGCCAAAAACTGCAATGATTTTTATAATAAATGATTTTTTTTAGTAAATGGGTATTTTCCAAGCAATTATTATTTAAAAGAGAACAATAAATATTAATAAAATTAGTTTTAGTTAATTTTAATTTTAAAGTAACATATAGTTAGTGTAAAAGAATGAGTTATTAAGGAAAAATAGAGAGAAAAATCGAGATATTTAAATCCTTGGCAAGTTTGATTAATAAAAAAATTTAAAATAATTATAACAATTAAAGCTGTTATTAAGAAAATCAATTTCGGTACTGCCCTTACCAAGAATTCATTGAAATTATTTCTTATGTTATTTCTTGGAGGAAGACTTTCAACTACTTAAAAAAAAGATATGCAATGTATAAAATTTTATATATTTAAACTTACCCCACTGTTTTAATGATTACAATACTGTTAGTGTTATATTAATGTTCGAAATTATAATATTTAAAAGAAACTTTAAAAGTAATAAAAAAATAATTTTTTAATTGTTTGAAGAAGATTAAAATTGATCGAAGCTCCTTTTGCTATACAGCTTTAGATTACGGCAAAATAATATACAAAACACATCAAAATCATTCAAATCATCCTTAAGGAGTACTTTGAATTGTTAAAAAATTAAGATAAAATATAAAAGAAAAATTAAAAAAAAAACTATTATTTTTAACTATAAAGCGTTTACACTGATAGTTGAATTGCGACATGGAACATTTAAACTGAAATATAAAGATGTGAGTGTTATATTTTTCTGTTTTTACTGAAATTCGCTTTATGCTGGAGTTAATGTGGACGTCGTCGACGACGTCAAATGTCAAAAAAAGTTGAATCGTATGAAATTATATGAGAGCAGTTAATCTCAACGACGTAACAAATTTGACGCCGAAAAAGTTCAATATGTTTCAACTTTTTCGGCGTTGAGAGGTGAAAGAGAGAGATAAGTATATGCGGGAGAGAAAGTCAAAATAGTGTTCTCTGTTCGTTTCGGCGTTAAGACGCCGTCAACGACGTCGACATTAACTCCAGCATTACACAAAATGTTGTTCCAAAATTCTTTGACATTTTCTTCTGTATACGCGTGAAAGAGAGTTTTGAATTCGGTTGGTTGCTTCTGAAGAGAAATATATTTGTGTTCTAGTCGGATACAGCGGGTTCCGAAACAGAAGCTGGGGAAAATCTCAGCGTTTAACACTAGTGACAAGCGCAAAGTAACCAATTGAAGTTTTAATCAATTTCAGTGTAATTTTAAGCAGTTTTAATGTGAAAAATTAAAACTTTTAAGCAACTTTTGATATAATTATTATGTCTATTTAATATTATTTCGCTTGTAATTGAAATTTTTACTAGTCTTATTCTGATTATTATTATAACAGCTAAAATTATGAGTAATTGGTATCATTTCAATTCCAATTACAAGGAAAAATGTAATTGAAGAAAAGAAAAAAAATTATACCAAACTTGACTCACAATGATCCCTCTAGTTATGATGGTAGATATGAGGACAGGTCAATAAGTCCATGAATTTCAGAATATCCCGCCTCTTAACTAAAACGGCATTACCATCCAGGGTAAGAGGCATCTATCTATCAGTTGACGAAACAATTGGCAAAATTGGAGATTGAAAGTGCGAGAGGTTGTGAAAGCGATGGGCGTATCACATGGCTCAGTGGGTTCAATTTGCTCACAATATCTTCCCGCCGAGCCATTTCTTCAGGTTTGGAAGCAAGCAATAGTCGCTCGGTTCTGAATCAAGAGAATAGAGCAGATGAAGGATCAATTTGTAGCCTAATTCATGGAGTTTCACCATGGAAACAGTACATGTGTGCTTCATTGAATTGGCTTGGTGCAAAATAAGTTTTTTCTTGGCCAAATGCGGCAGTTTTTTCTTTAAAGGCGCATCAAATTTAGGCAAATAGTTGGCATAATATTTGCCATTGTACCCATCTGAAAATAGTCAATGTGGTTTTTACTACGTGCGTCCCAAAAAAATGGATTTCATGACTTTATTGGATAACAAGCCCACCTTTTCCTTCTTCGATACCGATTTACCATGAGAAACCCATCGCTTTAACTGCTTTTTGATCTCTGGTGTGATGTGCTGGACCCACGTTTAGCGCAAAAACTCGTTGAACTCGCGTTTGAACAAAACGAAACACTCCTGCGAAGATATCATACGATTGATTGTGTGGTCGATTATGAACAAAAGCGGCAACCATCTTGAGGAAAGCTTTCTCATATCCAAGTGATCATCAGACATAAACTGAGCATCCAGAAAATTCGGAATTTTCCGTGGTTGTACAGCCACAACGAAATTCAGTAATTCAGGTGCATAGTTTCCATAGTGTTTATTAAGCCTAGTCTTGGTTTGAGTGATGGGTGTTTTCCGCAAAAAATGATGCTTAATGAGCAAACGAAATTCACTTTTATCCATTTTATTCCCAAATCTCGCGGTAGACTGTTATAAATGGCTGTTAAACACAAACTAAACGTCGCAGCTTGCTAAAATTTTGACAGGTGTCAACTGATGGATGGCATGTTGAATGGATGGATGCAGCGTTTCCCATTCAGTTAAGAGGCGAGAAGTATCATTCGCTTGATATTGTATAAATAATCGTACAAAGATGTTCCTTTTCTAATATTGTAATTTAATTTTTGTGTAATGCTATTGCGTTGCTTGCTTATGACATCAAAATTATTCGATTGAAAAGAAAGTTTGATTTCCTCTACTACATTCTAATGCTAAGGGAAATGTTAATAGACTAGTAAGTGCGAAAGATCTAAGTGCTTTGATCTAAGCTTGAATCGTGTTATAAAAAATTATCAAATAGTTACAGAAATAAATTTTGAAGGAGGCCCGCGAGCTCCATTTGGGAAAAGACATACATAGTTCCTTCTACTAATTTTTAATTCAATTTACATTCCATGCCATGATGACAAGGCGCTTGAAATACTAGACACTATAGCAGTTGCTCTCATTTCATATCAAAGGGCTTAAAGTAATTCTCAGTGTACACAAACGCTTTAATAAAAAATAATATTATTAAAAAGAAACAAGCATTTTTAAATGAGTTATTTTTACGCACATAGAATTTAAATTAATTTGTTATTTAATAAATAATATAATTTTAATATAAATAAATATTTTTACTTTAATTTCACAACATCAAGTATATTTTTTTTCATACAATTGAGTTATTTTCGATGCCAATTTATTTTTACAACATTAATCGTGTAATAAATAGTTAATATTTGCTTAAAAACAACATAAAATTAAACACAAATAATAGATTAATGAAATTCTGAATTTGATTCGAAAAATATACTTACATTTTTTTCAATTTTATTTTATTGGCCACATCGCACAGCGTAGACGTTCGAATTATTATTGTACATATTAGAGGGATGAATTTTGAATCGAATTGTTTTTAGAAACATTTTGTTTTGTTGTGATTGATATGATTTATATTTTGATATTTTTAATTCGAATATTTCAAGTTGATTTTATTTGATATTTATAGCGATACATTACAAAATTAGAAAAAAAATATATGAAGATAAAAAAGATTAAAAATTTGTACTCTTTATGAACGGTTGGTTATAAATCTTTTAGAAATGTTAAAATTACAAAAACAATATATATGTGTATATTAAATATATAATTTATCAAATTTGCTTTATAAAAATGAACATGATCTCTGAATTTATTTATCTAAGAATTTATTGCAAAATAGACTTTAAAAAGGGTAAAGAAATTTAAAGCTCAACATGCATGATATCAGATTTAAATTTTGAATTTTTTAAATAATTTTTCCAATTCATTGTAACTAAAATTTTGAAAACCTCTTGATTTTCGTGTGATTCAATATTTTTCAAAATCATTATTTTTTATTTTAATAATCGTCAGGTTTGAAAACTTTTTTTCAATTTGAGTGAAGTATTTGTGGCTAAATGTGCGTGTATGTGTGTTTGAGAGAAAAACAAATACAATTCCATTGTTATAGATGTGATTGATTATGATTTTCAAGGACCGATTTTGTATGCGTGTGTATTTGTATTTCATATCGAGTTTCGAGTGCTGTTTGCATTCTATGATATAATGTTTATTACGAGTATTGTTGTTGTAGGATATTTTGAGGACAATAGTTATTTGAAATTGGAAAATTTTAAAATTGTGGTGCAATAACAAATTTAAACTACTTAAAGTAAGTTTGTTAACTGGTTTGAAGAAGTCGATATTATACTTATAGTTTTATGAAAAAAGTGCAAAAAGTTTAAGAGGAAATTAAAAATAATATTTGTAAGTAAGAATGTAAATATAATTAGAAATAATAGGCTACAAAATTCTATCGTTAAAACTTTTTAATTTCAACTTTAATGTCAGTAGAAATGTACTCAATCTAATAATGATCTTTATCTTTAAGCCGAAAAGTTCAAAAATGTTCTGAATAATATTTGTGAATTTCTTGTGGAACTTATGACAGAACATGCCGAAGCTTTTTAAGAGAATAACAAGTCGATGCTTTCTCGCATTTTGGGCATTTTTATATAACCATTTTTTTCTAATAGGACTGACTAGCAATCAGGGTATGTCCCCAAAATCACGCAATGTATTGCGCTTGAACTAAGAAAATTGGTTGAGGGAAGGCGATCAAAGAGCGCACAGTGAAGAGAGTACATTAGACTTGAACCCTCCAACATTGAAGATGATAGGAAAGACCTCTGTCAGGAGTTTATTCCACATACGAGTTGTGTGACTAAAGGAGGAATTTTAAGTCTAATATGAAACGCGATTCATTGGCATCTCGACCGCAAATGGATGTGCTCTTAATGGAGATCATATTGTTCATAAAAAAGGAAGGGTTTCGGAAACAATTTTCCGGACTTTAGCAAATCATATTCCATTGCAGTATCGATACAACAATTAAATAAATACTAAGGTTGCGACGACGCTCTAGTGAGTCAATAGAGTTATATACGTTAGGGTCGCCTATAGGATTTTTACGCCCTCTGCAGCACATGGTGGAATAACTTCCAAATAGATTTTGCATTATCGGCCTATACATGAGAGTTGTATTCCATTTTAGGTCAGATGTATGTGGTGTAAATAGTAAATAGTGGCAGTGAAGCATCTTTTACATCTCCTTAAAAACTGTATAACTAAGAAGGTTCCTTTAGTGACATGAAATATTTGCTCAGTCAATTGATAATCACACCGGATGTTCATGTCAAGCACATTAAGAGCTTCTCATTTCTCGATATTCTTATCACATATAATTAATGATGTGACAGTGTGGGTCTTAATAGCATTAAAATTGACTCTATTCACATGACCTTCTTCGGAGGTAGTTAAAAGATCCCGATGAAAAGTATTTATATATTGCCTCATGGCTGAAATGTCTCTGCTGAGTAAATTTGAATGGAAAATGCTGCTGTCGTTTGAAGAAGAATATATAGGGCGGAAAATTTGACAGAGAAGGTCATTAAGAAATAATATGGATAGTACATTTTGCTGTTAGAAAGAGGGCTTTGTTGCTTGTGAATAATACATTCATTAAAGATCACATACTTTGAGTACAATTTTTTTATCTCGTTAGCTGCCATATATTATGAACTTACTTATGGGTCGTAAAGGTACGCGGTACCTACAAAAATATATTTTTGATAATGGAATACGATAGTTGTAATGAAATATTTATACTGGTATTAGAAATCTCACTCACTAATTTGAAGTTATAAGACACTCTATAGCTTCTATCGGTTTTCTACTGACAATACTCCTATAAGCTAATATTGTTATAAAAATGTTTGGTTAAAATATACTCAAGCTTGAGATGTTATTTTGTGGTTAAACAATTTAATTTAAAATTATCGATATTTCGATACTCGTTGCGTACCATTTTCAGGCCTAAAGCTTGAGTGATATTTTAACCAAATATTTTTGAACATTATTTGCAAAAAAAAGACAACAAAGGGTTGACAGGAATTGAAAATAAATATATTAATTCATGGGCATAGAAAGAACATTCTAGTCATTTTTCAAATTTCATTCGCATTATTTTTAAAGGCGAGGATGAGGAGCTTTTGTCAGCTCTAAAAAATATCTTAAGCTGCTTAAATGGGAATATTTTTTGGAATTGACTTTTTTTTTAATTTTAATACAACGTCCAAATCATTTTCAAATTGTGAAAATGTTCTCGTCACACGCTTGTGACACGTATGTTAGACCGAATCACATGATCATATTATGATCTCATATTTATTTATTTGGACATACAAGTATATAGAAATAATATTTTAGAACATTCCACTTGTGCACGTTTCCTTTTCTCTTTCAGTTGGACTTTCCAATATCAGTTTTAGTAGTGCTTAAATGAAAATTAAATAATTTATCAAAATATAAAACACAAACTTTCATCTACAATATTAGTAGTAATGCGGCGAGTATTAAATAACAAAAAAAAATTAACATAACAAATTCATTTCATAGTTAAATCAAAAATAAATGTATATTGTAATTTTTTTACTAGAGCATTATAAGAGAATATTTGTACATGTTAGTTAAATATTTGTTAGTAAATTGTTTGATTGAAAATGCAGACGTGTGGTCAAAATAATTAAAGTTTCTTTCGTATCGAAGACAAACATAAAATAAATTATAAACACAATTTATAAGAAATATGAAGAGTAAAATTAAAGAGATTGATTTTGTACATCATTTTGTATATTATTGTTTTTAATTACCTTCTAGAAAGGTTGAAAAATCAAAGGAGTTTTATTATACATATATATTTTTTGTTTTGGGGAGGTAAAGGAATTTAAGAATCAGAAAAGAAATTAGATTTGAAAGAAAATTATTTGCTTGTAGTTTGTCTGTCTGTTTGGTTTACAGAAAAATGTTTGAATAACAAAAATGAGATAAATGAAGAAATTCAAATAAAAATGTTAAATTGCTAAGAAATTTTAAAACAATAATAAAACTTTGGTGTTATTTATAATTAGAATTTTCTTTTGTTATTGTTATTATTGTTGTTGTTGTTGTTGTTGCTGTTGTTTGAAATTCCTTTGAATTTGTTGTAACATTGTTTCTTTGAAATAAAATGACTTAATAAATAGTTATCGTTAGCGTTATCGTTATCGTTTTTGTTTTATTTTCCTAGTCGCATAAAAATAGAACTGTTGGGTATAATGAAATTTTGAACTGGGTGTATTAAAAGTTCTTTATTATATTATATGTTTTTGTTGTTCGTGATTTAAATTCTTTCGACGTTAAGGCGGTGCTACATACAGACACATTCTCTTATTTCGATTAGACGCTTAGAGAGCAATTTTGTGTTTTTGAGTGATTTGGTCTATTTCTTAGAAACAGATTTCAAATAGATTCAATAACAACAATTAGTTATAAAGAAGGAAATTAAATTAATATTATTTGAAAGTTTTCATAGTTATTGTGCATACCAGGTCGGTCCCAAAATTAGCTGAATCTTATCAGAAGAAGGCGAAGACGATCCGTCTGTAGGTAAGGTGGCATGGATGGAGTCTGTTTCTTGTGATGCGAGTGGGATAATTTTTAATTGAATATCTTCCAAAAGGAAAAACAACAAACGGTGATTATTATGCCAATTTATTAAAGAATTTGGTGAAAATGAAAGTGGTGTTTCATCAAAACAATTCACAAGTTAACATGTCCACTGCTGCTAAGGCTAGAATCAATGAATTAGCCTTTTTTGATTATATTCTATTTCCCAACTTAAAAAGTTGATTGGTGGTAAAATATTTACCACCAATGAAGAGATATAGTCTGAAGTCAGTGGATATTGTAAGGAGCTGGACAGTTCTTATTGTAAATAGGGGATGAAGCTATTGAATATAGATGGGAAAAGTATAAAAGCTAAAAAGAGATTATGTTGAGAAATAAAAAAAATCTTATTTTGGGACCGCCCTCGTATATCCAAAGATAAGATTTGGCTGGAAGAAAAAATTCTCGAAAAGCGTAAAATAGACGAATAAGTTTAGTATACATGTATATTAGTGTCACCCTAATGTTTTCATTTATATAAATTTAAAAATTTATTTTTCAAAATACGCACACAAAACATTCACACGTTCATAAAATCTGTCTTGGGAAAAAACATTTTTGTTGTTTAAATAACGTTTTTTTTTCTGAAGAAAAATGCTGCCAAAGTAGAATAAAAATGTTTATTCTGACTTTTATTTATGTTTACAGCAGGCATATTTCGCTTCCATGATTGAGTCTCTTTGCGATGCCTGTGATAGACGGAAAGGTTAGGAAGGCAGAAATTAGAGTCTGCGGCAGGAATCGAATCTGCGACCCTCTAACTACTAGTCCACTACACCGGCTACTAGTCTATGAGGGCACTCTTCCTTTAAATAATTATTAAGAGAACAGAATTAACTATTCACACTCTACAGTACCTTTTAAAAAGTAGAAGAAAAACTGAGAAAAGTATGACAAATATGCAACATTTTTTTCAAAAAAGAAAACGCCCAAATTAAAAAATATTTTATAAGTAAATTATTACACTTATTTTAATTGCTTTTAACTTATTTTTGATAAAGTAATAAAAATTTAATTTCTATTTGAAATTCTTTAATATAAAAATTTTTCTTACCTGACCACCTTCACCTTCGACACTGACCAAATCGCGCCATTCCTCAATTGTTTGCGCCAAATCTATTGTGCACAGTGGTACCTTGACTTCACCAATTTGATCGTGCTTTGAAAAACGATCAAAATCAAAGATGGCAAATACTAAAGTCTTGTTCATGGCATCAGCATAGGGTAAACTCTTTTGTTTCCAAGTAATGATATAAAATTGTATATATTTTGAATTGAATTTTTAATTAAAAATAAAATTCAGTTTGAAGTTTTTTTTTTGAATTTTCTCACCCACCTTAAACGTAAATGTTTCATTAAAAACTGGACTCAGTGTCTTACGATGTACTTTTGTTTCGAATTTCTTTTTCTTATCGGGTAACAGATACACCTTCACGTAGGGATCTGAAGTACCACCCATATCCAGAGCTGGCAATTCTTCAGCTTGTATAACAGTTACGGCTAAACTGTTAGAATTGAAATCATATTCAAGCTGTATTTATCAAATAAAAAAAGGAGAAGAGATAAAGGAAAACAAAGTGGTATATAAACAATTATAAATGAATATTATGATCCATTTTTGAGACATATTCCGAGGAAAGGCATTTGGGGAAAAATGAAATAAAAAAATTTTACATTAGCTTGCGATCATTAACTATAATTTTGTGTGTATTAAATGTTTATATGAACGTGTGCTTAGATAATGATAAATAATTGATTGATCATGAATTAGAAAAATCTGGCCTTAACATTTGCCTTAAACTAAAAGGTAAACTGATACAATTAAAAATGTTATCGTAGCAGTTAAGAATTATTGGTTTGGATTTGTGGCCTGGCTTTTTTTCAGACTCCATGTTATGAAGTAAAGAGCAAGGAGAAATTTCCGAAATAAATCTGCAGTTTCTAAACGAGCGGCATAATTTTTATAAGCTTTTACATGCCTTTAAAAGATATGCAGTTGAGCTTGAGCTTCATGTTATCAAGGCCTCAAATTTGGCCACGACGTGACAAACGATGCCCATTTTCTATAAAAAAACATTTAGAATTTGCCTTTGGCTGGAGTAGTGAGCGTGTTGACTACAAAGCAAGTTGTGATTCAGAACATGGGTTCTCGACCCGATTTCAGGTCAAGTCAACATTATAAATTTTCGTGATGTGTACTACTGTATATATGTAATCTGCTTCATATATATATATATATATATATATATATATATATATATATATATATATATATATATATATATATATATATATATATATATATATATATATATATATATATATATATATATATATATATATATATATATATATATATATATATATATAACCTGATTCATGGATAATATCAGCAAAACCTTTGGCCAATTACCCATAGAACTTAATATGTTACTAACCAATCCCTGAAACAAGGGCAACGGGCGTGCATATAAGTAATTAAGCAAACAGCTTTGCCTATGCTTGTCTGGGTAGAGGTGCTACCGATACCTCAGGTTTGCACGGGACCTAAAATCGAAGGTGTTTTTAACACAAGGCCGACCAGAGATGCCATCTGGTACCACGGGAACCAGTGGCCCCTAGGACGTGTCCGAGACTGGTTATTGGTGAGACCCCTTCGGGGATCACGTGGTGGCTGTGGTTAAAACCCAAAGATACGCGGGAAGAGTTATGCGTCAGATGAGTGTGTCTGCAATATGGTGCTAGTGACCGGTTGTAGATGCTCTCTTCAGGCCATATATCCCTATGTGCACTGTATATACAACTAAAATGTCGAATGTATGGCCTACAGTAGGGTAAAAGTCGAATGTCTAACAAACTATGGCATATTAAATTAAATAATCGCTTAAATTAAATCGAAAATAGAACACCAGTATCTTTGGAACTGTTTTTGGCAGCACAATGTGACTCTTTTTAGGTATCCCCTTTGGGAAAATGAAGACCAAAACGTCTAAAATTTTTACTTAAATCACTCGGCTTGTTTAGAAACCGCGGAATTTTAAAAATTATTTTTGTCCACTTTAGTAAATTTCAACTCAAACAAAAGCTTTCACGGTATTTATATAATTGCTTTATGAAGTTGCAGGTTGCTTTCGATAATACAATACCACATTTAATAGAATATTTTTCACATGTCTTATTTGAATATGCATTTTTTAAAAATTCTTAACTGTCAAATCCAATCATTGTAGTGTTACAATTATGTTGTATGAACGACTGAGAGTAAGTGTGCATGTACGTACGAGTGTTAGAAAAAATGTACCATGGAATTATTGATATTTTATTCAAAATAAAACCTTGTGCGTGTATTCGTTTCTTAACCTTTCGTTACATAAATACATCTTCTCGTCGATATATTGACTGTATATTTGTAGAAATCGTTGTACTTGTAAACGAGTGTATTTTTGGTATCATTTTGTTATAATTATTCATCACAGTATTCATCAGCATCATATAGTTATTTAGATTTATGTACATATATAATTTTTATTGTAGTTAGATCTATCAACTTACCTTAAAATTCAGTCTGCCTAATTTTTGTTCACTTTCTTTGTCATCTTCGCCACCTTCTTCAGCATTTTCGGCGAGTTCCTCCATATCAGGCTGAACCTATGACATACCAGAACCCAATAACTATTAAGATTTAATAGCGCATTTGATACTTACTTTTTCTTTGTACGCTGATCCTAATAATTGTACTGATTTCATATCAACACCTTTCTTACCCTTACCATCTTTGGTTCGTCGCTTCTTAAGGAATCTCCGCACACAGAAGAATATGATGCCAAAGACAACCAGAAATACCAATATAATAATGGCCACCACGCCCCACGTGGGAATGCCTGTTTTATCAGCAATTGCAATGGTAACACGTTCACCGGCATGTTCGACTTTTTGAAGCACTGAAGTCTTAGTTGTAGTCTCTTCTGTAATTTATGAAAGTATTTACAATTCGTTGGAGAGTGCACTGTGAATTATGTAGGAGTGGCAAACCTGGTTCTCCTTCTGTTGTAGCTATTGAGGATGGTGTTGTTTTTATTTCTTCTACGTTGGGAACGATTTTCTGATTTTCACCAACTTGATGATGCTCATTTTCCCGAAATATTGAATGTTGTGTGGCTTCTTCCGCTTTTTGGTCTGCTGTTTCCAGTTCTGCAGTCGCTGATTCTACTTCAGGCGCTGGTTTTGCCTCATCGACTGTCACTTCGTTTGGTGGCATGATGGTCACTTACTGTTTATGTGTTTGATTATAAAATACATAAGAAAAATTTAATTTACATTTTTAATTTGATACTTTAAAACTTTGAGTGTTAAGTACGATTATTTGCAGTTGTAAAATTATATGAATATGAGGAGGGTTTTGCAATAAATATTTTGTGCATCAGCAAGTCAAATATTAAATATTCGGTAACATAAGAAATTAGTTAATCATTTGTTAGATTCATTTGGTAGATTCTCATGAAGCTGTTGATATATACAGTGGAGTACGGTTACAAAATACACCGGATGTAACGAATTCTTGCCTATAACGGATAATTTCTCCAGTCCCAAAAATTTTAACAAACTCTTTTCCAAGTACTTAATGTAAAATTGCTTGTACTTTTTTAATCATAAAATAAAATTGCAAAAATTTTCCGTTAATTTACGAATAGTAAAAAATACAAGGTAGAGCAAGAGTGATGTCATAACTTGAACTGGCGGCCATTTTGTTATAAAAATTTTATTTGCAAGTGTGAAATTGATGATATTAATTAGAAACAAATATATCGCTCAAATGGCCACGAAATCCTGATCGTTTTAAGGCATTTGAGAGTTAAATCAATTTTGCCTGCAAATGCCAACACCAAGCAGTCAGTTGGAGGGAATCCAATGGCTCCTCATGCATTTCTTGTGGACTTTTTGTATGGGCTTGACATTTGTTAAATAGATGCTGAATATTTCTATTAGATAAAATACTTATTAAAGATGTATGTATATTTGACCTTGTTTCCTTTATATATTAACTGCGGTATTCATAAAAATTATTGTATGTTTATTAAGGGCTTATTTGACAAATTTCTATGGAATATTTGTCAAATAAACCTTTAATAAACATACAATATTTTTTATGAATAAGGCCGTAAATCTTTTTGATTAAATTTATGACAGTTGAATAACTGGTAGGTTAGGTTAGGTTGATTGGAGGGATGTAATAGCCCATGTCATACGACATACACTTCAGCCAGTGAAGGCTTGTTGTGCGTTCCCTTTAATTTAATACATTTAATACAACAGCAAAGCAAGACAACACCAAAAATGCTGACGACAAAATCAAAGGCAGTTAGAGAGAACATCCACGTCAATTTTGTTTCCTGAATACCAAACATATGTTAAAAGTTATTGATAAATGGCAATATTGCCAACTGGAATACCGATTTGTAAAAAAAAATTAAAAAACGGCGTTGTCTTCTATTGCGGTTCCTTAAAAATTTCGAAATTTCTTTTAAGAATATCTGACATCTTTATAAAGTATTTTAAATGCAAATTTATTTCTTGTGGTAGATTTGAGAAATCGTGAACGGTTGTGTGCGTATGACGGAAGTTGTATACATGTGTATGTGTGTATGTTTGTATGTGTTGTGTACATATACATATATAATTCATTTTATTTATAGTTTTATATGCATGTGAGTGCTTTATTCTCGTGTTCATTATTATGTTCATCATATGCTTAGAGTTTATTTAAATGTAAGTCGTATCCTTCCTCGTTTCTTCTGCTTTACAGCCCCCCTTTTTTATTCTTTTCACTTTCATGTTTTTTTTTAACGAGCACTTTAAGGTGGAAATATTTTGCTGAATAGTAAATGTAAATCTTTTCTTATGTGGGTGTATGAATGATGTTTTAATAAATGAAGTGGAAATAGTAGTTTATCTTAATTATTTTAAAATAGTCACGAGTGTAAGTACTGCTTTAATTAGGAATTTAGCAGTTTAACTATTGTTTTCAAGCTTAAGGTCTCCCTTTTTTAATGTTATTTATCGACATTTTGGTACTTTTGGAAAACCATCTTTAGGATATTTGTTTATTTGGGAGTAAATATAATATTTTGTAGATATATGTATATTTTTTTAACTTTTTTATGTATATAAATCTATAAATTATTTTATTTTTTGCTTCCTGTTGTAACTTGCACTAGTGCCAGAAAAGTGCAAGGGCATTTAGCTATGAAATACCTAAAACGCAGTCATGTTGTTTTTGCTATTTAAAATAAATTTTTTGACCATGTTTCATTATAGTTTCCTGAAAATTTAAAATATGTATGGTTTTTTTTTTCTAAATAATAGTTTTTCTTACATTCAAAAAGTTTAATGTTTAAGCGATGTGACATATCGTAATAAAGCTAATTGTGAATAAATATATAAATATATAGTTCAATTATCATTTTTAATTGATTATGCTTTTAATCAAAATGCCCTCTACTTTAAATATTTTACCCGTATATGTCAAAAGGTATCGATTTTATTTTCAAAGGTCAAAAAGCTGTCAAGATGTTAAAGAGTTTTAAATCTGTAATAGTTTTTTTGGATTACCCTTAAGACAGTAAAAGGTGTGGTCTTTTTGTCTTTAGATGCCGGCTTATATACATTCAAGTATACGTAGCTACGAAAGCAAATGGTTGACATCGCCTAAGGAAATATGTAGCTTGAAAATATTACTTTCTTCCTTTTAGGAGAAAAGAATCAAAGTGGTATATCAATTTTTTTTGCTTTTATAATTTAAGATAAGTTTTGACAATCAGTTAAAGATAAATATTTATTTAAATGTTTAATATTTTATTGTTTGTTGTTGGCTTAGCTAGGTATGTATATGCCTGCATTTCATTGGCGCTAACCAAATCATTAGTACCCTTTTAGCCAAATCATATTGAAAAGCATTCAATATGATTTGATGCCACAGACTACAAATACTATATGAGAATTCAAACGGAACTCAGTCATATTTTTCTATTTGTAATCAACAAAAAACACATATGTAAGTATAATAGCTTTAGAAAGCTTTTGTACAACCACAACACAACAAACTATTATAATTGACTTGCGTCTTTTTGTTTCTCTTTTTACGCCTTTATACAATTAATCGCCATTTGGGTAATAATGAAAGTATTTATAAGGCAAAATGAAAAAACAAAATTTATAATAACAATATTTATCAAATTTGTTATTCGAGATATTCTCCAAAATAACTATTTTAATATTTTATTGTTTGTTGATGTTGGAATGAGTGGATTTGAAAAACATTTTTACGTCTTTAAGAAAATATTATTGTTGAGCTTTGAATTCTTTTTATAACTGAATTGGACTAACTATTTTCTAATATCTGCCCTGCAAGTTCTTCCTTTGTATATTTGTATTATATATAGGAGAAAAGTTTGAAAAATTTACATTTAAAATAAATATATTTATACATATTTAATATATATGAAGGGTGATTTTGTAAGAGCTTTCGGATTGGATTTAAAAACACATAAAATTTATAGAAATGTATAAAATCTTTAATTAAGTCGATAGAACGATCCATTTATTTCAATGATTAAAGATAATTTAATGTAAATTTTAGCCGCGGCTACGCCTCAAATGGTTCATACAGTGGGTCCAATTTTGGCATACTCTCTACAACATATCGGCCGGTGTCCAACGAATAAATTCTCCAATATTGGCTCCCAGTGTGTCAACCTTTGCGGGCTTGTCCCTATAGACATGGTCCTTAATATAGCCCCACAAAAATAGTCTAAAGACGTTAAATCAGTTAATGGACCGGCCTCAAACGTGAAATAAACTAGGCTATCAATGCTGGCATTGTTTCCCAAGCTATGTGGCATGTGGCACCGCCTTATTTGAACTACATGTTAGGCAAATCCACTTCTTCTATTTTGGGCAAAAAAAACATAATTGTGATCATCGCACGGTAGCGCTCGCCATTCACACTAACGTTCCAGCCTTCATCGTCTTTGAAAAAGTACGTTCCAATGATGCCACTGGCTCATAATCCACACCCAACAGTGCATTTTTCATTACACGAAAACAGCTGAGCTGCCAAAAACAGTGTTGCCAAAAAATCACTATACATTTTTATTTATAAAAGTTAAAGTTATTATCTGGTAATATTGCTAGTTTATCGTATTGAAAAGTTTTTACAAAAGCAAAGAATGAACTGAAAATGATGTAATTCAGAGCAGCTACGAATTTTTAGCTCATATTTTTCATTGAACTTGAAAATCTCCAACCCTTTTTAATTTCATTAAATAAGTGTTCATTAAAGCAGCAGTGCTCTTAAATTAAAACAAAAATTGTTTATTTAAATTTAATTCCATTCAATATTTCGCTACAACATCTATTGGCATCGTCTGAAAAAAAATTATTTATTAGAAGCCAATGAAAATACAATATTTGAAAAAAGTGTAATTTTCTCTCTCACACACATTAAAAGTTATGCAAAAGTTTCAAAAATATTTCAAATACTAACAATTAGGTCTATACACATACATACATACATATAATAAAAAACAAACGCATATAAAGAACGGCAACATTAACATCAATGTGTAATTAGAATGTTTTCTAGCTTTTATTAACTAATTATCTATAGGTTTGCTTCACTCTGTCAATATCTGCCTTAAAGTTTATTCTTCTATATGTAAATATGTTAATTATCTCTATCATCTTTGGTATATAACGAAGTCTTTTATTATTTTTTTCCTTATGCAAAATTAGTGTGTCCCCAAATTTCGCAGATAATACTGGCTTCTGTGTGCAGAGTTTATCCTACACATCTGATCACATTTGAGTCCTGCTAAGCTTGTCTTGACGATGCCACTCGATATTGTGGCAAAATATTGAAAGGAATTAAAATTAAATAAATAAATTTTGTTTTAATTTAAGACCACTGTTGCTTGTATGAACACTTACAAATTTAAGAAGCCTGCTGCTGGTATAAATACAAGATGGCGCAAAAGTAATGATGTAATTTGAATTGATTAGCATTTTATTGCTCTGTTTTCATAAAAATTTGATTTGAAAGTGTAAAATCTAGGACATTATTTGGAAAAAATTACATTTAAAGATAAACTTATTGACTTTAAAAATATAACGAATTCCGTTGTTGTTTGCAGCAAAAGCCACAATAATTTTATTTGCATTAAATATACAAATACAGTAGAGTTAAAAAAAATACGTTTGCCTGTCAGTGGTCAAGTGCTAAACACAAAATTGAAAATATATCGGGCTTCTTTAACAATATTTCACAAAGTAAGATGCCACATACGTGAAACAAAACTGTTCAGACAAATTCGGACAAGAGCATGTTGGCGCATAGTTTTTGCTCGTGTATAAAAATTCTGTCCCTGTGCCATCTCAAGTGCATGTTACGCATTATATACTTTAAAATAATTTTAAATTGGAAAAAAACTTATTATTTGTATCTATATATAACCCAGCAAACACAGAAACGCCCTAAACGTACTACTTGAAAAATATTATTGCAGTAATAATTGATTTCGTAGTGCGGAAACAAACTTGTCTCATTGGCAAATACTTAAAACATCGTTTCACACTATAATAAAAGTTTTGGGATTTTCTTTGAATTTTGTAAAATAGAAATCAAATTAAAATGTTTGATGAGTACAAGGTGGCGCAAAATAATGACATAATTTGAATTTGGAGCCAGATGTTTTGCAAGCAACAATTCTAAATGCGGTTCAACAAGCTTAATTATGCATCAATTACGCGATATAACTTTTTCCAATCAATATCATCAATTTTATATTTTTTTTGACAATAAAGCTCTTTTTCATTTGTAAGTTATAACAAGTTATAATATTATTTTGCGCCACCTTGTATATTATTTTGATGGAAAAATTAATTAAAATTAAAAGATAGTACTTCTGTAGTTTTAACATTAAAGTAAACTTTTCCTATTGCGATTATAGTTAAATTTTAAACTCTAATAAATCAAAATATAAATAAAAATAAAAATCCTGTACAACGACTAATTATAAGAGAAAAAATATTTATCATTTCGAAAAGAATTACTTAAAGAATTTTTTTCTTATTCCATATGCATTTTTGTCACCTATAAAATATAAAATCGACCTTTACTAAAAGTCTTTTGAAAGTGGTAAGATGTAATCTTAACGATTATTTTATGTGCTGCATTTTACTTTTGAAATGTCCTAGAGCTACCGATGTTATGAAATTATTTTAATATTATCCTTGTAATTTCCAGCTAAATGATTTTCATTTTCTCTTTTCAAGTTTTTATTTGCAAGTTATATTTTCCATCAGCTTTTTACCTTATCAAAAGAGATCCTACGGAAAACTCCAAGTAATTTGTATTTCTAAAAATAAATCTTATATTTGCCATGTTGGTTGAAACTTTAAAAATTCTTCATATTTTATTTTAAAAGCTTATGAAATAATATTATTTATTTACTCGTAATATTAGAATTATCTCATATACCAACGCAGGATGACTTTATGTTTAAAACTGACGTATTAACGTGGAAGACAAACGACTAAACAAAATAATTTGAAAAGAGATTTATCTTATTAACACAACCTTTCAACTTTCATCTTATTTTGAAAATATATTTCCAAGTATCATAAATACGAAATATTTGCCTGTTAAGGAAAGGAAAATAATAAAAGGAATGCTTTTTTTAGATGCCCACAAGACATGACAAAATGGCCGTCAGTCATGATTCTCTGAGAGTTTCCTTTTATCATTAAATATTTTATTTAATACATTTCATGATGCTATAATTAGAAAAATGAATAGTATTTATTATGTGAAAAATATATATAAATAAACATAAGACTCACATAATAAATAATTTCGTAGAAATTATTAGAGAATAAAAAAATTTATTGTTTCTACACTAAAGCCTTGGTTAAAATGTCGGCATATTCACAGCTAAACAATAAATTTTTTAAACTCTAATCTTTCACTTTTGTAAATTTGGAATGTTAAATTCTAACTTAAACTGTCAGGATGTTGCTCGCTTAGGTCGTGCGCGTAAGACATTCTGAAGCTCCTACAGTCGAGATTATCGCATAAGTACTCATAAGTTATCAATAGTACACCTACCGTGGAGTGATAATTGGCATTGTTTCATAACTTTACTTATTGAAACCATAACTTATATCAATTCTATTTTCATATGTAAATAAATATGCAGTCTTTTTTATACTAATATGTATGTAGACAGTTTGTAACGGGCTCATAAGACAAATGCCATAAAAATGTTGTTTTGTAATCCTTTGTTGAAAAATGTTTATAGAACTTAAAGATCTTAAAGTCTATAGCTGTCTACGAAAGGCAGACATCTGTATAATATTTAATTCAGTTCTGTGAGCTCAAACTTTCAAGTATCAGGTATGTGGTGGAAATTTATCGATTTTAAAATGATTGTTTTAAACTGGTGTGATGAGTTTCAATAAATTTTTAGAATTTTAATATATATTCTACTTTAAAATATAAAGCAAAATATTAAAATATTTTATTGTTTGTTGTTGGCTTAGTTAGGTATATGCCTGCATTTCATTGGCGCTAACCAAATCATCAGTACCCTTTTAGCCAAATCATGATGGAAAAGCATTCAACCTCGTATACTTATGCCACAGACTACAAATACTATATGAGAATTCAAACAGAACTCAATTATATTTTTCTATTTGTAATCAACAAAAACACAAAAGTGTAATAGCTTTAGAAAGATTTTGTACAATCACAACACAACAAACAATTACAATTGACCTGCGTCTTTTTGTTTTTTCTTTTTACGCCTTTATACAATTAATCGCCCTTTGGGTGATAATGATAAATATTGCAAAATATTGAAATAAAAAATTTGTAGTGTCATTTCAACCACTAGTGTTTTCAAGAGAAAAATTAAATTTATTGCAACTTATATCAACTAAAAGTGGTGGTAAAAGCAGGGTAAATATAGATTTTCATAAATTAATTACGCTTTGATTTAAGAACTAATTCGGTATGGAATTTTCTTTTAGCAAAAACAAAAAAAAAAAAATAATAATAATAATAATAATAATAATAATAATAATAAATAAATAAATAGGTGAAAGAATCACAGACTTGATTTCAAGCGAAAGTGACTTTGGACCAGATTTTCGGCTTATAACCCAAGCAGTATTATCCTAGGATGATTTTTTTTCCATTTCAATCCTAAAACAGACTTGATTTAAAAAGATTCAGTACTTAAATAACATTTATTTTTTATTTGTTGTGTATTGGTATCCACCCCAGATCTCTTAATTCATCGCATTTTCATAATCTAAAGCTGTCACTATGTTAGCCTTGACAACATTTAAAATATCGACACATAAAACCACTGAGACTGTTCTTAGTTGATTTAAGAATTCCATAAAAGATTTAGAGTCAATCGTAGTTAAATTAAAAAAAAAAAAAATTTTGCTAAAAGTAAGAAGAAAAAACGTGAATTTAAAACGTGATTTTATTTTGTGAATATATTTTGAAGATAATAGGATATGGATAATAGAAATTATTCTCAATATCAATATAAATTCAGGGGACCACTTTGAAAGGTTTTCACATCACATCACATTTCTGAATAACAAAGAAAAATCCGGGTAAGAGTTTATTTCTCGTAGAGATATTATGTTTTTAATACCCTTAACGTGCTTTAATAGAAGTATGAGATAATAATTATTTTATTTTATTTATTTACTAGCGGACCAGGCGAACTTCGCCTCGCCCCAATTTTAGGCCTTCAGACAAACTTTCTATTTTTTCATTTGAAAAGACGATTAAGGAATAATTTCAAACAAAATTTCATACAAAAACTCGATTTTCGATTTTTCCAATTTTCCGACTTTTCCGGAGGGATTTTCCAAAATTTTCTTCCATAAAAACCTTCTCCTCGAATATGCGAACAACTGACAAATAGTTTTACAGAAATCGGCCTAGCCGTTCTCATTTTATGAATTATTGGATTTTGCCACGCCCCTCCGCCCACAGACCGAAAATAAAAAATCGGACTTCACATTGTCACCCGCCCGAGTATTCTGAAGGTTCCCTGAAAATTTCGTCACAATCGGCCCAGCCGTTTTGAA
The DNA here is from genome assembly GCA_963681545.1 of Germaria angustata. Lineage (NCBI taxonomy): Eukaryota > Metazoa > Arthropoda > Insecta > Diptera > Tachinidae > Germaria > Germaria angustata. The sequence continues at coordinate 6,573,824 of OY812999.1, read as the reverse complement.
GCCATTACCTTACATACATACATACACACATCCAATTTTATATATATAGATAGATTATCATTAGGAAATAATTACAAATTACAACCTAGTGTACAAGGGCTACTGGTTACTTGGCCTTGGGCTCGAGAAAAGAATTAGTTTTCTGAATTATATAATATTAATATTTATATTATATGTATTAAATTTAACAAAATTCATTGTTTTTGTATTCTATGGGTGTGTTTTAAAAAAATTTAATTTATGAAAAATTAAAAAAAAAAAATTGAAAATTTTTCATTTTCCATTTCTGCTCTTGTAAATCAGATGCCTATAATTCTGAACTAAACTTTCTGCATCTGTATTAAAATTAATTCTATGTACTAACAGTGTATTAATTATTTCACAATTTCTAACAAATAATGACGTCTATAATGGTTTCCTGTATGTCAAATAGATGTTTTCTCAAAATCAGTTTAATGATGCAGATTAAGGCACTAAATTGAGAATTCCTTTTTTTTTAAAGAAATATTATTTTTACGTTTTTCTGTATTAAAAAGCTAAAAGTGAAAAAGAGTTTTTTTTTTGGTTTTGGTGTATAAAAGTATTCTTTTTTTCAGCCCCGACTCAAAAGTACATGTTATATCGCTTTAAAAAGCCATTAAAATCATTCTTAAGATATCAAATATTCACCACTTCCAAATTATCATTTAGGGCAATTAAAGACCAGTTGCGATTTTTACTGGTTGATTGAGTGGTACCTCGTTTAGCAGATTCCTTATCTACAATTCAAGAGATTTTTTAAGCTGTGCGGAAGTTGTGAGGCTATAAATAGAGATATTGCAGATTTTTAAAGTTTGAAATTATCACTTTCTTTAAATGCTATAGAAAAGTGAGAACTTAACTAATTCTTAATTCTGTAAATAATATATTTATAGCTTCAACTTATGTAGTGCAACGTAATCCATTGAATTGTTGCAACGTCATTGTGAAAGCAATTATTATTAAAAACAAAAAAAAAACAAAAAATGCCATGATGCAAGTATATGCGGTAGGTAGCACCATGTATCATTCACTTGACGCCAGTGATACTCGTTGTATACGATATGTTGTGCTATATACTTTTCAATTACAACAAATAACAAAAAGAACAATGAAGAGATAAAAGGAAAATAAATGAAATGAAATCATTGAATTACTCGTAATACGCCATAGAGTTGGCAAACGTTTTTTCTGTAATTCATTCGTGTATGGCAATTTTATTTTCTTTAGTTTTGCTGCTCCTGTTGTTTAAGTTCTTTTTTAAACTTTTTCTAAACAACCTTGACTGAAATGAACTTTTTAATGAGAGTTGTAATCTCGCATAAATTGAAATTCACACAGTTTTTATTTAGATCACGCTTTATTCACTCATATAAAAAATAGTTTTATATTTGTTTTAATATTTTATCACGTGGATATATTTATGGATTCTTTACTTGTTTTTTAACAGAAGTTTAGTGGTATTTAGAATTTTGCTTGTCAATTAAGAAAGTTTTCTTAATAAATATTTAAGGTTAAAAAAAATAATTAAAAACAGTTAAACAGAATTAGTTCAAAATGCCATAAAAATAATATATTTTTAAGTACTCTTACATCCAGATTCTTTAATATTGACTAATGATCCTTAAAAAAATAAATATAAAATAGAAACTGACTTGCATTAAAATATCAAAAGGTTAAAGTAGAAACATGGCAAACAATAGAATAAACAGTCAACGCACACCCACGCACTCCACACTCTTTTTATAGACATTTTTCTAATGGATTCACTTCAGAACACAGTGTACAATGACTTGAATAATCTAATAGAATTATAAATTATGTACATCTTAATACAGTTTATAGGTTAAAGATAGAAAAGCCATAAAACTGCTGGAAGAAGAAACTGAACCTAGAACTCCTGTCTGTTTTGTTCTCTACAGGAGTATCCATAGTTCTTTGAATACATTTCATTTCAGCATTAATGCAATAGTTGTAAATTTATTCAAATTATAATTTTGTTCTTGTGCAAGCTTATAGAAAGAAATATTTAAATATATTTTTATACTTGTTTGCTAAATGCTAAAACAAATAACGATTCCAGCTTATAGAACCACTGTAAATTGAAGTAGACTTTGTCTACTGTCGAAGGATAACCGCTGTTTTCATTGGGAATCGATTTGAATGTTTAATGGATCCAAGTCTGGAACCAGTTTAATGCAAATGTACAAACAATTAACAAATTCTTTCGCAATATTTGCAAACCATTCTCAGAAAATCACTACTCAATATGTAAAAGCATAATATTTTAATGGGACTTAATAACATCCTTGTATTGCTCTTATTTGTTAATTCTTAAGAGAAAATAAATTCAACTTCGTCAATTTATAGAAAAAAGCTTATATATTTACGCAAATTTCTTTTTCAATTTATTTTTCTTTGAAGTGTAACTAATCAATTTTAAAATAAAATCTCTAGTTTTCAGAATCCCTTCTAAAATACTCGTGAATTTATTTTAAATTTAAAAAAGGGACTTATGTTTTACAAAAGTTCTTAAATGCTAAAGTTCACTCATACAATCTTTATGTTTATATAATCCGCATTTGTCCTTTGAGAGGTGTACTGGTGAGTTGGCATTAGAACCACATACACGTAGAAAAAACTATTGCAAAATTATTTTTTACCAAAAGTTTGATTCAAATAAAATTTTATTATCAGTAAATGTTTCTACTGACTCAATTAACTTTTTGTTTGGATTTAGAGTATAACGACTGGAGACTATTAAAAATTCAATTAATTGCTTTTTAATTAATTCAAATTTTTAAAACTATAAATTTAGTAAAAATTTTATTGCATGAAACAATATATTTATTGAAAAAATCATATTTTTTTCAAACAAGTTATCACAAATTATTAATTCAGTTTTCTCTGTTTTACTATCTGATCAGAATTCCTGCTAAGGCTGGACATCGCATAAAAAAGCATGTATTTAAAGACGACTTCCCTTTATAGGTATTATTTAGTGGCCACTATGCTTGAATAGGACATGTTAAAATATTGATGTTAACGATTTTAGTTTTATTCTCAAGTGCTGCTTCCGAGCATAGTGGATCTAGATGGAAAGTATTCTCAGGATATGAGTGTAAGTTCCCATTGAAAAGATAAAGCACTTTAAAAATGTCTCTACATCTCCAGGAAAAGTTTTTTAGTTTCTCTAGCTGATCGGTTAAAAAAACAATAGTATTAAAAAAAAAAAACAATTCCATAAAGAAATAAGTCAAACTGACACCTTGATTATAAAATTTCCAAAACACCCGAGTTTCAATTTTTTTTAAATCAAAGTACTCTGATTTAGTCAAGGAAGTCTAGAAATGGAGACTATGAATAATTGTTTCCCACATACACACACATAAATATGTATGTGTTTCAAATATTTGTTGAGATTGAATTTGCATAAAATATACTTTTGCAGTGTCAGGAAATGAAAAAATTTCATTTGTTTTCTTAAACTAATTTATTTAAAGACATTTCATTACAACTCTGTTGTTTTTTTATTTTGCAAAAGAGAGTGACACTTGTCAGAAAAATTAGATGTGGATTCAAAGAATTCAAATAATTATAAACAGATACATACTTACATACATATATAAATATGTACTTGTGAGTAAAGTATATGCGCAATTGTTATGTAAGTAAGAGAATTTTATAGTTGTAAATACCATGCAAAAATTACTTAGAAAACTTTGCTTAGATTTATATATTAAAAAAGATAATATTTCTATATTTTTTTTGACCTTTTTATAACAATTTTTATTAAAATATTATTGAAAAAAACAAACAGAATTTTCATGAAGATGATACTCAATGAGTATTGAAATATCGATAATTTCAAATAAAATTGTTTAACGACTAAATAAGACCTTGAACTTAAATAAAATTTAAATCAAAATTATAGATAGAGATCTTATGAAAAATAATTACTAAGCGAGTAGAACCCTTACATATATCCTTAGAGGTGAGCTGTGAGAGATTGAACCTTTTCAAATTGTTTGTCCCACTGTAAGCAAAAAATGTTGTTAAGTCCTAGGATGTAGATATGTACATATATACCTTTTTCGTTTGGCTATGGATATTATAGATGTATAATATATAATCTGACCGAATGAAGTAAAATTTTTGTCGCTTTGGACCTTTCAAAAAATCGACATAATTTAAGGATTTTTTAGCAATATTTATTAAATTCATTATTCGAGATATTCTCTAAAATAATTATTTAAAATTGTTTATTGATTATTACTCAACTAAGCCTTAAGCTATGTACAGACGGTTGTAAGATCTGACAATGTTGTTTGATTTACCAATGTGCTGGCAATGCTCTGACAATTCAATATGGCTACAAAAAGGTACATTGTTAGTTCAGACGATTGTAAGAAAAGCTTACAATTTCATTGTCAGACAACTGTCTGGCAATAAATTTATCTACCAATAAAAATTGTCAGTTCACACGGTTGTTAGATTATTGTACAACAAACTTGTTTTTCGGCATTGCCAGAAAATTTAAAACATTAAATTTACGTTTATGCGCGCGCAGTGTTGCCAGTAGAAATATTTTTCTGACAATGATTCCATTGTCAGGTGCATTACTTTAAGCACACCTACCAATAAAAAATGAACTTACAACGTCTGACAATTACCTGGCAATAGCAAAGAAGAGTGTTCTCACGATTGGCAGATATCTAACAATATTATTGGCTTACAATAGGCTGACAATGCTTTTTCTACCAACGTTGTAAGACGAAAATTGGCAGTTCACACAGTTGCAAGACATTGTAAGGCATATTTTACTGACAATATTGTCAGATCTTACAACCGTCTGTACATAGCTTTAGTATGTGCCTGCATTTCACTGGCGCTAGTCAAATCATGTTAGAAAAAACTCAAACTCAAACTTAATTTTGCTAATAAGTACTAATGTTTTGGCTTGAGACAGTGAAATAAAGGCACATACTCAGCCAAGCCAATAAAAAACCATAAACAATTTTAAACGATATTTTTAAGCTTTAAAAACATGACGAACTTTATTATAGTCGATATCAATCATAGTTGGCCTTACAGTTGGCCTTTCTTATAAACAAAATATGTATAAATTATCCATGTGAGATACATATATACAAAATACATATAAACAACGCAAGATGTGTACTTTATTAATCTTCACAAAGTCTATTATTGTATTCCCAGACATCGCATTAGAGCTTTGAAAAATAATAAAGTAACGTAAGGAAAACTAACAACCTGAAAATAGCAAAATTGAGGGAAAAAATTGTGTAAATTGCTTAACACATATTCATACATCATTCCTTTTCAATACATCTGACTTATTCATAAATAAGTTTAATGATGCTTGAAAACACACTTTTGCAAACAATTTAATAAACCAAAGTTGCATGAACAATTGGCATATATGTATGTACGAGATGCATATTATCAATGTACATAATGGCACAAATTGAACTTTTTTGCTTTTTCCCCTTACTTCATTTTTGCAGTAAGTACTTAAGTACTATTTTGTAGTTCAGACTAAAAAACCTTTCAATTTAATGACTTGAAAAAAACGGACACAATTCCCTAATAAATGTGTCACTTGGCAACATTAAGACAACTTGCAACTATTTTATTTTTCTATACTAGGGCATCAACATCAACATATTTGACAAATGTTGTCTCTCTAGTTCATCTGTTAAAACAACTGCGTACTTGCAACATACTCGTACACACAATTGCACACTAAAACTCACACAAGTTCTGTGTTTTTTTTTTCTTCTGCTCTTTAGCTGAACTGTAATAAAAGCTGTAGTTGGCCTCTTAAATAAATAACCATTACATATGTACATGCAATGAAAATGAAATATTCATGGGTAACTAAGCCACTTTTGCTTATGGGTGTATGAGTGATTGTTGTCAGTAGGTATTCTTTTCCTTAAAAAAAAATATGACCACAAAATTTAGTTATTTCCATGTAGACAGGTAGTCTCCGGCATACATCAGTGGTGGCCAGAAAATTCTACACACAAGAGTGGAAAATCTTTTATATGTTACTCATACACACACACGCACACACACACACCCACAGACCCACACACCAGGTAGTAATAAGCCCACAGGGTTTGTAAAAACAAATACATAATTCCTTTTTGTAAAAGAAAATAAATTAATAAATAAATAAAACTTTCTTGTTATTCATAGAAAAAAGGAAAACAGTCAAAACATGATTACAGTAGGACCTCACATTGTGCAACATTTTGGGACCGAGGCTGTTGCAAAATTAGAATTTATTAAAATATTCCAGTAAAAATTACTGTCTGAATGAGTACGTCAAAAACAACATTGTTGAACTCGTTGCAATACCAACCAACACAAGCGTCCAATGCATCCCAAATAAGTCACTATTGGGTGTGGATTTTTGGCTGGCGCCATCATCTGTCCACATTACTTTGAGAACGACATTAGCCAGGCCACCACCATTAACGGAAAGCGCTATAGTTCTATGATTACTAACTTCTTTAGGTCTGAATTGGATGATATGGACGCCAATGACATGTGGTTTCAAAAGGAAGATAATACGTGTCACACAGCTCACACCACATGGAACATTCTACACGAGCGCAAAATTAGGGCATGGTCATGTCACGTAATGTGAACTGTCTTCATTAGACTTATTCTTGTAGGGGTTTCTTACGTCGCAGATCTATGCAAAAAAGTGACAAACCATAGCAGTCCCAATGCAATTTGTTAAATTGAGCTCGATTTATGTATCACAGCAATAGAAAATCGAGCATTTCAGATGCGCGGCAGACACTTGCACTATGTTATATTTCATACAAAATGGCATCGATACGCCTTTCAAATGAATCATTTTTTTTTTGATAATATCTCACACTCATTTCACTTTGTTTTATTCAAATTTAAAGATAATGTTATAGAAAATATATAGACGAATAGAAATTTCTGATTGTTTTATATCACAAAAAGTGAACTTCTGTGTTGCAGGTTAGTGAACTTCTTGAAGAACAAAAATTTTTTTCGAAACCAATTTTCCTCTCTACTGCCTATTGACAACAGTTGTAACGTCTTTTGATTTTATTTACAATACGTTTGAATAGAAGGCGCTATTTCGCGCAAATCTTCCCGAAGTGTTTCCAAAGTATTTGTGTTTCGAAGTACTTGTGTTCGAATTGAAGTACTCAATTTGATTTTCGATAAATAATTAAAAATATAAAAAAAATTCTAGCTGCTCTTATTTCACTATTATTTTTGTTTAAACTTTCAAAAAAATATTATCGCTATATTTTTTTCTCCATATGACACCATCAAAATATCACTTTTTCGAACTTTTCAACCGTCTTTAATGAACAACCCAGAGTTTAGAATCATAGATGCATTGCTTTGTTCCAAACCAGGATGTTTTGATGTGTTTTTATACACGAAAAAATTTATGGAAAATCATTTACCAAAACACATGATTTGCTACAAAACGATTGTCTTCTCATAAAACAACTACACAGAAAGGAAAGCCAGATTTTTAAAGTATTTTCATTTCCCTTGTTTCTCAAATTGATAGTTTAAATTTTATTTCTATTTTCGCTCTCAAGGAGCTCTCTCCACTGCGAAAATCGCTGATAAGCTAAATTTATTTAATTGTTTTTTGTTTAATTGAAAACTTGCGATGAAAATCCACATTATTTATATGTATGTATAAAAAATGCAAGCAAAAATGAAAAGTTACGATCACCGAGTCATAAAATTTTCAAGTGTTGCATTAGAGCCTACAATATAAAAAAGAATTGGTTGTTGCAATAAGCGAATAAATACAGCAAAAGAGAGTTGCACAATGCCAAGACAAACTGTATATGTTTTACCATAAAATATGATTTTATTCTCTTAATCCAACAAATCATTTGAAAACAAATTTGTATGAAAATCACTTATTCAAATGGGGTGTTTTTAATATAAATTTTTGAAATGATACAATCTAGGAATATTCGTATGTATGTAAGTATATTCGTTAGAGGATATCTATTCAAATCGTTATTGTTTTATATATTAAAATTTTGTAAATGGTTAATAGACCTTGAAAGTTATAAATAGAGTTTTATAATAATTAAGGAATTGTATTGGGGACTTAAATAATTATTAAAAACATTACTCCCAGCGAAAGTTGTGTTATTCTTCCGACGCGGCCTGCTTGAATTTGGAATGATTTTCCGTCATCACTCCTCAAATTTGGTTTATAATCAGAACGGTTACGGCTATATGCCATAGATAACGCTCTTTTCCCATGTTTTCTTCCCTCAATAAAAAAAATAGTTCACTTGAGAAATAAAATAAATTAAAGACACTAATGAACTGAAACTTATGAAAAATTATTGAAGAATGTCTCATGTAACTCATCATTTGTATTGTGGATTAATAAAGCAATAAGAAAACATTGCTTCAGCGGGTCTTCCAAAGAAATGCACTAAGAATGTTAAGGAAAACCATGAATTAGAATGTGAATAATTTGAAAATAATGCTACATAAATATTGCAAAAATTTAAAATTATTTTTTAAATTAATTGATTGATATAAAATAAAATGTTTTTTGGAGTTTCTGTTGAAAACGTCCTTGACGTCATACGACAGCCATTTTGAATTCAAATCGACTAAATCTTCCTAAATTTTATGCAATAATTCTTTTGAGTGTAGGGTATTAAAAACTTGCCATCTTGAGTTTTTATGTATGCCATCATTTATTTTGATATTATTGCGGATGAAAGCAAAATATAAAATTTTATTTGCAATAAAAGAAGATGGTAAAAATTGACTATCAAATTAATTAGAAGGACTTTTCTCAACGAAGGAGAGCAAATTTTTGCTTAGAAACAAATTTAAACACAAATTGAAATTGTTCTTTAAATAATTACTAGACTATTTTTCAATAATATACATACATACATAAATCAAATATTTTATTATGGTGAGCTAATTGCCACATTTCAAAATAAAAATACAAATAAGCCAGTATGAATGTATGTGTGTAAATCCCGACCCATGCATGTACTTAAAAAAATATGTTACCTTGTAATTTTCACACTTTTAACTTAAATATTAATGACCGTCGACGTTTGAACGTATGTTACGGTATTTTCCATTGTAAAGCTATTTACTGAGTTTTTGTAATTACGTTGCAAAGGGCTTAAACACACACACACTCACTCACTCACTCACATACACACACCAGCTCACTCATAGTTAATATGTGTGCATTCCTCTATGTTCGTACGTAATTCACAATGTGAATTTTTTTTATGGTTTCGTGTTTATTTTCTGTCATTTATGGAACCAGTTTAAGTCCGTGAATTTGCTTTTTGACACTTGAGCTGTCACTTTATTTTTGTCTCACTTCTTAGTTATTTTTCGTTATCGTGCCGTTGTGTGGCTGTGATGATATTTTTTCGACTTCTGCGCACTTGATTATATATATATATATATATATATATATATATATATATATATATATATATATATATACAGTCACACAGATAATAGTACGTACCCCCTCAAAATTCTTTAATTTTCCAAAAACTTTTGATATATAAAAAAAATAAATAAACCAAAAAATTTTAAATGAAAACAAACATTTATTTCACTATTTAAATTTAAAATTAAAAACTTTAATTTCATAAAAAAACATAAAAGCTTTTTTCGTAGCACAGATAATTATACGTACTCTGAAAAAAAGATAAATGTACAAAAACAATTTTAGGTTTATATTATTTTATTAGTATTTTATTGGACCACCCTTTGCCTCAATTACTGCCCTCAATCGATTACTCATTGAAAATAGCATTTTTTTTGTTGCCTCAGACGTTATTTGAGTCCACTCATACTCCATGCCATTTTTAAGTTCTTGTTTGTTTCTGTAAGTTTTTTTTCGAATGCGACGTTCCGATTAATCCTAAAAATGCTCTATAGGGTTCAGATCTGGTGATTGGGTTGGCGAATGAAGTTGTTTCAGGACGTTATAAGAGCTGCCATTCGTTGACACCATGCAAGGTGTGCTTTGGGTCGTTGTCCTGCAGGAAATACCAGGCGCCACTAAGACCCGAAACACTTGCGGAATCTTCCAAAATGCTTTTCAAAATGTCTAAATTAAGAAGTCTGTAAATATATGTTTCCACAAATCGCAGTTTATTAACTTTATTCGCCGAAATGCAGCCACAAACCATGACCGTACCACTAACATGCTTAACTGTCTTAATGAGGTTCTTCGGTTGCAGCTCTTCATTAGATTTGCGAAAAATCTTTTGGTTCCCATCACAACCGAATAAATTGTACTTACTTTCATCACTATAAACCAAATTCGCCCAGAAATCTGTTTATTTGTCCGCATACTTAAGTCCGAAGTCGAGTCGCTTTTTTCTGTTTATTTCGGTTATCAACGTTTTTTTCTTGGTACGCGGCTTCGGAAACCGCTTTTTCCCAAAACATATCGCGCTGTTTCTGAATGAACATTAATATTGTGGTCATTTTCCAAAGTGTTTTGAATTTCCACGGCTTTTGTTTTAGGATTTTTACTAACAACACTTTTTATAAATCGCTCAACTCGTTGGGAAATTTTGAATGGACGTCGAGTTTTTGGCTTGCTCGCTAGGGATTGAGACTAAGAAATTTTTTTTATTATAGTCTGCACTGTGGAGTTGGCACGTCTGAACAATTTTAGCAATTCAAATCAAGGAATTTCCATCTTTCCTCAATTTTAAATCTCTTCACGCATTTCGATACAAATGTCCTTTGTTATCTTACCCATTTTAACAAAGAAGTAAAATATTTTCTTAAAATTAATGCAGTCTTTAAGAATATGTTTACAAATTAAGCTTTTTACACTTTCCGCGCATTAGTTTTTCTTTAAATCTAGTTAATTTTAAAAGGTACAGTTTTCTATTTGGCATCGTACGTATAATTATCTGTGCTCTCAGATTAAATTTTAAGTGTAAAAGTACAATAAGCGGAATGTTAATCGAACTTTTTGTAGTTTGTTTTTGACAATGTGTCGATGCCTTGCAAATGCAAGTAAAAATATGGAACATAAATTCAGGGTTATTCTTAAACTGCAATTTTAGAGGGGGTACGTACTATTATTATCTGTGTGACTGTATATATATATATATATATATATATATATATATATATATATATATATATATATGTATATATATATATATATATATATATATATATATATATATATATATATATATATGTATATATATGTTCATATGTGTATATATTTAGGATGATTCTTTATTTGACACAAAAGAAAAAGGAAAAAAGTATAGGAAAAAGTTTTCCTCTAAATGCTAACCTAATTTCAGAACAAGACAACAAGGGTTGTAATCCTTACAATAGGATGCACAAAAACACACTTGCCATGGAACAGTACCACAATCTAATATTCCTGGTTGGTTTGACTATGTACTTTTGTTGCTGTTGTAGAATATATAAATTTGGTTTTTGTCGTTTTGTATTATTTTCCTTTTACCATATCTATTCCATAGCCACTATTTATTATCTTATCTTAGTTCTATTTTCATATGCGGCACAGCGATAAACGTCTGCTTATTAAAGTTATTAATAGAATATTTATTTGAGTTTTATTAGCGGTTGAAAAGCAGTTTTTCATTTTCCCAAATATACAGTATTAGTCTCTCATTTTAAAGGCGTAAAAATATTTATACAAATTTGTTGTTTCGTTACAACAACGTTTATAATATGTTTTTCATTCCAGATTATTAAGTTCATTTGTTAAAATAAAAAAATTTATTTACTGTTACTAAATATTCAGTTTACTTCTCCTATATTTTGAATTTATTAACTATTATGTTGTAAATATAAATGTTTGCCGCCCATCTGGTTGACTTAATGGTCTTCTACACACAGCCCATCTGACATTTTTTTGTGGCACTAAAAACATTTCGATATCAAAATAATCCATATAAGCTTTACTCTAGGAATGATGTAAATATCTTTACGAAATTCTTAAAAAAATTACATGACTTAAGTATATGATATACAAAGTGGCGCAAAAGTAAGGTCATGATTTTAATTGGCAGATAATTATTCATCAACACGGGAAGTGGCCATTTGATCGATACAATTTTTCTAATTATGTAATCAATTTCATACTTTCAATTACACTTTTTATGAAAACAGAACTCTTTTTTCATTTAAAGGGTGATTTTTTAGCACATTTCTTTATGGCAGCACAGCTGTTTTCGTGTAACACGTTACTGTTAAACATGTTCCGTTTGGTCTATAATTTAACCATGAATCGATTTACAAACGAACAACACTTGTAGGTTAGGTTAGGTTAGGTTAAAAAAGTACATAGTCGACGCTCATTTCTAGTTGAATTGATAACTGAACAAGCAAAATGGGTGTGGATTATGGGCCGGTGGCATCATTGGACCGTACTTTTTCAAAGACGACGAAGGCAGGAACGTTATTGTGAATGGCGAGCGCTACCGTGCGATGATTACAAAATTTTTTTGCCCATAATAGAAGATGTAGACTTGGCTGACATTTGGTTTCAACAAAACGTTGCCACCATGCCGCACAGTACGCGAAAAAATGGACCCATTGAGAGGCGAGTTCGGTGAACAGTTTATTTCACTTTTGATGCCGGTAAACTGGCCACCTAGATCGTGCGATTTAACTCCTTCAGACTATTTCTTAAAGGGCTATGTTAAGACTAATGTCTATAGGGAGAAGCTTGCAACGGTTGACGCACTGGAAGACAATATTTAAGAATTTATTCGTTAGATATCGGCCGATATCTTAGAGAGAGGATGCCAAAGCCCATCAAAATATGAAAATTATTGAATACGTAAGGGACATTCTGCATCGTTGTATCAGACAAATAATAAAGAATTTTCACTTGTAGAATAGGAAATCTGGGACCTAATTTCGTTTTTCACCAAAAAGAAGTGTCGTGTTATTTTGATATAATTATTTTTGTTTTTTTTTTTTTTTGAAAAAATTATTATATAAGATTATAAGAGAATTGAAAAATTCTGATTTGGGGCTTAGTTGCTTTTGGGATTGTTTCATTTCCCCTAAATGAGCCTATCTATGCCTATTGCTCTTGTTTGGTGTTTAATGAAAGAAAGACAATCGTCAGACGATCTTCATCAGTAAAGTTTTAATTAGTGGTGCTTAGGCTTGCTTAATTGACAAAAATGGGTGGTACGTAGAGTTTTACCGGCCACTGTTTATGTAGCTTTTTTCTAAATATGTGTAAGTGATGAGCATACTTATATAATAATATTATATACAAATAAGGCAAATATGAAAATAAATTTTCAAAAAAAGTCTTGTTTAGATTAAAATAACGTACACGAACCTTGAAAAAACTCTTATATTTTTGTTCATTATTGTGTGAACTGTATAAATAATGTCATTGGGGGACCACTAAGAGACCGAAAAAAAACTCACATACACACGAAATCTATACAAGATTGAAAATTTAGAAATTTAAAGTATTTGCTGCGACTGTTGTTTTTTATACTTGAAATATAGATTAATCGAAACTATTCGATTTTTTTTTTTTGGTTTTAAAAGCCTATTTTTAGTCTTATTTACCTTCCTTTAACGCTCTATATGTTACATTTTATGAGGATGGTTCAGTAAATACATGATTCTTTGATAAAAAAAAATAATTTAATTTTTTTAGCTCTATACACTTTCTTAAACGTTTGTCTAATTTTTTATCCCTTTTAAAAAAATGAGATTTGTCGAGAATTTTTGTGAGATGATTTCATCGTTGGAATCAAATCTCTTACAGCCAAGCCATTTTTAAGGCTTGGAAACAAGAAATAGTCACTCGGGGCTGTATTCGGAGAATTGGGCAGATGAGGAAGATATTCAAACTCCAATTCATGAAATTTTGCCATAGCAACCACTCATGTATGCACCTTTGTATTGTTTTGGTGAGAACATTTTTTTTAGATAAATGTGACCCTTTCTTTAAATCCTCATTAAATTTGCCCAATAAGTTGCCATAATATCCGCCATTGATTGGTTTACCCTGTTGATGGTAGTAAATGTGGATTATGCCACGTACATTCCAAACACTACCGCCATTACTTTTCTGACTTACCAACCCTCCTTTGCCTTCTTTGGCTATCGATCCACCCTAGAAACCTACTGTTTTGACCGTTGTTTGCTCTCTGACATGTTGTGGTAGATCCACGTTTCATCCACGATTGCAAAACGGAGTAAAAACTTGGTTGAAGAAACTAAATGATGCAGGTTGTTCAAATTTTGACAGAAGTCAACTGATAGTTGCCTGTTGACGGGGCCAATGTTGCTCTTTCAGTTAAGAGACCGAATATTTAAAAAATTTCAGATTTATTAAGCGACCCCTTAAGAAAGCAATAGTTCACGCTATAAATAAAAAGTTTTTTATGCGAAACGTTTCGATGATACGTCTACAATATTTATATACCCGTATATGCATATAGACTCGTATATAAATAAGTTACCGTCGTTCCTTTCAGGAGCATAGGACGTTTATAATATTTATATTGTAACTATAGTTATACTCCGGAATGTAGAAGGTATTGAACTTATAATAAATGTTTATGCCAGGTGCTCTTCTTAATACTTTTCGCTCTGATTTTTGGACTTAAATAAAAAAAACACGAGTTACGCCAATGGAATACTCATCCTTTCTGCTAATGTATACTTATTCTAAATAAAAAATGATCATAATCACCAACTTCAGCTTTAAGTCGGTTACCAATTGCACACATTTAATACGCTGTAACTTCAATTACAAATTGTTCAAGTCTGATTCAAAAACCAAATGGTGGAAACTGTGTTCCTAAAAATTGTACCGTCTTACACTGGCGCCATGTCTATGTTGCAATGAATCTCAAAATACCATAAATGCCAAATAAGTGAAAATAAATAATAGTTAAAATGAGATACGTTAGTCGTCACTCAGTCGCTTAAAACACTACTTCTTTTGGAAATAATTCGGTATCTAGACAAGCGTTTAAACACTTTCAGAGTTGAAGGTGTCCATCGCCGTATATTTAATCTTAAAGCAATTGCCAAGTATTAAACTGAATTAGTTGTTTACCACAGGGAATAGACTGTAAGGCAAGTTTGCAGTATTTACGATTCCTTTTTTTGAAGAAAAATTATATTTTCATGTAGATTGAAAGAAATAAATATGTTTAATAAAAAACACATAAAACGTATACACAATTCGAGTTCCATAAACTTGAATCAAAATTTTGTCAACTTGACTTCTTTGGAAGTTAAAAAAATGCTATATTGGACCTTAGGAAGCAATGAAATTGTCGTTCGTTTAGAAATACTGGGAACATATAATTGTGGATAAATCTCACTTATTTTCAGTTATTTTGATAGCTTTGGCAAATAATCGCAAATAATTATTTTACCGGTTAAGAATATTAAGGAAAAGACATTACGACTTTGTTTTGTTCACTGTAAGCGTAAATATTCACAAGACTTTTCGTATAAAAAAAGAGTTATAAGCGAAAATTCTCTACAACCAAACTTCTTTATAGGCGTCATAATTCGTAAGAAATATTTGTAGAAAGTTTTATAGAATCTTTTAATTATAAGCAATAATTCGTTATAACAAGGTTTTTTTTTTAGATATTTTTGTATTTTGATTGGCGTAGCTACGGGTGTACTACAACTAAAAATTTTCTGTTGAGATTTGCAATCCTTTAGCAAAGAGTTATATATTTTAGATGTTCTCTAAGAGGGAAAAAATTCTGGAATCTTATTTTTTCGGGACCAGATGGTCGTAGTTATTCATACGCTTATTTGATATATATTATAGGGCCTGGTTTGAAATCACCGTGATTTTTAAACATTGTAAAATCACGCTGCTGACTATTAGTGTTTTATTTAACATGGATTTAATTTTAATATTTAGGCGTAAATTTCACTGGCCGAAATCATAATAAATTTGGTTTCTTTGCTTTATCAAAAGCATTAAAACTAAATTGGAATGCATGAGCTTATTTTGCCATAATTATGGATTTATAATAAAAGCTTTCAACATATGAGTTTTTGAGAGAACAAAATCCTCTAAATATTAATAAAACATTGAAAATAAACAACGATTCAATGAATGATGAACACATTTAAGAAGAGATGTTATCGAGGGATTATAGTCAAATTGTGCTATCTGCAAATTTGTCTAAAATGGGTTTTTAATTCCAAACTGTTTAGTAATCCATTCTGTATCTATGTAAAATTTTTTTTCTATCACCATTATTTCCATGTTTTTTTAATAAGAAATTTAAACGGTTTTTTTTTTGTCTCCTGAACAATTGTATTTTTGTAGATAGCACAATTTGACTATAAGCTCTCGTTATTTAAAAAAATTATTTTGTTTCTTCACTACGTGTTGAAAATGTCCAGTAACCGAAAATATTTTGCTTTTTAAATAAAAACACGACTGACCAGTTCAATATGGAGATTAAAATTCATTTTATTAAACGAAACAGAGTTAAAGGAGAAAATCAGGTAGTGTTGCTAATTTAGCGTTTAAATAAATTTTACATTTCAAAGCTACGCTTCAAATTTTTTTAATGAAAATTCCGCAAAAAAGGGATACTCCCTACAACGGATATCAATATATCCAATTCGAAATCAAAGCTCTTTACGGCGAAGCATTTCTGGTACTAAATAAATATTTGAATTACGATGTTTTAATATATTCAGCTATAATATATTATTTATTGTCTAAATTTTATGATTAAAATTAATATATGACCTCCTTGTTGCTTTATATGCCACTTTATATAAAATAAAAGTTAGATATAACAAAAAGAAAAATAACTTTAAGAAAACGAAGCTTATACATGATGTATTAAGCAATTCCAAACAACGCCGACTGTTGTACATTCACGTTCTAGGCCCCAGAGACCTTTTCCCATTAACAAAAGAATCTATCGAAAAATTATATATAATTGGTTGTTTTTCTATTTTTTTCTCGAAACGTGTAAAAAAGCAAATAACTATCTTTAGTTCTTCTTAATAAATTGCCTAAGTGCTAAACTAATATTTGTTGATTGACTGCGACATTTTTCTAATGGGCTTCACTAAATTTGTGTTTCCTTTTCTTTAGTGTATTACTATTTTATTAGATTACGCTTAAAGTCTATTATAAATGTATTTCGTCGTTTATTGACTCTTATTTAAAGATTTTTGATATACACACAGCCATACATGTGCATTGGGGAATTCAATACAAATAAACATGTATCCAATTACATTGCCGACTTGAGGGGTTTTTTATATATGTATATTAAATGCTTTTATTTCATTTAAATTCTCGAAAATTTGATTCAAATGACGTGCTCGCTCCATGACTTGTGGTATTTGAAGCCGTGAAAAGTGAAAAAAATTGAATTCAAATGACGTACACCTCCCATTACTAAGAGAATAAGAGGACATGTCGTGTAAATAGTTTTTTAAAGTTTAATATAATGATGAGCTTTCATTATAATAAGCTAAATTTTTTAGCTTATATTTAAGGACTATCTGGAGTGCGTTAACTTAGGGAATCTGAATGGGAGCTTGGAACCAAATTAAATCTCTAAATATTTACATTGCTTCATGTATACGTACATTGTGGCAAGACTCAACAGGAATAGCAGGGCTTACTTTTTCAATGGGATGTTAGTTGAACCAGAAAGTTAAAGAATCATTAATAGAAAAACCGCAGTAGATTGTCGGACATTTTTACGCTTTGACAGTTTCTTTTAGGCATTATGTGCAAAAGAGAAATAATAACATACACCTGTGATATATAATACAAAAATCTAGCGCGGCACCATTGTTAATGACGAATGCTACATGAGACATTTTGACGTCAACATGGTGTATCTAAATAGTGTTAGTATAGGGGCATTAACCTGCTACTGTCACAGGACATAAATTGACAAATGAATCAATCTGTCCTTTGACTGATTGTATTGTTTCCTTACTACAAAATCAAGCCTTTTTATCCATATTTCTAAGAAGATTACATGACAGGTCCCTATTATATATTATAAACTCATAAATTCTGCTATTGATAGATCTAGAATAAAGACTAAAAATTTATATAAATATAAAAAATAATAATAATAAATAAAATAGTGGCAGCTACAAAAAAAATAAACCAAGTCATTATTAAAACACAAGATGCCACAATATGGCACGAAGGACCATTAACAAATTACAATTGACAGATGATATTGGATTTTAGGCTTAATTGGACAGGGACTATCCAGTTTGTAACCCATAGGGATATTGTTCTCGTATACGGTGAAGTGTCTATTTCCTTTTCTTTCTATCTGTGCTACAATGAAACCTATACAATATTTATGTTTTATATTTAAATCTATATTTCCTTAGAATGATATTTTCTTTTTAAAATAATGTTATCAAACATAAACTGCGAAGCTACTTGTCTTATCTGCAGAAGCATTCAGAGTCTTTGGGAGGAAAAGAACCTGCGACCTCTGAACTACTAGTCTACGAAAGATTTTATAACAATAGCAAAACATTTATTACATTTTTATTTATAACAACGCCATTATTTTGTTTTGAACTTGAAAGTCCATTTTATGAGAAACATTAAAAACTCCAAAGGTCACAAAAATTAATATTTACAAATGAACTTATAAACAAACTTGCATCGTATTACCTATTACATAGGAGCTGTTTATTTTATAAATTTGTTTCCTTCTTTTTTTGAAATTTGTAGCAATTTGCTCATCAACCAACTATCGCATAAATAATTAATATTGAAAACATCCTTGATATCCCTTATTTAATACATTAGTGCTTTTCAATGAATGGAATGTTTTCATTTTTGCCTCCTTTTACAACCACTAACGAGCACACTGTGCTCCCACTCACTTTTTGTTCCATTGAATATACGAAATGGAAGGAATAAAAAAACTACGTTACGCAAAAATATTTACTTTTTCTAGAAGCAGTGAAATAAATACGACTAAATTGAAATAACAACGCACATGGAACACATTTTATGATTATTTCAAATGATAATTTGCATGATTTGAAAATGTTTTATATAATTTCTTGCTCTTCAATACTGGCCAAAAAAAAAAACCTTAAGGCAGTAGAATAATTTTATTGAAATTGTCTCAAGAAAATACTCGTAGAAAGAATTAGAAAAAAAATAATGCAAAAAGAAAAGATGTTATTTTCAAAATTTACGAAGTATGGCGACTACGGCTACCAATGCTGATGTGGTTGTTGTTGATAATTATGAAAACAACAATGATAACGTCATGGAATCGATACAATTGGCAAAAGCGAATATAGGAACCTCCAGTGCAAAATGAGAAAACCCTACACACATATACATACATAAGTACACATTACAAGCGAATGCTCATGTGTAAGTGTGTGCATCGGTTATTTCCCTGAAGGAAACATGGGGACAAGTGTACCCAAGTCGCCAGTTTTGTCGACTATTTTGGTGACTCATATGTAGACATCGTCAACGGAGTTGTCAACAAGTTTTTGTTTGATGAGCAGAGAAATTTCTGAGAGCACGCTTATGCCTCTTCATTTTTTAATTGCGTTTATTTGTTCTATGGTGAACCTTTAATCATTTATTTTAACTAAAACTGTAGGGATATATGTATATCAAAAATTGTTTACATGGACTCATTAGAACGACCTCTTCAGTAGTGGGTTTTCAATGATAAGTCCATCTTAAATTTCAATAGAAAGAAGTATTGTGTAGAGTATGTCAATAATACTGGTGACAATGTCTACAGGGAAGTACTAGTTCTACGGTCGTCATATGGTCCCATTGGAACTAGTTCGTCACTAGTTCCAACGTCACTAGTGGATTTTCAATGACAAGTGCATGTTAAATGTCAACAGAAAAAAGCATTGGCTGGGGTATAAGTTGTCACTAGTACTGGTGACTTTGTCAATAGTGAATCACTAGTGAATCACTAGTGACATTTCCTTCAGGGTTGTTTTATATACACATATACATACATATGTACATTTATGTATGGATTTCGTTTCATTCTTAATTTGTCATTTCTTCACGTTCATCTTATTTTAAAATTTCTTCAAGTATTTTTCTTTCGCTTAAGAAATTTTATTATTACCAGTAGATTACAATATACATACATATGTAATTGATTTGTGTTTTTGTAAGTGTGTGTGCGTGTGTGTTTTTGTAAAAGTGGTTAAAATATAACGGTTTCTTCTAAATTCCTTTCTTAATTGTAATTTCGACTTTTATGAAATATAAAATGTGTATGTATATGTTTCGAGAGAGTAACACACATACGAGTACTTTCCCTAAAGGAAACATGGGGACAAGTGTACCCAAGTCACCAGTTTTGTCGACTATTTTGGTGACTCATATGTAGACATCGTCAACAGAGTTGTCAACACGTTTTTGTTTGATGAGCAGAGAAATTTCTGAGAGCACGCTAATGCCTCTTCATTTTTTAATTGCGTTTATTTGTTCTATGGTGAACCTTTAATCATTTATTTTAACTAAAACTGTAGGGATAAATGTATATCAAAAATTGTTTACATGGACCCATTAGAACGACCTCTTCAGTAGTGGGTTTTCAATGATAAGTCCATCTTAAATTTCAATAGAAAGAAGTATTGTGTAGAGTATGTCAATAATACTGGTGACAATGTCTACAGAGAAGCACTAGTTCTACGGTCGTCATATGGTCCCATTGGAACTAGTTCGTCACTAGTTCCAACGTCAGTAGTGGATTTCCAATGACAAGTGCATGTTAAATGTCAACAGAAAAAAGCATTGGCTGGGGTATAATTTGTCACTAGTACTGGTGACTTTGTCAATAGTGAATCACTAGTGAATCACTAGTGACATTTCCTTCAGGGTTACTTAGAGAGATATAGGAAAAGAAATTGAGAACTCCGCAGAGCGGCGGTATGAAATATATTTGTATTTTTAATTTGTGAAAATTATATGATAAGGAGGGAGAGACAGTAAAAAACTAGAAAAAAGCTTTACTCGTACATGTTTCAAGTGTTTATGTTGGGATTATTAAAAAAAAAATTATAAAATTTTCTGCCTCAGTGTGCGTGTGTAGATGTTGGTAATTTTTCTTGAAATGGATGACTCTTCCTTTCAAATAGGAAATTAAGAATGAAATGAATAAAATGCAGGATATATACCCAGAGAAGAATTTTTTCTTTACAAATATTATTTATTACATTATATTATATTATGTGCTTATCTCTATATGTAATATCCGATATCAATTTTTAGATATAACTTAAGTTATTTAAAATAAAAATAAATACCTATATAATTTCTTACAAGCTTTAACTTTCTGTTTTGTGCAATTTAGTTGGCGATTTTTTATTTATTTAAAATTTTATTTGTATTGTTATATCATTACCAGTTTTGTACGAAATTTCATTGAAAAAATCAATACATTTTTTTTGTTAATTTAAAATTCACTTTTTTGAGTCTCGGCCAAATATATATTCGTTGTTTTTATTATTATTATTTTTTTGCTGATGATGATTTAAAGTATTATTTAACTGAAAAATGAAAAGTTTTCTTTCGCCTTTAAATGGCCCCGTTTTAATTTTTTATATATTTTTGTTGGCAATCGTTAGCATGTATCCCCCGAATATACATAGAAAATGTAGCCTTTTGAATGCTGATACACAATTTTTTTTTCATTTACTACACAATTCTCGCTCTATGCATTTTTTCTTTAACAATTTTCGTGTAAACGTTGTACTACTAAACTCTTTATATGTTAATTTTGAATGGTATTATATTAATTATAGAATTTTCATTTGTGAAAATTTTTTTGCACTTAATTGGAAGTTTCATCCAAGAAATTTAATCACCTTTTTTTCAACAGTCCAATGCAGCAAAAATATTATTTTATTTTCTTCTATTAACGTTCACGGTCGATGTTCATAAGCGTTTGTAGGTAATAAAGCCAATGATAGTCCTACTGAAAAAAAGCTTCACATATTCCTGTTTTGCGAAAATGCCCTAGTGCGCATGTATTTGAAATGAAATCGATTTATTTCTTAAACGATGAAAGCTTCCCAACAGGGTTGAATTTAGTTTAGAAAATAAATCAAAATTTTTATATATTAAATAATAACATTCTAAATTACAAAGTATGAACTATTTATCATTTTACAAGTTGCAGTTACAGTTTCGTTAACAAACTTTTATATGAAATTGTAATTTTTTCCTCACTGGCAACTCTTGTTGATATATTTTTATGTCATTCTATGACATTTAAAGTCTCATGATAATAGACATGTGACTTAAAATTTCTAAGTCTCATAACCACCTCAACGATTATTTCTTTTGTTTGACTCTCTTGGTTTGGCTCTCTTATAACTGTTATATTTATGTAGGAGTATGACCATAGTTGCCAAATCAAAGGACATATAATTAGAAAAGTTCAGAGGAACTGTTTTCACATCTTTTCTAATGAATTTGGGTAGATTTTTAAATATTTAGAAAAATGGAAAAAAACTATTTTCAAGTTTTCAAAGCTTATTCTGAAACTATCAGTTCCATCTTTTAAAGTATCTCGCGTTTAACAGTTTACTTAGCGACCCCCATAGGAGGAGCCCTATAGGTAAACTAATATAAATCTAATCTGAGAAATGAAGAGTGTAAGGTGATACTTCTAAGGTGTTTAATAAAGTGTGGAGTGTAGCACTTCTGCTTAAACTTACCATCGTTGGTGTGAGTGATGAATTCCCTCCATTCGTAACGAGCCTTATCACGCATAGCACTACACGAGTTGTTATAGATGTGATTAATTCTGATTCGAAATACCAAAATGCCTTCTTCTTTCTCTTACCCCACTTCTTATTTTTCCTTCTATTTCAAAATTCTAACCCTCTCTAGTCTTTTGTTGATGGCATCAGCACGAGCAATAGCATTTAGCAACAGGCCAAGCCTCTTGGAAATTGAAGCCTTAGAGCAGAATGCAAATGTCCAAAAATTTAACATAATTAAGAAACAAAAACTGTGAATCGAATCTGCGGCGTTCGGACTACTAGCCTAGTACTTAGGCTACTATTCTACGAAGCTACCCTTAATTACCGTTGCATCAATGGAATCGATCTCTCCATTTGATTTCATTATTTATGCTACTTATATGCAATCAAAAATGGAGTACAACTCTAATGTATGAGCCTGTGAATTAAATTCTATTTTGAAGCTACTCGTCCGTGATAAGGAGAGGAGGAAGAAGCTCATCGGTTACAGTATTGTTGCATATATATTGACTCACTGGAGCAGTGTGAGGTGTGTTGCAGTCTATTGTTATTTCTACAATGGAATGTGATCTTATTAAATTAGAGAATTTTTAACCGAAACTCCAAATTTTTTACGAACAAGACATTTTTCTTCAAGATCACATCCATTTGTAGCCAGCGAACCATATTTTTCGCTAGAGAGAAAATTTGTAACTTCAACCGATCAATTTGTATGGGAAATAATTTCAATGCAGAGGACGTTATTGCCATTTCCTTCCTATAACCTATTTCCTTAGTTGCAACACAATGAACTACACGAAAAGAAAAGTCAATAAAAAAGAAGATGATGTAATTGATATAATTTTTTTTCATAATCTCTTAACTATTATTTTATTCAAAAGGAATTCAGTTCCCTTAAAGTTCGCTTTAATCGTAATGCATGCAACCCACGAAATTTCGGTCTACAAAATAAATATCAATTTCAAATCAGCATATGTCTATATTATTTTTAGAATCAATGATCAATTCTATCTTCGGTCAAACAAAAAAAAAAAAAAAATTATTCGATGGTGCTTTCAAAATGTGGTACTAACAAATCTTTGCTCACCAATGCTATTAGCAAATGTAAATAGTTTCTAAAATTTGAATAAAAAAATTTAAAAAGTGATAAGAAAAATATTTACTTAGAATCTTCTTTTTTAACTGAGTTTTAAAATCGTGGAATTTTAAACTTTATTTTGTTCAAAATATAAATTTTCCCATACACTGTATGCAAACTTTGAAGTCGCCTCTTAAATGTATGTTGGAAATAAGACTCACGATTTTTCACTTGTAAAGGCTTGAAGAACATCCTCATTATTTTTATTATATTATTTTGTGGTAACACTGAACGTTTATTTCAAATTGCTGCAAGTAAATAATAACAAAGCTTTTCTAAAAGCTTTAATCACCAAAGTTTTAATATTTGTTTGAGGGGCTTGGTGCTTTTGCAAAGTTTTTAGGGAGTAAATCTGCGATATAACAAAACAGTAACTTATTTTATTATTTGGTAATAGAGGGAGCTCCATTAAATAAACTTTTGAACATTCCTAAGGAAAAAGTTATGTGTGAATCTGGAAAGGATTTGTATGCTGCAATAAAAATATGCACCAAAAAAAAATTATGATCTAAAGTACAGAAAAATTTACTTAAAATAATTTCAAAATTTTTGTTTCATGGCGCACAAAGCAGTTTTTTTTACAAGAATTTATAAGAAATGTTTCACTACTAGTAAAAAGAATATGAAAAAAGTCCTTAAATCCTAAAAAATTTTATTTAGTTTTAGTAACATTTTTGATGACATCATGGGAAAATTTTAGAATTTTTCAAAGTTTTTAAAATTACTCGCAGGATCATATACTCGAAATTTCGGAATTTCTTTAACATTTTTTACTAGTCTCAATACAATGAAGAATTATATTAAATAAGGACACTTAAATCCGATAATTTTTCCAACATTCTAGTCTATAAATTTGCTTAATTTTTCCAACAAAACAATCCTTTTTAGTATTTCTTAATAATTTTTCAAGTCCCTAATATAGAAAGGAATTTAAAAACTTTTTTATTTTAGTCCACTCAATGATATTATTCTAAGCAAAAGGGTAAACATTTACTAGTTTTAAATTCTATTATTTCTTGGAAAGAGTAAAAGCGTATCATTTCGTCGTTAGTTTTAAGTTTTTATTAACTTTGCTAAAAATCGAGTAAGTCACGAACTAAGAAATAACTTTTAGAATACGTAGTCAAAATTCTAGAAAACTTGTACTAAAGTAGAGGAAAATATGAACTAAACTTTAAGACAGCAATTCACAACTTCTAATTGTGTTAAATTCTGTGAACTGTTGGGCATTAAATCATTTACTAAATTGATTTTTTTTCAAATAAAAGTTTCTTACTTTTATGATATAAATTTCTCGAGTTAATAAACATTTAATAAATTTAAAAAATTCATTTTTAAAGCTAATTAATTTTTCGTTAAATGTGGAAAATTTCTTGAAAACAAATTTAGTTAAAATTTTAGTGCAATTTCCTTTAGATTTAAGTATTGGTTTTCCTACTACAAAGGAATTTTTGAAGTAAATTTTTGATATGTATTTTTTTGTTTGAATTTAGAATTGATCTTTTATTTTTTGAGTTTAGTTTTTGAAAATAAACATTCATAACAGAGTATGTTCATCTTTTCGAACAGAAGGAGCTTCTACTAAGAGGGTGGCTCAATAAATCAGTGATTTTAACGTAGAATATGTTATACGGTAAGGTAGGGGTGTTGATCTGAAGCACAAAATTTTGAGAAAATGTTTTTCAACTTTCACCCACTTTTACTTATATATTAAAACATATTTTAGCAATTTTTATATGTTACTCAGTTTTGGTAATATGTTTTGTTTCGAATTATGTAGTTAAGGAAATAAATATTTTACAGCATGATATTTTAGACTTTTTTTGTACATGCCGCTGTTGTTGTTGGTTTGTAAATGCCGCTGTTGTTTTTGTTCTTGTTGTGAAATCAAATGATTTTGGCTTTGCTGTGCTTTGTTTATTTATCGAGCAGCGTGTAAATGTGTGTGTGTGTACATTTCGTTTTGTTGGATCGGTCGGTTGTTAGTTCGTTTGGAGGGGAACGTAGACACTTGTGTGTCTTGAACGTTTACAGATCTTTGCTGTCGTTTGTTTACTTCTGCGAGCAGTGTGTAAATGTGTGTGCATGTACATTAATACAAAGGATTGGCGATGTATACGCTCACTATATCAATGGCGTTTTTCCTATCGTTTTTCATTTATCAAAAATTATATTTAATTCATATATTTTAAATGCAAAATGACTAACGTATGCGCCCTTGTTATCTAACACAGGCTTGTATTTTTTTTTAATGAAATGCAGGTTTTTGGATAAAAACCTTCCGAAATACGGATTGTCAGGATCATCAAAATCGGTACTTGTTTACGAGATGATTTCACCATTGGAATACAATCGCCCGCTTGGAAACAAGAGATAGTCACTCGGAGAAAAAGATGGAGAAATTCGCACATCTGTGCACCTTTGCATTGTCCTGGTGGAAATGAAATGAGGTCGTTTTTTCCATATCCTTATTAGATCAACTCAATAAGTTGACATAATATTCTCCATTGTTTGTCGTACATTTTTGAAGGTAGCAAATGTTGATTATATAGCGTGAGTTCCAAAGAATAGACGCCATGACATTATTGGCGTGTACTCTCGTTGCCCTTCGTTGGCGCCGATTCACCCAGAGAAAGTTTGACTATCATTTTCGCTAGCGATTACGAAACGTTTTCCATATTGCGGTTGAACAAGGCCAAACACTCATGCGAAATTGTCACACTATTGCATTTGTGGTTGCAGCACTTTCAATCTCCTATCGGCCGTCATCATGTCTTGAATTTTTCCAATTCAACGTCATCTTCTGTGCCTGTACACATAAAGTCAGTAAACCATTTTTTTAGCATTGAAATTGATTGAGCAGAATTTCCATAGCATTTATCAAAATTTAGTCCTGGTTTGAGTGATGATTTTTTCCCTAAAAAAATAATTCTTAATGAGCAATTGAATGTCATTTTCTAAATTTTCTCCTCAAATCATACGGTAGTCTGTTATAAATCGCTGGCAAATACAAACTAAATGAAGCATCTGATTAAAATTTTGATAGCATTGAACTGGCATATCGCTATTGCTATTGTAGATGCACTGTTGTCCTTTCAGTTAAGAGGCGGAAATTAGGCCGCTTGGTCCCATTAACCTACTTAATCGCACAAGTCTACGAAAATTTGACCCAATTAAAAACTGCCCAATAAACCCATTCGTTTTGCAAATATCTCTACTTGCCAAAAGTTTTTCGCTTTTTAAAGAACAATTGGAGAAACTGGTGCAGTTATAAGAAAAGCAATGGTTCTTGAGCTTCTTTAAAGTTTTTCTCGCAAGTCTGGGTATAAAAAGGTGGTTTAATGTAGCAGTTTACTTTTTGCAAGAACTACTCTCAATTAAATAAATAGAATAAATTTAAAATGGAATTTTATTACAAATGAATTTTCATTTAAAATTCAATATACGTATGAACATTAACGAAATTCGATTTCGGAGTATATGTAATTAGAAATTAAATAAGAAAAAATATTAGATATCCAGTTTGTATGTTAATAAGAATAAGCCCTTAAATGTCAACTTCATTTATAGCATTGAATTTTTCAAATTTCATTCATATTGTCCTTAAATAAAATGTCAACTCCTTACATGCGAAGGAATGTCATCGATAATTGAATTTTAGAAAATCGACCACAAGCAAAAAGTAAATAAATAAAATGATAAAAAGGGCTCAACAACTAATCAGGCAGTCAGGCAGCTTGAAAATGAAAAGCAAAAATAAAATATACATCAGGATACATCCGGAGAAAAAAGTCTAATACACTAGACTCAAAATCTCCTACAAACCGACCCGAATAAAAAAATATTAAGAAGCCAAATTTAATACATGCTGCGACCACACGTTTGTATGTGTGTATGGGGAGATACATGCATGTGTGTTTTGATTATTTTGAATAAAAAGGACAAACTTCTTGGCTTCTAAAGTGATGATGACAATAAATCGGCAGCAGGACAAGAAACAACAGAAGCAAATCAAACTAAATAAAAGGAAACAATACAAGATACTAGTCCATAGACATTTTGCGTTTTAGTCACGTATTGAAGTATTTTTTTTATTTCCATAACAAATGTTTAAGGGTATAATTGTATGTAAGTGTGCGTGTGTGCGTGAGTGTGTGTTTGAGTGTGTGCGCTCTGTTGAGTTTTAAAAATTACTGGAGGCTTTGATTTTTTTTCGTTATACTTCTGTCTTTTTTGTGTGACAAATTCTGGACGAGGGGAGTTTTGAAAGTGTTTATAAAATTTATAGAATATTATTGATTAAATTCTTATATATGTAACGGGTCTTATAATAGTGATGCTACATCTGTCGAATTGGCTGTCGCTTATTCAGTCTTTTTTGCCACATTACCATGGACGCATATAGCATTCAGCAACACGTGCAAGTGACACAATTGTTTTTATCAGTATGGTGTTCTGTTCGAGCAACGTTACGCGCGCTTTTCCCGCCTTGCGGTTGCCATAATCGTCCTCCATTCCAAGATGAACAGGAGTGCCAACAAACAAAATTGTAAAATTTAGGACGATCCCAAATCACATGATATCGTAGACCGAACAATGTATGTATTCCGAAAAAGTTGCTGTTTGGTGTGGACTTTGTGCTACTGGCCTCATCAGTCCATGTTTATTTGAGAATGATGTCGGCAAGGCCATTACCGTCAACGGTGAGCACTGTATGTCGGAGATTACCACCTTTTTTTGGCCTGTATTGGGTGATATAAACAACAGGAACACGTGGTTTCAAGAGGACGATGCTATGTGCCACACAGTTCATACCACATTGGACAGTCTGCACAATAAATTTGAGGGCATGGTCATCTTACGTGGAGGTGACGTAAACTGGCCAACGAGATCGTTTGAATGACTCCGTTAGACTTTTTCTTCTGAGGTTTAGGTCTGCGCGATTAAGCTACAAGCCACAAGTCACAGTGGCCCCCAAAGCCAATGTAAATTATCGGGCAAATTCTGTGGCATTGGTAGACCTTTCAAACGAATAGAAAAATTTATTGATGTCTTATAGGCACTTTGACTTCACTTGAATATAAAGATGGAAAACGCTTAATGAAGACCATTTATGTAAATCTATAACTGAGCTTGAGATCGAATTAATTATGACTTTTATGACGATTGTGGCAAGTGAAACTGTAGTTATTAAGACATGATGACAGAATCATGTTGAGGATAAGACTTAAAGCTGGAAACTAAGGCCATATATATCATATCGCCTGCAATATTCCCAGGATTTAATGAGCAAACAGGATTTTAATTCTTTAAGAAGGCGTAAGAGAAATTCTAAGTAAGCCATGTTCAGATTTTCTTTTATTTCCCTTGAAGGGACTTTTTAATTCTTCCTTGTAGACACGTGTGCTTAAATTGTATTGCAAATAAGCTGATGTGGCAATAACTGCTCATGCCAGTTTCTATTTGTAGTATTTGCGCTGTGGTCGTAATAATTCGTATATTATCACACTTCGCATTTACATAATTGATAAATGAAAAAATAAAAAAAATTTTGACACAATAAGATAAAATAAAGGAAGAATTATTAATTTGATACAAGTGCTACATCACACCCCAATTCATACTGGGTGCCGCTGAGTGAATGCCTTTGTTTGGAATATTGTGATTGAATCTTTTTATTTATTGTTGAGCAGCTAAGCTGCTATACAGCCGCTTTAATTGGCGTTGTGCTTAATAAATCCGGTATCCCAAAACAAGGTATATTATGCGTAGTCCTGAAGTCGTAGAAAAGTAGCCACCTGTGAGTGATATTGACAGGAAGGCATGGTGATAGTACTATTGACTTAAGAAATAGCGACAAGTACTCGTCTTAGTTTTGGGAAAATAACTATTCAAAAGCTTTTCTCTCGTATATATTTTATATAAACATTTAGACAATTTTAAATAAACAAATACAAAGTGTTTCTGTACATTCTTCAATATTCAGTGGTAATATAATTTTTACATGTGCCACAAATGATGTGTCTGCCAGCACCCAATTAAATTCGGTTCCTGTTTGCTATAAATATCTTACGAACTAAAATCATTTACAATTTAACGTGCATTAAGGCATTTTATGGATTATTTGTTTTTATTTCTGCTTCAGTCAGTTCATTTAAAATTCTTAGATAAAGAAATTTAAGAAAGAATTTATAACGAAAAGTCGGGCAAGCTTAAGTCCATCATTTTCAGTCTTAATCCGAAATTTAGTTGTAGGTTTTTCTTACTGTCCTTTGTGTTTTGAATACAATTTATATGTTCCATATATATTCGCCCTATTTTCCAATGCGTATCTCTGTCAATAGTAAAATTCTGGCATTTTTATATTATTGGAGTCTAATTTGTATTCAATTACGTTTCATTTTGTTGTGGTTTTTTTTAGTATCAACTTCATTGTTTTTTATGTCTGTATGTCCAGAAAACTACTTATGGCTTATCGTATATCTTTTAAAAATCTTGAGTTGTTTTATTTTACTTGCATTGTTATTTTTATAGCATTTGTTGTTAGACAAATAAAAAGAAATGTAAGTTAAAATGTCATAGATATGACGAATTTGAAATGCCCTTTGCCATTCAAAAATGTATATAAAAATGGAAGCTTATACGGAATATTTTATTCATTGCGGCAAACTCCAACGAGGTGCTGTTAAGTCATATAGCCATAATGTCTTAATATTTTAGTATGGTTTAAAAAAATTGTTGTTGTGCTCCAAACAAAAAAGTCATAAAATAATAAGACTTTTTTTTATTTATATTTATTGTTTTATCATAAAATAATGGAAAAAAATCTGAGCCAAAAGTTAAACGTGTCCGCACAAATCCAACAAAAAAATGGAATCTGTTGGAACAAAAGTCGCTAATAGAGATTTTAGAACCCCAAGGTGGACACTTCTGCAGCTAGTGAGCAAACTAGCAACGTTTATTAAAAACCCTTCCTTAGTTTATTCTACCTCGTCTTCATCACCTACAAGGAGATGAATTAAAATTTAAATGGATACATTTTTTTCATACTTACTTGGTCCTCTTATTATGATGTCGAACATGTAATTTTTACACAAAATTTTTATAAATGTTTTAATTTCTTCTCTTTGATATCAAACATTTATAAATATTTTATATCAGCTGACCGATTTCTGAAATAGCATACTAAGTTATGACGGGTTGTTCATAGCAGTCATATATTTTCGTGCTATTGTTTTATGACTACCGTTTGATCCCCTGTGTATTGAAATATTATTACAAAATTCATTGGAAATATAACATCTCGTATACTAGCCCTAAACAATTAGTTAGAATCTGCTGGTAGGAGGGAGCTACTCAATAATCTGGCTTATTAGGAAAGCAAACATCATAAATGTAGTATTAGCGAAGCTAAAGTACAGCCCTTTGCCCTAAAAGAATAAATATTTATATAAGCTTTAGTGTTATAATCGAATATATATGAAGTAACGAGATAAGCTTACAATTACGTACTTATATGTTTGCAAAGTTTTCGATATTTCGTCATGTGAGAACATACGTGTCCTATTTTATGGGCTTCAGATTAAAAACTTAAAGATTATTTCACGCTGTTACCAACATGAGGAGAAATCAAATGTATTATAATATTTTTGCTATTAATAGTGAAAGCAAAAGAAAACTTTTCTAAAAGAATCTGTTGTGAATTGTGTAATTGACGAATTTATTGTTTGTATCGATTGAATTTAAAGTTATTTGCTCCCTATACCATATTTGTTCTATTTATTCTATTTGCGCAACATTTAGGGGATAAAGTATGTAGACTATAATACATTTGAGGGGTTGTAGTGATTTTGATTGTTAACAAATTATTGATTCCTATTAGTATGAAAATCGATGTTCATGCAGAAATGTTTATGTACATCCAACCCATGTGAATTTAAGGAATAAATATTAAATCTATTTAAGAAGAATCTTCTTCCAACAGGAAAGGGTCATTGTCAACAGTATGAGGCAGCCATGTTGTTTATATTTGTGCCATCATTGAACAATTTATTGCTGCCAAAATACCCGACTGAGTGCATTTTTTAAGTGCTTCCGGATTTGATTAAAGAAACACATACAATTTAGAGAAATGTATGAAATCTTTATTTGAGTCAATAAAATGATCTATATAATTCAAGGCTCAAAGATGATTTCATGTAAATGATGACCGCGGCTACTCCTCAAATGGTTCATACGTTGGGTCCAATTTTGGCATACTCTCTCCAACATATCGGCCGGTATCTTACGAATAAATTCTTTATTATTGGCTTCCAGCGCCTCAACCGTTGCGTGCCTGTTCCTATAGACATGAGCCTTAAATTAGTCCCAGGAAAAATAGTCTAAAGGTGTTAAATCGCACGATCTAGGCGGCCAATTGACCAAACGTGAAATAAACTGTGTACCAAACTCGCTTCTCAAATGGGCCATTCTTTCGCATGCTGTGAGGCATGTTGCACCGTTTTTTGTTGACACCACATGTCAGCCAATTTCACCTCTTCTATTTTGGGCAAAAGATTTGTGTAGTGCTCGTCATTTACAGTAACGTTCTTGCTTTTGCCGTCTTTGAAAAAGTACGGTCCAATGATTCCACCGGCAAATAATCCACAACAAACATATTTCGGGATGCATTGGCAGGTCCTGTAATGCTTCTGACTGCTTTTCACACCAAATGTAGTAATTTTGTTTGTTCACGTACCCATTCCAACGGAATTAAGTTTCGTCGCTGAACACAATTTTCCGATGAAAAAGTGTTATTTCACTTTAAAAAACCACTGATCTCTCTTTCATGAAGTATATATTTTTTTTTTCTTCTTCGCCAATAAGAATTTATTGTATCTTCAAACTGAACCAACAATAAGTGTTCAAATCTTAAGTATAAATATTATAATTAGGCCCAACCAGTGTCGGACATAAACTTAGTGATAGTAATTAATGATACAGAAATGTGTTAAGCACAAAAATATTCAAAAAAATTCCATCTGAAGTGTGGCGTATTAAGGCCGTAGTATCCCTCTTTTTTAAGCGGATGTGTCCAGTAAAGTTCAAGATGTTACGAGCAAGGGGATTAGGATGGATGGATGAAGTATATAGCATTTTTAACTAAATTAATCTTGTTATATTCAAGAATCGAGTTGCATCTAATAACAGTTTATTCGATTTTACCAACAAGATGGAAATTGCTTATAAATTATTATACTGCATATTTTTATAATCTATTAGTTTTACGTTTGGATTGATAGGATACGGCTATTCGACAAAGAAATTGTACAGAGCTGCAAAAACAAGTATTCAGCCATCAAGCACACCCCAGAAGATTCTAGATCGGTTGATCGAATCAACGAGCATTAGGTGCAAGTTTTCAGGGATATAAGCGGCATCCATGATTCATTTTGCAAGAAAATTCAAACATTTAGAGACTTTAATTTGATTCATTCTAAGAGCTCTAGGTGGAAGATTTACACAGTTGATTTGAAAGTGGAGTGTTTGTTTCAGAAGTGATAGTGTAATTTGACTTGCTTAGACTCAGATTTGTGGTAATATTTTTTAATGTCATGTTTTGATGCAAATACCATATATACATATATATTTATTTTCTTTTAAAGTTGTTTCTTAACGTTGTTTTTGATTATTTGTCGTTTCACTACATTCTGAATGTGCTTAAAGTGGAAACATAAAATACATACACAAAATCAATCAATATTCATCAGACACAGTTTTTTCAATTGAATAAATTCGTAAAGACGGAATAAATAATATTCAAGGATTTAATTCTATTTTCTTTGTTTGAAGTAGATAATTCAATTAATTGCAGACGAGTTGTTCAAATTGACTAAATTTGATTGGAAAAACTTTTGTGAGCTTAAAATAAAATCTAAGAATAATAAATTATCAAAATATGGATGCGTCTATGGGATTATTATAGACGCTTACAGCACGGAAGCTCAAGCAAAATCAACAACTATTATATTAAATTAAAATTAAATAATTATTAGTTGAACTAAGAAATTCTAATGAAGCCAAAACTGTCTTTCACATGATTTGAGCACGTCCCTAAATAGTTTTCAAATATCAGTATTGAACACTAACAATATTTTAACTCTACTTGACAAATATTGAATATGCCAATAATGATTCTTAAAACATTCTAACAGATATCAAACTCGTACGTTATATTTTCCAATTTTTTGTCGTTCTACTTTATCCTTTTCCGGTTAAACCAGCCTGTCTACCTGCATCTACTACTACTACTACTATTATGTGTTTTAAACATTCTTAAGGCTTAAAAAACTAAAAAGACAATCAAAAACTTTGTCAACACAACTGCAACGGCAAACAGTTTACCACACTTTTGATGTCTACATGTCAAGCACCTCTACCGTCGAAAAACAAAAAGTGGAAAAAAATTTTTTGGTAAGAGACTAAAAACCATTGCAAGGGTATAGGAAACAAGTATTGAAACCAAACTGTATTGTTTCTCAGTCATAAATTGCATGAATGATTGATGACATAAATTCAATGGCAATAGAATTATGAGCATTGGACTACTGTATGGCAGCCATAAAACACCGCTGGCTGGCAATTGGTAAATCCGCAGATCCTTTCGTTGGTTGACAGGTGAAATTAGAAATTGAAAAAATATTCAACTCTTCATGTTTTAGACTTTTTTTCTGTTGGCTTAATGTATTTGAAGAGGGTCGGGCTCGGTTTCCATTACCATTGTAAATGGAACTAATTATCGCAGTAAAGTTTCTTGCGCCGCCAACAAATACTTTCCGTGCGAAAAAATCTTAGGAAAAC
Source organism: Germaria angustata (assembly GCA_963681545.1). Classification (NCBI taxonomy): domain Eukaryota; kingdom Metazoa; phylum Arthropoda; class Insecta; order Diptera; family Tachinidae; genus Germaria; species Germaria angustata. Next base: position 6,538,969 of record OY812999.1, on the reverse strand, counting down.
ATTAACAAACAAGTAAATGGATTTCTAATTAATTAACAACAACTTTATATTATTATTAATATAAAGCAAACAACTAATGTCTCTGGTAGGAATGGAATCTGAAGTCTTTTAACTATTAATCTAGTACACTAGTGACTAGTCTTCGAAGGCTAGAGAGGCATTAGAAGGTGATGATCTACAAGAAGGCTTTTTAACTATGACTGCTTATGCCACATTAGATTATTCCACATAATCTTACCACATTAGTTTTTGTAATTTTAGCAATAATGATGTATATTGATAAATAGACGAGGCTACCTAGTGGTTCACATATACAACAGAAATAGTCAGACGGCAGTAGGTCCACTGAGTCTCTAGAGTATCAGTTTCACCCCAATGATTCAATCACAAATTTCTGGAAACTTCGACTCGTTGCAACCACACACAGCTTTTATGAAACCTTATAGGGCCGTCGTTAGTATGGCCTATTTATAGCTCTGTCCAGATGTTGAAGGAACTAATGGACAGATTTAAACATCTCGGGAACAAAATTTCCTTTTGCAGAGATTTAGTAAACAATTCTCTTTTTTGAATTTCTATAAATAATAACAAGAGTTAATTGAGTGACCTTATGCCACTTACGTTAATTCTTTCAAAATAACGACGACTTCAATAGTCAGTCGTACAGATTAAAAAACCGAAGCAACTATGGTTTATTTTAAGACCGCATATAAGCCATTTCTAGTTAAAATTTTAGTACCGAGAAAGATTAAAATAGTTATTGTTAAACTCAAAGGAGCGCACAACAAGCCTTCACTGGCTTAGGTGTATGTCGTATGACATGGGCTGACATACCCCTCCAATCAACCTAACCTAACCTAACCTAAAATAATTTTTTTTTAAATACATAAATAAATGGTGGAGTTGTGTTATACTCATTATTTCGGGCGGCTCCTTTATCTGCCTGATTTCCACTATAATTTCTGCGAAACCAAGCCTCATTTTTAAATTATTTTTTTTTTTCAAAATCGGTCCGTAAATGGGGCAGTTATGCAATAATCTTTGTTGCCGAGTTTCGATAAAAATTGTGGGACCCAACGACAATCCATCAATATTTTGGGTGGGCAAATCGCCCGTCCAATTTAACAAAAAATTATAGCACCATACTGGTTGCTTTTAAATTCCCCTTTTTTGTAGTCGGTTGAAAATCGAACTTATCTCACAACCCTCGCGATTTTATCTCATTCATTCGCGGTAAATGTAATAAACCATTTTTTTCTATTTTACGACTTAACATTTTGTATGTGACCGATTTTACTACATGTGTTGCGTTCAAGAGTTCATGACGTTTTGAAACGTATTATTGATTTGCGTTACAATTCAATGAATGCATTTAGTACTTTGCGGCATTTTGGTGTGTGTTATTACTGTTGCTTGTTGCAAGTTAAAAAAAGTTATAGCAGCCACAGAAGTAGCGGCAACTTAAAACGTTTTTTGATGAATATATGAGTGGCTGTATACTCGGATCCGTCTGTTTGTGTACATGTGTGCAGCTCAAAGTTTATGCATCTGTGTTTCCTAAACAAAATGTTTGCTTTGTAATCCCAACTGACTACTACCGCTAACTTCTGCATAAAGTTGCAATAATGGTACAAGTCAATAGCGGAAAGCATGCAAATCCACACATTCGACAAACATATCGGGAATTGAATTCTCCTCAGCTTGGCAGCGTTTGTTAATCTCTGTCAGTAAAACGACATCATTTGTTTATTATTCCAGAAGATTTATGACTTCTGTCTTGATTTTTTATGCACATTCATTTGTTTAGTTTGTTTTTTATTTGATTCAATGCTTTTACTTGGTTTTGATTATTATTTTTTGACATTGAAAACAGAAATCGCTTAGATAAATATTTAGATTGTACTTTCAGTTGTATGTATGTTTGTTTTTATCTATTACCTGCGGCAGGTAAGCAGAGCTAAGCTTCTGTTTTTGGGCATATGTTTTCTTAAATATTTATAAGAACTTTTGCTATATACATACATGCTCTCCCCCTTTATGATAAAGTTCGTGGTCTTTAATACCACCCACAATTTCTTTTAACCTTTCATATTTGAAAATACAACCACTTTCATAGATGAGGTAAGGAAAGTTATTTAAAGGAATTCTATCGTCACAATTTTATTTTTATTTAAAATAAAAAAAGCCCCATCACGATTTGTGAAAAAATCAATGCCATGTTATTGACTCATAAGTAGCCATCATTATTTACAACCACCTGGAACAATTAACGTACGTAAATAAGTCATATTCATATTGTGTAGAGATCATACACATACACATGTCAGAGAACCCAAATTCAATTGAAAGTGGTCTTGATTGTGTAAATTTTTAGAAAACGAAAAATTAAAATTTCCTACAATAAACTAATAAAACTAATGGCGTGTTCGTTGCTGACAAAAGTGTTAAACATTATTTGCCCTTCTATGAAATAAGCAAAAGTGCAAATAAGATCATGTTCATTTCTAAATATGTAACATGTTTTGCACTCAACTTTGTTCAGGGATAAATACCGCCCCACATTTTTAAAGCTCCACCTATCAATTTGGCTGTAATTTATTTCGCTTCTTTTGCCAAATCACTGTGTTCAACAACACATGCAAATAAAAAAGTTGTTTTATAAAAATGGGGCTTCTGTTCGGGCAACATTCCACGCGCTTTGCCTATTTTATGGTTGTCATAATCGTCCTACCGAGAGGACTCCTTATCGTAGTTTTTTTTGATCAATTTGTTTATTGATAAATCTTCAATTTAAATTCAATTAAGAATATGTTTGCAAATCTTAAATCTAATATTATGATCTACTTAAGCCCAGTCAATGCCAGACAAAAAACAGTACTTTCTGATGGTTCCTGCTGGTACGAGACGTTCATAAGAACTCTGCTTTTCGTAGAGGAAAACTTTTCAAATTTTGTGTTGTAACTTGGGGCTGCACCCGTAAAAAAATCAGCTGTCCCAGAAGCTGAAGGTAAATAATCACAGATAACGACGTTTATTTGTCCTGGATCAGTTGAAAACTGATCTCAGTTTTCATCAAAAAAGTATCTTTAGCGATCAGGCCCATTTCCGAATGTGTTTTGGTACGATACCAATGCACATGAGATCCAAGAGCGTACAATGCATCCTGAAAAAGTCAATATTAGGTGTAGATTTTTAGTTGGTGGCTCCTTCGGTTTATATTTCTTTTGAGAGCGACGCTGGCAAAGCCATCACCGTCAACGGCGAGCGATGTAGTACGATTATTATCAAATTCCTTTAGCTTGAATTGATATGATATGGACACCAACGATACGTGATTTCAACAGAAATGCGCGCTGCCTGCTACATAGCTCACAGCTACATTGGACATTCTGTTCGAAAGATTTGAGGGCATGGTCATCTCTTATGTAAATTTGTCACTGATAGTGTGTATTTCCTTGTGGGGTTCTCTTAACTCTCCGGTCTATATGAATAAGCCACAAACCACAGCGGATCACAAAGTCAATATAAGTCATGCCATCGGTCAAATTCAGCCTGATTTGGTGCGCCAGAGTCATGTAAAATTTAATATTTTGGATGCGCGCTACCCAAACGAACGATGTTGTATTCCATACATAATGACATCGATGGGCTGTGGGTTGAAATAGTTACCGCGTTGACTAGAAAGCGGTTTATGACTAAGATTATGAGTTCGATCCCTGTTCAGCAGAAGTTTTCAGCATCATGAATTGTGCTAATGTTCAAATTAGTGTGGCATAGTGTTGGCTGTTGTTGGACTCTTCAAGTGATATAGGCTTAGCACTCGTACCGACATGGTACTGTACACCACAGCGCCGTCCTTCGTAGGCGAATTAAAACAACTGATAAAATGGCTACACAGCCACAGCATAAGGAAGTTAATACGTCTACCCGCCATTAGGGTAGCTGCAACTTTGCTATAAAAATTAATACAAAGCGTAATAGCAGAGTTCTAAAAGGAATTAAGCTCTCAAGAAGTAACCTGTCCTCTCAAAGAAGTAACACCTTAAGTAGTGCGCATTAATTGCCTGATTGTTACTTCTCTTAAAAAGAAAACTTGAAGATAAGTAGCGTTTAATGAAAGACCCTTTACTTTAATTTAACCGTTTTGCTGCACACATGTGTGCTTTTGATTTTTTCGTTTGTTTGCTTTTACATACGTAGCGAAAAAATTTCACTACTTTGTCTCGTTAGAAGCGGATTAGTTTGTGGTTATTTTTCTTAAAGCTTTTGTGACGGATTTTTTTCACCAAACTTTTCCCGGTGAATTTTTGCAATGGGAGTAAAGAATAAATAGAAATGCGAAGCAAAAATATATAAAATAAATTGTAACATGTTCTTATACGTCCTTTAAAATAATAATGCAAACATAAAAAATAATAAAAGAAATAAGACTAAACGAAAACAATCACAAATACGAGTGCCACAAGACATTTATGCTGGTCTATTTATATTTACTCGTATGTATTTAATGAGCAACTGGATGAAGTAAACGTGGGCAATTGGGTATTATTTTTAGCATTCAATGTGCGCCACAAAGGGGATTAAGGAATTTAGTGCTCAACATTTGATAAATATGTACAAGAAAAATATATGAAAAAGAAATCCACAAATTATTTTTTATCCCTTTTTTTCGTTGCTGTTGCAGGAATAATACGTAAATGTTTTTATATTGGGATAATTTGTGATATTTTTGATTATTATTACTTTTTTATATTAAATATATTCGTAAAGCTTTAAAAGTTGGTATAGGAAAGAATCTTTGATGGTGGTTACATTGAGGATTAGGTGAAAGTTCTTAAAGGCAAATAAGCTCAAAAAATCCTACCTAGAATTCATTTGAGCAATGTAGTGGTTAACCATATATTTGTGTAGCAAAATGGAAAAACCACTTGGGTATAAAACTAATAATTAAAAAAATAATTAGCAAATATAATTTTTTCTAATTTAGCTTTTTCTGGATTCTTAGACAAAAATTGCAAATGTAAATATAAAAAATGCTTTTTTTTTGTTATCTTTGTACGATTTCCCACTGCTCAATCAGTACAATGAAATTTGAGGAAAGTTTGAAGAATTCAATAAGATCTTGAACTTGCGTTTAGGGAATTTGTACAAATACGTATCACTACTAATGATTTCAACAGAAATTCGTCTATTATGATGACTGTTCGTTGAATTTTGAGAAATGCTCATAATGAAGGGAAAAATAGATTCTTAAGCAGCACTTTTAGTGCTATTTAGACTAGTGCATATTTTACATTGTAATGCATATGGAAATCATAGTTTTACTTTTAAGTTTTATTAACACCACAAGTGAAGCTCGCAATTAACATGCTTGCTTGCTTAACCACATTATCATACAAGAGTTCTCCACTAGGCAATTCTAATTCCGCAAGTTTAAGTCAGGTAATAGAGAGATAGGGATAGGAATTTATATTTTCTCTATAATTTTCCCAGCTAAATGAAAACCTGTGCAATTAAAGTTGATTCTTGGAAAAGACGTGAATTGGCATTCAGTTAACATAGAATTACTTTGAAAGTGAGAGTGAACGTTCTTGGGAGGGCCGCAGTAATAAAGAATTTTTAAGAAAATTATAAAAATACAGAAATTTTGTAGCCGAAAAAATAAATGCCAGACGTATTGTCTTCACATCTCTCGTGTTCGGCAAGAGTGTCCCTCCTTCTCAGCCGAGTGTGGCCTCTGTAATGTAGAATGTTTCCAGCAAGTGGGTTAGGATAATACTCTAGTTTCTTTATATATGTTGTAACGTGTTTTGAAACCATTGTTTTAACCAAAGGAACATGTACGTCTTGATGTATGCGTGAATTTTTTACATATCAGAGGGCTCCTGTAATCGTGCGCAGGATTTTATTTTGGCGCCTTTGAATTTTATCCACATTGGACGCTGAAGCGGTGCCCCACAACTAAATTCCGCAGTACCATATTGATTTTAAGATCGCGTTGCATAGAAAAAATTTGCGATCAAGGCTTAGTGTTGAATTTCTTCCCATTAGCCAATTAGTTAAGCGTTAAGCGACAATTAAGGTGAATGCCGAGGTATTTGACTTCATTGTGTTGCGGTATTGATTGATCATAAATTTAAATGTGAGGACATGTTTGGCTTCACAATATAAAAGTAGTGTGAACACATTTTTCTCGCTTACTTTTATTCTCCATGTTTTTAACCATTTTTCTAGTATTGAAATGAGTTCCTGGAACTTGAAGGAAGCTTCTCGCGTATTTTCATGAATGCTTAGAGAAGCTGTAAGGTCTAGAAATAATTTACTTTTTTAAGCAAGATTGTGCCAACTTGATTTTCCAAACAGTTGTTAAAGAACTGCCTCAGTAGAAGCAATGCCGGGCTATTTGAGCCTGTCAGGACATTAAGCCAACTTGCGACCTCCACAGTACCTGTATTCATAAATATACAATAGATTTTAGCTCGTATTTATTCTCGTAAAAAGAATCAGAAACGTCTTTTGTGCTACAAGTTTTATATATAATAAGCTCTAGTCTAAATCGTGTTAATGGTGTTAAATCCTAATAAATTAGTATTATACAACTTTGCTGTGACAACAAGTGCTTCTAAACACTACGCAGAAAAACAAGTGTCCTTAGATAATCATCTTTTTTCTTCAGCAATGCAAATAATGATGCCATTGGCCATTACATTTTTTGTTGGCTTAAATATTTGTTAAACACAATCTGGAAATGTTGTGTGAAGGGGATTTAAAGCTTTCAGCTTAATGTATGTATGTGCGTGTGTGTGTAGACGCTTAAAAGACATAACAACTTGTTTCGATTGAAATGACTTGAGATTCGCTTATTGTGGTTGTTGCCCGTTTAAACGGAAAATGTATGTATGTATGTATTGTCTGTGTATAGAGCCTGTTGCCCATGAATTTACATTCAGTAAGTTTCTTATAATTCCATCTACTGATAGCATATCATTACATTGTGCACACAGCCTTATGAGAATTAACCAAATGTTAACACTAAGGACATCAAAATAAATCTTAGCAATTGTCCTAAACGAGCCAAGACCACAACAAATATGCCAATAATTAGCACAATTAACAATGTTGAGAGCAACGAAGGAAATGTTAAAGGACCTGCTGAACAAAGCAACAGCTAGAAGGAAGATCCTCAAGTACACACTCACTCACACACATACACAGATAAACATGAACACACAATCACACATCATCTCAATAGTTACTTGAAGTAGAGCGAAACAGAAATTGAAAGAATTAAAGTACATGTTGCATATTGACTGCTGCACGCACATACAAACAATTTCATTCTCAATTGAACACATCAAGTTTGGAATTGATAAACATGGCATTTGTGTGTGTGTACGAGCATGTAGAGTTATTTGATAAGCTGTGAGTATATAATTAATTGTATATAGTTTAAGGCAATGAGCAGTGTAGATTAGATGCTGTGTATGAACCAACAGGCATGATTGCATTGCAATTTTCATCTCATTGTTGGACTCTAGTGACTATGACGAGCTACATGGAGATACTCGTATATGCCGCCATACCTTAGTTCATAAACTCAGGTTGTGTATGAAGGCAGTTAAAAAAGACATTTGAATAGCAGATGAATGGCTAAATTAATTTTAATAATCTTAATATTAATAATAGACTGTAGGTAAGGACAATATCGAATTATGCATTGAAATAGTGGTTCAATTCCTTATTCTCATATAAATTTGACGATTTTTTCTATATATTATTATTGCATTAGAATATCAAAAATTTATCATTTGTTGTGGGCTTCGCGGTCCATATTTTGTTCTCCATTACCCCTCTTGGGAGCCTACGGCTTCCACAAAGCAACTTCATCTTACACGGGCTGTTGCAGTTGTTTTCGCATTGTTTTTGCTTTTTGCCTTGCATCAGTTTCGTTAATTAGTTATTGTTCCAGCAGAGTAGATGATTGGTCTACTGTAGCAGGTCTAGGATAATGGAGCTGCTATTTGTCGTTGCCAAGAAACAACGTCCTCTGTAGACTTGGTGTAGTGGTGAGGAACCTGGCTAATCTTTTTTCCCAGGGGTGGCTATTGCCTGGCCTTTTGTTATGTTGTTATCCTCCTTTACCAGGGAGACGGTAAGTCAGGGGTTTTCTTGGATGGATTTATATATATCGATATTATATTGGTTGCTAATCAAATCATAAGGGAACTTCAATTGGTTTCTAAGTATTCAAACTGTTTTTCATTTATACAAAAACTGCATAATGTAAAATTGCATGCTGGATTCTCTGCATTAGAAGTGTTACAATATATTTCAATGAATTTAATAGTCAAATTAATCCTAATGTAGTTAGGACTTCCTACTCATTCTGATTGAAAGGTGCAAACTTACTATTCAAAAGTATTTAAAAAATAAAACTAAATGTTAGGCGTCCTTATAAACTAGTAAAAAATGTACAGGACTTTCCTTAATGGTCGGGAATTTGAGTTCTGCCCAAAATTCTGTTTGCTTATGCAGACAGGACAAAATAGCTACGCAGTTTGTGTTAAAAAAATATGTTAATAAAAGGATTCCATTTAGTTGTTTGTATTCACTAGAGGAAAAGAGAAATCAAAATAAATGCACATGATAAAGCAGACATAAATAAAATAGCAACATATTAAATTATACAATCAGCATGAAAGTTTAAGATATTTTGAGTTAAAGTTTAGTATATGAATTGCTGATGTTTTTGTGCTGTAAAGTTCAATATGTGCAGAAATATTTATAAATTTCTAAATAACTTCTCTATGCCCCAGAAACTATAAATACATCAACACATAAAGTTCATTTTTTACTCATATTGAATTACAAAAATTCACTTGAAAATTTAAAGGAAAACTACAAATGAAAATCGTATAGAAATAATAGAACTGCTAGAAAAATTTTCAAAAAGAAAATAGAAGAACAACGTTAAGCAATACATGGCTCATGGCATACGAGTATTAAATGAAAGTTTCAAAGAATAGAACAAAAATAACAACAAACAACTAAACCTAATATTAAGTCAAGTACGTGATAAAGCTTCTATACTCTTGAGCTAAAAAGAAATCAAATATTTTTTCTGAAATGTTATACCTTCAGTAACTCCAGTAGACTATTCTAAACCTTAATTAAAGTACAGGAGGAATTTCTTTAAACTTAAATATTCTTTTAGATAGTCAATTTATAAATTATTCAAAATTATAGTTTTAATAAAACACAGCTTAAAAATGGTGACATAAAAATCTGGAAGTATTAATAATAATCTGAATAATTTCCAATAACACACTTTGGATGCCATTGAAAGTACTTATTATTTCGATACTTAATATTGAAGTTTATTAGGATAATTAGCTTCTTTTGTGATGGAGTCGGCTATTAAAATGTCTATACTTAATTGGTTCTAATAACATCATGAGTGAACTTTTGTAAGCTTTCGACCATATATGTTTTTACAAAAACTAATATATACAATATGAGAATTCTATCATGAAAATTAGGAAATACATAGCCATAGTAGGCTTAGAACGTCTTAGTGCAAACTGCACAACAAATGATTTACATTCGATATGAATCTATTAAATTTTTCTTCCAACCTGTATATTATGAGTATATATTTAGTAATTTTTATGTATGCTAGAATTCTCATATAGTATATATTCGTTTTTGCTTAGAAGTGCTTAGAATCCGGTTGAAGTTCACTAATGATTTGGTTAGCATCAACTAAAATTTCGATTTATCAACATCTAAGCCGACAGCAAACAACAAAAATTTTGAAACTATTATTTAATACTTAATATTGAAAATTCATTATTTGGGATATTCTCCCCAACTAATCGTTAGAAACAATTAGAGCTTTTGCAAAATGCATACAAAAAATCAATAGTTTGTTGTGGATTTAGCTCTTCATATGCCAACATTTCATTGGTTGCTAAAACCAAATCGTCAGTGAAGTTTAAGCAGTTTTGAAAACATTCAACCTCGGATGTTTATGCCACATAAATCAAATACAATATGAAAATTTCAATATTGCATATTCGAGAACACTGAAGATGGCACAAAGCCGAAACCGGTCTGTTCATAAACCAAATTTGACGTGGGATGACGGAAAATCGTTCCAAATATTTACTTTTTCTCCAGATTTCGCTCCTTTTTTAGAGTTCATCAAAATCTTAATTCAAATCATAAAATTACGACTTTTCAATCGGCCCTCATAATATTTACCTGTGCGTATCCATTAAGCTAAATGTTCAAATACTCATAGATATGATTACGGCTGCATCTAACTTGGCTGCCAACCTGCTTATTTTTGGAAAATATGTGCATTTGTGTGCTTGTATTCAATGTGTAAAAGGTAATTTCCGGAACTGTTGTGACAATCGTTATTACATTCCTAGACTTGGTTGTTGTTGTTGCACACATACAAAGCTTTAGTTTGGCTTTGATGCTATGTGACACTACCGGCCAATATTGTATGGGTACTTGTGTGTATACGGGAGGCATGTGTGTATGCATTTGGGTTTATTTGAACGTTATTAAATAACTCTCTCTTGTTAAGGTTTTTTTTTCAATTGTAACAGTGGGGAAAGTGAAAAAATTCAATACCACTTTTTTATAAAAATATAGAATCCTTTAAAAAAATGCAATCGACATGCCTTAGAAAATTTGGAAGCAAAAAAATATTGATAAAAGCGTTACTTATTGAGATCTTTAAAGACGATATCAAGCACGACGCTAAACGCAAGATATGATTGATAGCTTTCAGTCATCTCGGCATCGACTTTAAAGATTTTAGATCAAGAAAGATATTTAAGTTATTTCAAACTATAGATAAGTTACTTGAATTTTTTGTTAAATAATTTTTATGTTAAGCTTTTTAGATATCACTTTTGAAGTCGGTATGGGAGGTGCCCTTTGCGCTGCTCTCTTCGCATATTATTTAAAACATGATTATCGCTAATACACGGCCTTTCATGTAATAAAGAAAGTATTTTAATGTCCAAGAAATCGCTCTACGGAAAAAAAGTGATCGAGGGATATATAAATTTAAATTTTTAATGATTTGCGTCATCCCATGTCAAATTTCGTTTCTCCATTCACTCTCTCTTTCTCTCTTCATATCTATGGCCATATTTCCCAATTCATTACGTGGGCCCTTAGTTGCTTGGTGTGTCTTTCCTATACACGTAGTAATCTATAATTGTTCCTTTCTGGCTTCTTCTCTCTTTTTTGGCTCATGTGTTGTTGCGTTGGTGGCTTTCATTGGGGTATTGTTTTGCTTTGTGTTAAAATGTCTTAATGGTTCAAATATTATGTCTGATGCTGTGTTTATCTGTTTATTTATTATTTTTCCGTCAAATGTTTTCTGTTTGCTTCTTTCCATGTTTTCCAATACGTTTTGTCATCGTCCTTTATGTTGCAAATGCGGCGGTTTAATCGTTTTTATAACGTGTGCTGCTGTATATGTGTTATTAGATATGTCGTTCGCAAAATTAGATTCCGATATTGATGCTGTTGTAGTTTTCTTAGTTTCCTATTGTAGTCCCTTATGTGTTTCTGAAATCTTGTTTTGATCTTCCGTCCCGTTTGCCTGATATAACTATATTTGAATTAACAGGTCCAGATGGTCGGTTTCGTTCGTGCTACTCTGTAACCTTCTATCCAAGTTGTTTCCTGTTTTAAATGGTGTAATTATGTTTTGCATCCTATTTTTTTTTTGCTAACTTGTATGCTATTCATATAAGCCAAAGTAGCCCAATTAATTATATCCTGTTTTTTTTCTCGTCCTTTACCTGCCCTGTTGGCTTTCAGATCATGATTCAGTTCGTTAGGTCCTTTTTATATCTGTTATTCTTTGCTATGTTATATATTGTTCCCATCTCCTACATATAGATCCCATGTATTAATCGTGTTCGTTCAAGCCTCGTTGCCTATTGTCTATTCGCTGCGTTCTTTTGTTTTTGAGGATGGTTCGATGAATTGTGTATTATTGTGTATGTGTCTGTTGAAGCCTTGTTTGTGTTGGTTATTCAGTCCTTGTTATTTATTTTCTCGCCCTCCTCCATGTCCATTGTGTGGCTTGTTCAAGATATTTATAGTTTGTTCTTCACTATTATCTTCCACTATATATATGATATCATTCACGTATATTGCCTACAATGATACCCATAATTGGTGATTAACTCCTCTATTTAGTTCTTTTCCAAAATTTTCATAAACACTTCAATGAGGATCGCTGATGTTGGATTTCTCACACCTAGTCCATTGCTTTGCCGATCTTTGTTATTGTTGAATTTCTAGTCTTTTTCCTAAGTTTTATTTTATAAGTTATATTAAGATTGCTGTCGGCTGAAATAGTTGACACGTCGACTACAAAGCAATTTATGACTGAGAACCTGGGATCAGGACAAGTCATCAACAACATGAGGTTGTCTGATTTACGTTAGTGAAGGCATAGCACTGGTCACTCAAGAGTATCGTCAGCAATTGATACTCTTTTACGCTAATGTGCACTAACTACATCACGGTGCCGTCCTTCGTCGGTAATGTTAGCAGAATCGGGGGCGAAGTAAAACAATTGATCAAATGGCTACACATGCAGCTTAAAAAACTTAATGAGTCTCCTCAACAACAGAGGCGTTGCAACTCTGCTACAAAAAACCGCGAAATAGTAGAGTTATAAAAAAGAATGTAAGCTCTCTCTCTCCCTCTCTCTCTGTCTCTATATATATCTTTGTCTTCTCATTTCACCACCTGTCCGCTCAATACTACTCCTTTAACAAAAGAAGTAACACCTTAGTAATAGGCATTCACTGAGTGGTTACTTCTCTTTATATAAAAATATTGAAAATTCCTTTTCCAAATTCAATCAAACTCTGTCGGATGGAAAAGACAACTCTCAGAGTAGAATTTTTCTAAATACAATGTATCCGGTGTGCCAATATAGTGAGCACTATATTTAATTCGCTTAAATTCAAATGAATGGGCAAATTCTAAAACTAGAACTCTAAATAAACTTCAGTTCAGAAACCATAAATTTTTTCTATTAAATTATTACATGCCCTCGATAAACGTAAAACAATCTCGAGCTACGAGTAAGAATCGGTCAATAATGTTCTTGAATTATTACACAACTACCTCCAAAATAATTATGTTGTGCAATTAAAGGGATATAAGTTCCATAAAGAGAAAAGAAAAGTTATATGCCTCGCACTCCAAAGGGGGCAAAACAAAACCACGCCCTAATTAAACATTATTGCATGTGCTCATATTTTGTTATTAAGTGTCCACTATTTCCCTTTTCAAGCGATATGCTTATAACAATGTCAGCAAGTGTGAGCTTAACTAAACGTATGAGTACTTGAGCAATTTCTAAAGCTATTATAATGTCAAATTGACAAAACCAATTTTAGCGTGCACTGGCCTGCAAGACTTATGAACATTCGTCTATTAAATTTGCTGTATATATAACCATGTATACGAGTATATTATATACTTATATGCACGTCTATATATGTATGAAACGAATGTGTGGGTATGTGTTGGTTGCACATTTTGTTACAGAGGCACGCACACAAGTGCAAGCATACAATTTGCTCGAATCATTTTTTATTTTCTCTTTAAATGTTACACGATTGTATTTCCTTCCTGTCTACAAATTTATACGCTCACACTTCGGTCCGATTACAGATGCAATACAAATGTATTGTAAATACAAGAATATATGTATACGAACATAAATATATACAATGTATATTGAAATATATATGAAATCAATGCGTGTATTTACCATTATATTTTCTAGGACAATAATATAATGGCAAGAATACGTTTAAAGTTTTCCTTTCGTTTTTTTTCGTCCTTAGCAGCATTTACTACTGGCCATTGTTGCAATAAATCTGTTGCATTTCAAGTAACGTATGTTAACACAACGTTGGTTTTTGCACTCGTTTCCTTTTGCCCAAAAAATTTTTGTTACCAAAATATAAAAATAAATTGTCTGATTTTATTTTATTTATTTAACCGTGGACAACTGTGTTCTTCATAAAAAATTTATACGGTGCATGTATTCTTCTGCAGGACTCAACTCACAGAAGCTTTTGTGAATGATGGATGGGGATAGAATATTGTTAAAGTTAAAGACGAATTTCATGCACCGTTTCGGTAATTGTTTTGCCGAGCAAATCGTATGGGAAGAATATTAGACAGCGAAACATTATTCGAACTAAATCTAAAGAATTCTATTTCCTATTTTTTTAAACAAAATTAAAACAAATAGAAAAAAACCTTATGCTTTTAGCCTTGATACTACTAAAACCTACTGGCGAATTTGATAATAGTAAAAATTATCGGCAGAAAGTAGTCATGGTCGGCAGAAAGTAGCCATGGTATCACTAGGAAAGAACAGTATGAAGGAAATCCATTATGTATTTTGCCTCAAAAGTGGCAATTGTAACACTATTGAAGTGCGAAAGGAATGCAGAGCTCTAAAGCCCTATTGTGAATGAGGCTAGCTCCCTTACAACAGTTAGTCAGCAATAACGCATCATTTTTCCAGCAATGGATTTCTTAGGAGGAACCTAAAATACAACCGATTCAGCACTTCATGTTAGTTAAATTTTACTCCTTAATTATTACCCTATTTAGCCACTTTTTTCAGAATATTTATTCGTTATAATTCATCATTATTACAATTAATTCTGAAAATATTTTAGCCATAAAAAGTGGAATCAGCCACTTCAGGAAAATAAAGTTCAAAGTAGACCTACATACAACGTAATGGAAAGTCATTTAATAAAAAAGCTTCTGCTTTAAAATTATGTGTTTGTCGCTTACATTATTTTCGATAATAAGGCTCTATATATAGATATTGTTAACTATATTGATGGTAGTATTACATTGTCTGTAAGAATTTCAAGTCTATAACTTTGAAGGTTAATTTGATAGAACGCAATGTCAACACTATGTGACTTGACTTGGGGAACCATTTAGTTTTGCACTTTTTTTTTTTAATATTAGTCGTTTTATTGATCATAACTCTCTTATTAGGCCTTCACTTTACTGTTCACAAGATAAAAGATTTTGGTAGATGGGCGAATATGACGATTTTCTGACGGACAGATGGATAAGCCAATGAAATCAAAAGGATTACGGTTCGAAGCCATAATGACTATTATAATAAAATTTCTCAAACCTGGAATGTTGTTAATCCTTTTAGTGAAGTATGTCCATAAATTAATCATTAATAAGTTCGTTTCACAACTAAGAATGTTTGACACTCCTGTAGACAGTTGATAGCGGCCGCACACTTCAACCATTTTACGGTCGGCATAAAAAACTAAACTGCACTGAATGAAAAGGCCAGTCAAGGTTAAAAACTCTCCCATCAAAATTTGAAATCGTATTTGTGATACAATAAGGAGAAATCTAAACACATTTTTGATATGTATTTGTTGAAAGAGCCTCACAAATATTAAAGTTATATTTCTAGCTCGGGTCGGGAGACAACAATGAAACCCGCAACTTCTGTTTGGCAGAATAAGTTTGTAGTGCTTAAAAAACAAGTAGAAAATGCACTTCTTATACAGCTACAAATTTTTTGACCGACCTTGTCGAGTTCAATTTACTATAGAAGGCTCCGGAAATAGACTGGAAAACTGAGGTTGCGATTTTGTAGCAACTATAATGCTAGTCGAGGGACCATAAATAACAATGCAATTGTAGATTGTATTTCTTGTTTCTATTTGGCGGAACTATGGCAAAGTTAGAGGATCATTACCAGGAGAATAATATAAAATTTTGGTTGCTACGTTAGCATTCTATATGTCATCGTTGTAAGTTATCTTAAAAAAAATATTTCCAACTGGAATGTCTCAAACTATGCAACATACTGATGCAACATATTGCAGTCAAATACTGCAGCTTTAATAAAATAAAAAATAAATAACCTGCTGAAAAATTTAAAAATATTATGATATTTATATGTTCACATCCGTTGTTATATTTTACGAACTGTTTTTGTATTGAAATTTCCACTCAGTGATTTACTTTTACAATGCACGTATGGTGCACTTTTATGTCAGTATGAGAAATATCCTTACAAGGGCACAGGATCGTAAGTATTCGTCATATTTTTTTCTGAGTTTCAAAGAAAGCTGTTTTGTAACCATTGTTTTAAATACACAGATACATGTGCTCGTGTATGAATCTGTGTGCTTTAAATCAATACGTGTGCACACAATTGCTTGCTGCATGCAGGAATGTGATGCAAGTATGGGGGTTTTGTGGTTGTGTCATACTGTGGTCAGCCAACGAACGAACAAACCAAGTCCTGGCATCCAGTCACAAGTCACTCATGCATGCATTTTACGACGACGAACGAGGTGTTGCACACTGCCATTGTTGTTTATGTTCGGTTATTTGTTAGTAAATAATATGTGCTTTTACATTATACTATGAATGCCCAGCAAACATTTTCTATTAAAATTGATACTAATGAGTATGTGATACCAGGACGTGAAAAACTATCATAAATGATTATCAAAGAAATGTCACCGTCCGGGAGAAAAAAAAGAGAAACCTAAATAATACTTAACAAACTAATTCATTTTAGAAGTGACCAATTGCTATCATCTGGAAGCTTGAATGTCGTTTGTGTTGAAAGTTTCACTGCTGTCACGATATCTAAAATAAATTCCTGGAGTAAAATGTTACTGTACCTTTAATTCGAACACTCGCTAGTTCGCACTATCGCATAATCCGTACAACTCAAAGTTTTGGACAGTTTGGAAATTTCACCTCTACATGGAGCAGTGTTTTTCTTCTTAGTAATGGCTGCCAGTGAGTTTATTTTTAAACACAACACACATGAACACATTCTTTTATGATCCAGAAAGAAATATTTTTCCATGGAAACTGCACATCTGTACACCCTTGTATTATCCTGGTGGAAAAGAAGTTTTTAGTGCCAATGCGGGCGTTTCTTAAAGTTATCGTTAAATTGACCAAATGAGCTGGCATAATATACGCCATTGATTGTTTTTACCCTTTTGAAGGTAGTCACTATGGATTTTAACGCGAGTATCTCGCCGAACCTGCCTTATAATTCTTTAGCGCCGATTCACCCTGACAAATCTATGTATTGACTGCTGCTTGTTCTCTGATTTAATGGGGTGGATACATGTGGCATCTGCTGGTATGAAACGATGCATATACTTGTTCATTTTGCGGTGGAACAACACCAAACACTCCTGCTTAGTTGTCACACGATTGAGAGCAAACGATGCACCATCTTGGGGAAAGCTTTCTCATACCCAAACATGTGGTATGCCTATGGCTTCCATGATCTTTTGCACTTTCAATATAAGATCAGCCAACAGCGTAACATGAATTTTTACAATTGTTTTTGGCGCGAAGACCTCTACTGGCCATCCACAACGAAATTCAGTAAATAACCGTTTTACCATTGAAAGTAATGGTGCGGAATTGAAATTGTATTTATCAAGTTTAATCTTCGTTTGGGTGACGTTTTTTTCACTTAATGAAGTTCACTTTTTTCCATTTTCTACCTAAACCATGCGGTAGTCTGCTGTCAAATACAAACTAAATGTGGCAGGTTGTTCAAATTTTGACAGGAGTCAAGTGACTTACGAGTTTGCTTTTTGATAAGAGGCAGGGAATTCAAAAAGTCACAAAATTATTGAGCCAATCTTGCATTAAATAGCTTGAAAGTTCTTTGGGGAAATTTTGATATCAAATTAAGAAGCATGCGATCTTTTTACAACAGCTTTTTATGGGCCGAACAAAAGAAGTAAAACAGGAACTTGTATTATTAAAAGAATCTCAAAATTGAGCAGGTGAATTGCGTAAAGACATGTGTAGTCGAAGGAAAATAAATTCGTATTTCATTCAATGCAATTTTTTAATCTCTCTTGATTTTGGCTTTTACATGTTTTTTGGAAAATTTATAAAATGTTAGTGAAATTTTAACAGAATTCCCTTTTTCTATTTGCTTTTTTTTGGTAATAAAAAGCTAATTTTAACTATAAGTTGAGATTAAAATTTTCTAATCTGTAGTACGGCCGATTCAGTAGTACGGATAAAGGCTAAAACTATGTCTATCCGGAATAACGAGGTTTCATTGTATTTGTTTTGTAAAATTTAGCTAAACATATGTACGTCAATCAAAGTAGTCACCTTTTACTTATGGCTCTTGTTCCATATGTTCGCAGGGCTTCAATGTGTTGTTGAACACGTTTGCTTGTGTGTGTGCGCGCGTGTGAGTGTGTGCGTGCATGTGCCAGGATCTGTGTTTATTTTGAGTTAAGTTTACAAGGTTATGGATTATAAATCAGTGGGAAAAATGTTTACTGTTGATCGGTGGTAACATGTGTTGTCTTACTTTTATTTACGTTCACTGCTGTTTTGTTGTAGTTGTTGCATTTCTGACTCTGTTGTTATTTATATTTCTATGGGGACTTTAAATTTACAATCTGTATAGTCTCTTTAAGTGAATCAAAAGTTTAAACATGTTAAGTAAATAAATTAATTTCTTATTGTCTGTCTGTTGCTTGTTCATAATAATCGTTAATTAAATTCTAGGGGGATTTGTTAATTGTTGGTAGTTTTTTTTTGTAAATTTTATTTTATTAATTTTCAACTTACTATCGCACCTAATCGACGAGTAGTAAATACGTGTTTAAACCTTTTTGTTTTGGCATTATTTTTGACGTACAATATATGCCTCACACTAACCAATATATAAGTATGTATTGAGTTATTTTATTAATCGATTAAAAATAAACTATAAAATATTTGAATATGTTTGTGAAGAAAAATCTAATTGGTTTTTTCGATTCATTTTATTTTAATGTGGAGCAGAGCCATTAACCAATTTCTTTAACATTGATTATTTCCCGGTTGGAAAAGCATTATAAACCACTTCACAATCATATTAAAATTCAGGAAATCAAGAAAATTTGGGAAGTGTGACCAGATCCATATTAGACAACACATGGCAAAATTGCTGCAGGTGTTGGGTGCAAATGAGAAAGACATGCAAAAAACGTTCTTAACAATACAAAAAAGCAATAATAAAAGCAGACATCTTCTCTCAGAAATAATGGTGAGTTGAGGGCGCACGAGCGGTTTGAGGGCATGGTCATCTCACTTGGAGATGATGGGCGATTTGACCGCATTAGACTTTCTCTTGTAGGCTTTTCTTAAGTCTCAGGTCTATGCGAAGAAGTTACAAATAGCTGCCCTAAAAGTCATTATTATTTATCGGTTAAATTCAGCCTGATTTATGTACCGACACATAGAGAATTGCATGTTACGGATGCGCTTCACCCACCGAAACCGTGGAGGACATTTGCAAAATGTTATATATCATGCACAGTGATATCAATATGCCGTTTAAATGGCTAAAAAATTTAAATGGTATTTAATACATACTTTGCTTTATTTAAATTTAAAAATAAGACGCGCTTAATGGAATATCCTTTATTAAAAATAATACAGTTTGCTTAAGCATGATTTCATTCACAATTTATGTGTAATTAAATTATAATTAGAATACCATTTCATTTAGATATTTATCAAATTAATTTGAATGTTTTTATCACGTAATTCATTTGTTTATTTTATTTTTTCTATTCCTTTTTACAGTTCATTTCCCGGGCATGTCCTTTCAACGCGAGGTAATTTTTTTTCTACTTCTTTACAACTTGAACTAATAAATACGTATGTGTTGGTTGTTGTGCTTTGGGAAAGAGAGAAGCAATGATAAATATTTTCATTAATGACTGCAGTTAATTTTATTAGTCCTTCTATCATTTTATTGTATCACACAGATTTAATTACTTTTATGACACGTAATGCAATTAATTGAATTACAAATATTATGGCAATGCCATAACAACTCATATGCGAATTGCAATTGAGTTTTGATTTCAAACTTTATCCTTTTCCATCTCTCTTTCTCTAATCTTTCGCTTTAGCTTATATTTTATAAATAGTCGTAGCATGTGGTTCTCAATACTTATTGCGAATTTTTTTTCACATTTTTGTCAGTTTAATTTTTGTGAAGCAAAATGTTTGGGTTCCAAGCATTTTACGTGACCTCTATTGAAGAAACAGTAATAGTCTTGTTAGAAATTTTCTTTTGGTCTAAACTATGGCTGATAAGGAGGCGATGACAATGTGAAACTTATCTACCCTTTAGCTATTAAAGGGCATAATGTTGGCGGGTGTGGTGGTGGGTGGGTGATATGAAATACAAATCAATTTAACCATAAGTCATGCGAAAAATTTCTGTTGACATTTCGATGAGTTTTGTATAGTTTTCGTATCATGTTTTTTTTTGTTTGTTTTTGTTGCCAGTTTCACATTTGTTGCCGCATTCAACATCTGTTAAGGGTCAATAGGAAATGAATTTAATCTATAAGAAATTGGCTACTAATTCGAAATACATTCATTATCTTTAAGACCTACTAGTGATTTAAGATTGTAAGTTTACAAGTATTTTGTTGTAGACCTTTCAGCTTTTGAACTCTACATGTTTTGTTAAACATCCTTTTTTTGTTGTTATTGTTGCTAATTTCCTAAAGGGGTTTGCTTTAGACTTAAATAGTTAGAGTAAAAATATTTTTATCCTTTAAACCAACACACATCCAATCCAACTCGAATTTTTGTTGTTGTTAATATATCGTCTTCATAACCATGAGACACGTGGAGTGTGTGTGTTTGTGTGTGAAAAAATTTTTTTTTTATCCCGGAGCCATGGATAAAAATAATAATAATGAAAAATCTTTGGGGACTTGGCATGGCGTGTTTGTGTTGCCAACAAATAAACCTTTCACTCTGTTACTCGTTGGTGTATCTTTGGAGATTTTTGATTTTGTTACATGCTGGTGTCGTTGATTTTCTGTTTTGTTTTTCTTGATACTTTTTATCAATTTTATCTGTTAAAATCTTGTTGTTTTAGTAACTTGTGATTGGAATTATGGTTGGTTCTGTTCACAAATACATATATTTTTTTCAGTTTCTGATAGAGGACGTTTTTCCCAGAAAGATTTTTATGCAACGTGGAAAAAGAAAAAGAGGAGAAAAAAGTATGTGCACTCGTAACATATGATGATGGAGAAATATTTCAAATTTATTTTATTTTGTTACAGAGGAGATAAATCTGGTTGGTGGTGTTTTTAGTTGTTGATTTTTGTTTATTGATATTTAAATAAAGAAAAGGAAATAAAATTCAAGAGCTGAACTCACGTAGTTGTCAAATAGTCGGGTTCAAATGCATAAATATTTGTACATTGACAGAGGAGAACAATTTTCTTTAAGTTCAATACCAAAAGTGTATTGAATTATTAAAAAAACACTCTTTAAATATTTATATATAATGCAATGTAAAATTTTTTAATTTTGCTTAATAAGAAGATTTGATAAAGGTTTGATAATTCTCAAGAAAGCTTTAATAGTCAAAGCTATAAGGCTGTTTGCTTCAAATTGAATAAAAGAGCATGTGGGTAAAAGCTTCTTCAAAAAATGTTACGCCGTCAATACATTTTTGCCGAAAATGTTTCCTATAAGTTTTTATTTCAATCTCTTATTTCTATAACTCGAGCCAGACTTCCGAGAAAAGCAAAAAAAAAAAATATCTCTATTTGTGATACACTGAGTTTTTAATAACAAAAGACAAAGAGAACATATTAAAAAAATTAGATTTCTTGTGTGAATTTCAATTGGAAGAAATACTTTATGTCCCAGGACTGAAGGACTAACCTTTTTTATATTCTTATTTTATTTTTGTTTTCCAATTGTTTATTATGGTTCAGGAACACCCAAAAAAATTATGAACTAAATTTTGAAAAACTTACTAAATTTAAGTTCCAAATGTTTGTCGTATGGCAACTGGAACCCTTTTTACTGGAATTCACAAAAAAAAAATTCCTCGCTACTGAGATAAATATATTATATTAATATTAATTAAAATTGTCCTTATTTCCTAAAAAATTTTACTTAATTTTGCTAAAATGTTCTCTAAATTTTTGATTTTTCGTTGAAAAATTCAATTAATTTTTTTAATTATTCGCAATTCTCAAAAAATTTTTTAATTTCAATTTCATGAATTTCTTTAACACTCTTAGTGCCTTTCTTTGGAGGAGGAACCACTGTGTCTCCGAAAATTTTTGTTACAATGAATAGTTGCTCTAAATAGATTTTTTTTCATTTACGACTTAGGATCAGGATAAGGATCAGTATTTTTTATAAAATTCTACTTCATAAATTTTCTTAATTTATCATCCCAAGTTATTTATCTTTTCGTTTTTAGAAGAAAAAAATTCCATGGCGGTAACAACATTTTTAATTATTTTTTTTATACTCCTTTAAGAAATTTTAAAACTATTTTTCCAGTCATAAATCTGAACCGAGAAGGGTGAGCATGTGTTAGTTTTAAATTCAAGTATATTCGGCAAGAATAGAACTCTGCTACTTCCCCAAAATTCTGTAATTTACGAACTAAGGAATACATTTTTGATTTTTTTTTCGAAAACCTACTAAAGTTTAACTAAGTTAAGAGACAGTATGAACAATAATTTTAGACAACTATTTACGTTTTTTAAATATGTAAAATTTTATGAACTATTTGCGTGTAGTTAATTGTTTTCAAATTTGTCTGCTGTGGCTTTAGTCGTCCTTATACCGACATTTGAACTTAAACCAGTTTGACGACATTCAACCTCATATGTTTATGCCAAAATATATAAATACAATATGAGAATTCTCTATCGTATATGAATTTTAAAAGACATTGAAATATGATGTTGGAATTCTTTGTCGTTTATGAATATTACAAAATACATAATCATAGTAGGATTAGCAAATTGCGTATATCGAGGGCTTATAGTCAAATTGTGCTATCTGCAGATTTGTCTAAAATAAGTTTTTGATGTCAAACTGTTTAGTAATCCATTCTGCATCTATGATGTCAATTTCGTGCAAAAATTTTTTCTATCACCATTATATTCATGTTTATGTTTTTGTGAGTAAATCTCTACTAATAAGAATTTTAAACGGTTTTTTTTGGTCTCCTGAACAATTGTATTTTTGTAGATAGCACAATTTGACTATAAGCCCTCGATATGGTATATACTTATATGTGTGTATAAAACTTCTTTTAACTTAAAGCTTGCAGAAGATCGAGCTAATTAATAAGATGATAACTTTGTCAGGTTGAAAGTCCGGTCATAGCGAAAGGATTCTCTCCGAAGTCCTGTAGGACTACAATTTGGCATGTAGACTAGGAATTGCATATAAACAACGAAAACACCCCTCTTAAAGGAGACTTTTATTTCTATAGTCTTCTTGAACATTGTAAGTAGTTGTCTAGGAATCGCCTACTATATAATTGTCAGGTACATAAAAGATAACAAGGTGGAAAATTTTCCCCTTTAACCCTTCGTAACAGTGGTGCATTTCTGCATTATCATAATGTGTGTAAAAAAGGGTTATTTCTGCAACTCATTAAGGGAATTGCAGTCAATTTTCTAAAAGAATTTAACCGGCACAAATAATGGGCACAATACTGCCTCTACATGAAAAGTTCCAATAATTAGATTTTTGTGATCATATAGTCACCAAGAACTGTCTGTAAACTAAATCTAGGTTTTCTAACTTTAACGGAAATGGTCTATACAAATAAGGCGCACCCACACTGGTGAGTCTAAATAAAAGTTTTCCGTTTTTAGAGGTTTCTGATTACTTATTTAACAAGATTTATCCAGCTCTCTATCTAAGAAAATGTGGCCAACAATTTTTATGAGTGAGGCAGGAGTCATACCTTGGGAATATTTTACGGAGAACCTTTCAAACTTCACTATCAGCTATCAATATAAAATGGTTTTATGTATAAAGTTTCATTATTTTATGACTAAGGAGGAGGAGTAAAGACTACAAGAATGGTTTCGCATAATGTATACATAGTGTGTGTAGACAAGAACTTGACCATATTTCCAACTACAATATATATTCTTTTACTTTAAGGGATTTTTCTTAAATTTTTTCTTTAATTGTTAGTAAAGTGGTGATGCGTGAGTGTTATTGCAATTGCGATATGACGGTTAATATATTCAGTATATAACATCGGACACCAAATGATTAATATGCAAAAATCTAGCTTCAATCCGCTGTAGAGTGTTCAGTAAACCATTCACAGATATTCATAGCACAATAAATAATTAATAAAAAACATTTTTTTTTCCTTTAAAATTTGGTTCTAAAAATTTATTTTATTTCATAATATCCTTTTTAACTCAGAAAATAGTATGCAAGTTTCCTTAATACTTCCTGGCAACCTATTTAAGTTATATACAAATCTTCTTAAAATAAAACAATAATTGATCACCTTAAAATATTTGTAATCAATATTCAGTACAATCTCAAATATGAATTCCATGTATGTGAAAGCATTAGGGCCTTATATCTACATGATTGAGTAGTTTTCAGCAACACTCTGCTGAAATCAAATTCACTGGAAAAATTAGGAAAACACAATCTCCATTGTTTTCGCATCATTGCTTCCTAAAGCTTTAATTAAACCTTCAAATACGAAACGGAAAATCATTGCAAATTTCCAACTATTTGTCTAAACTCAACCATTTAGTAATAAACACTGCTAACGAATGAAAATACAAATGCTTTCTATAGAGAAAACATGATGATTTGGCCGGAAAACGCAATCCCTTGAAACGAGAATACTATACATTACTCATTCAACACTGCACATTAAGGACTTGTTTTGTGTGAAAACTTAAACTCTATGAAAAATATTCTCGCTCGTTGTACATGAGCTTTTCAATAGCAATAATGACTATTAATATCATGCTTTCCCTGAAGCCTCAAAGTAGGCAAGTTCTTTTGTTAAAATAACAATCCTGCAAGTATGCTAATGATTATTGTTGCTTAAATTCTTTCATACATGTATTGAAAAGAATATCTTTGTATATGTTTATATAAACTTCAAAGTAATGATGAGTAGGCTAATTTTTCTTTTTATAATAACTGTTGGCAAAATCTATTTTATGAATAAAATTAGAAAAGCTTAAGTCAATTGCTAAATAAAATAAATCCAATATTTTTAAAACAAAATAATTCTTTTTTTCCTCCAATTCTTGTTATGTACTGATGTATATTGTAGTATATATTCTAATTTTCAAATAATTTTTGCGTTGTTAAAGATATATGTACTCTTCAACTCATCTTAGATAAATTTTGTAAACTTAAATAAGTATGTAAACATTTTATGGACATTAATAAATAAATAAATAAATAAAATAATTCTTTTGTCCAACATATTCTTCCAATAAAAGGTTCTGAGATTTCCCGCAGTTTTAAGAGGAAACTCAAAATTAGTTCTAATGCAAATGCCACCGTTAAACACTTTTTTAAAGAGGGAGTAAAAAAATAAATATATATATCGTCAGCTAAAATGCAAAACAACGTAAGATATCACGTAGCTATCGAGAAATACATTCGTTGCTATACCCTCATGTGGAATGTTAATACATGACTGTTTTTATTTAAAATAAAATATATACTTTTATGTAAATTCTTATATTTTCACACATATTAAAATTTATGATACTTTATTTTGTTTCAGAAAACTTCGATATAAAACAACGTAAGTCACATATCATAAAATATATTAAAGAAATAGATTTGCTGTAAAATGCATTTCTAAGGTCATGGTAATTTAGATTTTCAAATTTTGTTTCAATATCTTAAGTAGTTTTTATTTCATTTGCAAACTTGTGGCAAGTGATGTTACGTTATTTTGCACTTTACATGACGATATACTTTTCTGGAATTTTTTTTTTATTTCTTTCACACAAATTTTAGACTCTATTAAAAATTCATAAGCTTTGTTTTTTGCTACATTTCTGTTTGCGTTCTTTGCTCCAATGGCCTTGCTTAGAGAGGGATATGATGTTTGAAAATTTGTTTTATATTAAATATGGCAAAAGCAATTTCCTGACTCATTGCTAACGCAATATTGGAAAAATAATGTACAGACACGTATGTATATTCATTTGTAAATTGGCACAAGGAAAAAGATGAATATAGACATGCCTTGCACAATGGGACGTTCAGTACATGTATGTACACGAGAGCAATCAAAAACTCACACAAGCGTTATTTACAAAAAAATACTTTTAATAGAACATAATAGAATTTTTAATATTTTGAAAACATGTCTTTTAAAATAATACAGCCGAATGAGCATATTTTTTTTGCTTAAAATTTCCATTAACGTGTGATTACGAGTAAGAGCTAAGGTTCAAGTCAGACATTGATGTCCCAGCTAAACGCAATTCCCTTCTATAGGAAAGATGTTCAATTCGCATTGGAAAAAAATTATTTTCAATCTTATAAGAATTCCTTACATGTAAAAAGTTAAAAGTTATTTAAGGACTATAAAATTGCATAGTTAAATTCCTCAAATAAAGAAGCCGTGAGAAAAGAAATAAAAAGGGGGATGGCTCAAGTTACTCCTTAAAATCTAAAACTTCTTAAAGCTTCTCACTAACTAGTACTTAAAGACAAAAAGGAAAAATAAAGCTACTAAGTTCATGGTTTTAAAAATGAATTAAAAACTAAAAACTATTGAAAGGTGTTGTACATCCTATCACTTATATCCAAATTACCTGTTCTTCCATGACAAACAAGAAGGTCTGCATTTTCATGTAGAAGTTCGGTTCCCCTAAGAGTCAATAAGTCCACGAATGAAAACAAATTTGAAACCCACGTGGGCTCCAAATTCTTAACTCTAGAAAAATATTATGTGACCACTCTTCTAGGGAGCTCGCGAGTTTCATAAATTTTAGTGCCATAATAACTGTCAACACATGAATTCGCTTAAAGCGGAATGCCTCATAAATGGATCTACACGAGGGTCACCAGGCCTCAACCCCAAACACACCACCAAAATCATCCGCTCATTGCATAAGTCTCTCCCTCTGTAATGTATAGATTTCAAACCAGGAGGAAAGGCATAGGATATAAGTGATCGTAAACAAAAAGGTGAACCCTATTACCAAAACCACTCCTACGTTTTAATATGACCTGATAGCCGCAATATATCCTTTTGGTACTTTCCATAATGTCACCAATATGACGGTACTCGTAGAATTCGAAAGAAAGTGACCCTGAAATAATTTATCCTTTCCGAGGCTTTTCCTAATCCTAAAATATAACAGAAATGATCTATAATAACAATCGATTTGTGTGTCTTCTTTTCCACTATTTAGAAAACCTAACAAAGTGAGTTTATTTTTTGTAAAACAAAGGCAAGTCAAACTATATCAAATTGTTTTCGAAAACTACTAATATAAAAAATCCATTCTGAAAGCGTAATATCAATCATATTGAAGAAAAAACAGAGGGCATACAATGAACAATAAAACTATAAAATAACACGTCTCAATAATGTCCTAATGGACGCTGAGGCACAAACCAAATTGTAAAGTAATATAAATTCTTAAATATAGAGTTAAATTTCAACTTCTGTTACAAAGTCAACCCATTGTGTTCAAAATATTTACCACTTGCAAAAAGGGTTATTTCGTAAGTGAATACGTTGTTCATGTACGTTACGCACAATCAAATAAAGATTATTGCTCATATCGATTTTCCGCTTCTATTCTTCAAACTCTCAAATCAACAAGAGATTAAGTTGGAACAAAGTAAGAGGGAGTAAAGTGAAACAAAATATCCTAGATATTTGTTTTCTATAGAACTCCGATTGTTGCTGTTGGCTTTTGCTGGCAAAATATGAGGCTATTAAGGGTTAAAATTGAATAATGATTCCAATTTATACTAATTTGTACGCACTTTTAAGACGAGTGTTATTTGTTTGTTTGGCCTCATATATCTAACAGGCGCAGTATGAGTAAAACTAAATGAAGCATACCTTTAGGATGAGTTTCTATGCGTAATACAAAAATAAGCATGAGGTCATTATTTATTGTTATTTATTTGAAAACATTAAAACATTTAGTTGAACGGAGTTTTTAAACTAATTCGTTTTGAGTGGGTTCTCATTAAACTTCTCGTATGTGGGTACCATTTGGCCTAGTTTAAATTAGTCTAATGCAATCAAGTACTTAATCTTTCATTTGATTTCTTTTATGAAATTTATAATTTTTCAAGCTTAAGGAAAAGAAAGTGGAATTAAAATCGAGTAATTTGAGTTCATATCAGCAACCTTTTTATGGTCTTGGAACAGTACAGTGTTGTTATTACACTGTTTAAGCGCTCCTTTGTCGGTAATGTTAGCAGAATCGTCGGCAAAGTAAAACAATTAATAAAATGTGTATACACATACACTTTAATAGACTTTAATGCGTATACTTAACACCAGAAACTTGTAACTCCGCTATAAAATCAAAATAATAATAAACGACGCGGAATAGTTGAGTTGTAAAACAGAAACTAAGTTCTCTTTCTGTCTATCTCTCTATCTCTCTCTCTCTCTGTCTTCTAATTTCACTGCCTGTCCTCTCTACCCTATTACTTTCTCAAAGAAGTAACACCTTAAGTAAGTGGTAGGCATGAGTGTAACTTCTCTTTAAAAAAAAGATAATTTTTTTCAAATCGGTAAAATTATTGTTGTAAATACAAAATTTTGAATAACCCCAAAGAAAGAAGTCTGGTGCTGTTAAATCTCTCTGGTGCCGTTAAGTCTTAAAATCACCCGAACTCCGTGAGCGGATCAATGATAGTTAACCAATGCAGGAACTTGCGGAAAAAACTAGCTACCTGTAGCGCTCATTGGCGTCTTAAAAAAGGTTTAATTACTTTTTACATCAAATATCGTGCCAAACAAACATAGAAAGATCAATATGAGCCAAGGCACTTCTTGCGAAGTTAAAATTATGGATATACTTTAATGGAGAGCATATACGTGTTTTTAATGTTCATGTTAAATTTTTTAGTCCTTTGACTTTTCCTCTGCTTCACTTTATTCCTATAATTATAAAGAGTAAATTACCAGCAAAAACTTAGTTCTTAACTGTTTAGTTTGCCAATACTTTGGCTTCATTAATTTTAAGTTGTTGCTCTTTTGTTAATGTTTACGATGTAATAATTCATTGACGTCATTAAAGAAGTTTATTAAATTATTTTTATTGCTTTCAAAATTTAAATTTGCATTATTCGTTGTAGTTCATAATAAACAAAAATGCTCGTATACAAAAAAGACCAAAAATATAATTTTCTATGAATTGGTTAAAAATGTTTCTGTGAAAAAGGGGTTTGAATGAAAAACATTAGAATATACTGTATTCAAAACATGAAATTGTTTTTAAGCAATTCCCCCTTGGACTTTAATCATCTCTAAATTACTTTTAGAATAGAATGAATGCATATTTTTTATTTTTATAAATTTCACACCTGCTACAAATTTTGTGAAGCTAATGAATAATTTAGGATCATATCTAATCAGATGGACTGAATATAGTGTTTTTCTTTGTATACATATCATCTCTCCCTTTCAGCCATTTGATTTCTTAGGGAAATTGAAATATTTTTATATAGTTTATATGCCATATTTCTCATTTGCAGCTATTAACATTTATTACTGGCCTCTCATAATTAACATAATCGCCAGCCACAACACCACTACAACACTGCCATTATTGTCAACACCATCATCGTTGGCACCATCATCATGTTGAACATTCAAAGAAAATAAAGATCATGGTGTGATAACAACATGGAATAGACGTACATATATACATATATTTTTTTATATTTTTATTTAAAAGAGTCCAAAGACTTTGCTGCTCATCATTACGTCTGTCCATATTTTTTTTTTAAGCGTGTCTGTCTATCTGCCAGCCAGCCATCCGGTTCACTTGTCCATGCAACTGAATATTTTCATTAATATAAACGTCCCTTAAGGCAAATTTGTTGAATGTCATCATATTATGATGCCTTTCCTTATTGCTGCCATTGCCAATACTGGTTATGGTTGTTGGCATCACCAAAAGCAACAGCAACAGCAAGAGCATTAGCATCAGCTTCAGCATATGGTCCATTCGTACAACATTTCTTTAACAACATCAACGACTTTGTTTTTGTTCATAAAAAATGCTAAACTTTTGGTGAATAGGTATATTTAAAACACCTTGCCATTTGTTGTACATCTGAAAAAAAAATATTTTTTTGGTTTTATTTCTCTCATTCTCTTTCTCTCCAATGTATCGTTACGTGTAAACGGAAAGGACACATTTTAAAATACACATGCATATTTTGTGTGTTTTTGGTGAAAATTGAATATTCAAACCATTTACAGCAGTCGTATCTAAATAAAATCAAAGACACACACACACACACACACACACACACACACTTACATACACAAACAAACACGAAGAAATTCTATCAAAGAACTCAACTTGGACCCACACACACACAAACTTACACTCACTGTCTTTAAAGCGGCTTAATCCGAACGTAAGCACGAACTTGGGAAAAAAGTAACAGCAGAATTGTAAAATAAACATAAACTTGTCTAGTGGGAGTCACGCTGATGACGAGGATGATTATGTTGGACGACAGTTGCGAGTTTTTTTTGTCTAATAAAATTAAATAAAATATAAAAAGAAACAATCAAAAAGCCATTATAAGACTTAAGTGAGATCTCGAAAGGTGAGCATCAAGTGATTTGTGCAAATTATTGGGGGCGAGATGACTATTTTTAACAATAATTTAGGGCACAGATATACATTTTATATAAAAGACATTTTGTTTTTATTAGTTGGGCAGTTTTCTAATTAAATCTAGAAAACTAAGATAAATAATTTTTTTTATTAGTTCATTAGCCATATGCGGTGTGCTTTGCTACCTTCATTGTCATTTGTAAAGGCCCGGTTAGCCGAACGTTGATGTTAGAAAAACGTACCGTTCTTTAACGTACGGACGTTTGTGCGGTTAATGAATCTTTTAAAACGTGTCGAATGTCAATAAAATAAAAACAAAACGTTGTACAACCCCACTTTGTGTAATTTTTTTTCTAAAAAAATTATATTAATATTCCTGTGTTTATTATAACAAATCAAATAAAGAAAACTTTCAATGCGTTTCGAAGACTTATTTGTTGATGTTTTAAACCAGCTCGCAAACAAAATTTCAATTTTCAATTTTCAGTAAATATACATACAGTCAGCTGTTCATAATAGAGATGGTATTTGAAAACTTTGGCGTAATTCATGCTTATACATAAAACGTACCAAAATTATACTAAGTACTTTTTGAAAGAAAAAAGTTAACATTTTTAAAAGTTCGTGTGAAAATTAAAATTTTAAGAATAAACATACATACGTACGTCCATATATTTATTATGTGTATGTATATGTCACAAGGTATACGTAACAAAACTTTTGACTTGCAAATTTGCAATATATTTCAAGATATGTAGGTATGCAAGTGGCAAAATAACAAATATGTATGTTTATGCGCGTATATTAACTTTTATATTCAAAATAATTAACTGTTATATAATTGGATTTATAATTCAATCTAAGATTTTGTTTGCATTCAATGGTATTTACTTGTTTTTTTTTTAAAGTCCCTTCATGAACATTATTATCTCAACATTACATTTTTAGACTTTGAAAATTCGAAAATTTTGTTAAAGTTGTCTTAGATCCTTAATAATTTTCATATATCAATAAAAGTACCGGAAGAAAATTTGGGCCACAATACAACTCAACAAAATAATAGTCCCATCACTGGTATACAAATGTCACGTAAAAACGTTATGAAATTCTATTTTATACAGGTTCAGCCGTTCCGTCAACGTGACATTTAATTTGGATAAGCATTTGCATTAATTTCATATGCACAAAAACAAACGTTCCTTACATTAGCTAACGTGAACGTTCGGCTAACCGGGCCTTAAGTAAAATTACTTATATAAGTATACGGAGGTAAGTGGGTTCGTCCTGTCATGCCGATGAACCACACATTTGCTTTTCCTGTTAATGACTTTAGTTGACGTAGTTCGTAACATGTTATAAGTCCAATTGGGTGTACGTTGTAAGCTTGACAGGCGTTTGTCTACTATTGTACTCTTCGTTGGACGTGTTTGAACTTGGAATGAGTTTCCGTCATCCGCCATACATGTAGAATTTGGTTTTTAAATAGACCGGTTTCAGCTGTATATCTTCTTTGCTTTTATTTTTTTCATTGATCTCGGTGGTTAGTTCACATCATCTCCAGGTGAGATGACCATTATCTCAAATCGCTCGTGCAGAATGTTAAATGTGGCGGCATTAGCAGTATTTCACGTAGAGCTGTCCTGTTGCAATTACATATTATGTCGATGGATAGTGATCGCCGTTGACAGTGATGTCTTGACCAACGTTGGCCTGAAATAAATATGGACCCATGACGCCGGAAGCCAAAAATCTATACCCAACAGTGACTTTTTTTTGGTGTACATGAGATGATCTAGAATCTCATGTGAATTAGCACCGTTCAAAGTTCGACAATTCATCCGGAAATGGAGGACAACAATGGCAACCGTAAAGTGGGTGAAGCGTTGCTCGAACAGAACACCCATTTGGATAAAATAATTTCATCACTTGCATGTGTCGTTGAACGCTTTACCTGGCTATAGCGATTTGGAAAAACACAATTAAGAAATGACAGTCAATTGGACAGTTGCAGCTTCATTGTTATGGCTGCTACTAACTTTCAAAGCTTAACAAACAAGTAAAATAAAAAAATTTTACAATATTTTTTTAAACATATTTTAATTTATTTACACTTAAAAATAAGAAGCGCTTACTGAAAAACCCGTTAAATAACATATATTTTTTTAATTTTTTTACCATTTGTCACATATTTATTAATATCTTATTGATTTTGCATTGGGAATGAAAAAGGCAGAGCAGCAAATTAGAATCTATTTCCAATCTAATAACAGAAAATCAAATGAAATTAGCAGCTCTTTTGCTTATTTCGATTTGGAAAATATCACTATATTACATTTCATTCTTCTAGGAAAACTTCCGATGGCTGCAAACGTATTTTCATTTCTTAAAACCATTTGTTTTCTTTCATTTCTTTTGCTTTTCCTGTTTTATCATCCTTTACTTAGAAACTTTTCATAATTGCATAGAAATGAAATTGAAATGCAATTAAAATGTAGGAATGGAGAGAAAGAAATATAAAGGAAGCCGTATAGAAGAAAAAAAATCAAATTGAACAACAGGATATTGTAAACGTTTTCACATAAAAAACCCAATATTAAAATAAAAAAACCAACGAAAACATGTTTGTAAAATAAAACGTTAAAAGCGATCAATTCAAAGGACAAT
Source organism: Germaria angustata (assembly GCA_963681545.1). Classification (NCBI taxonomy): domain Eukaryota; kingdom Metazoa; phylum Arthropoda; class Insecta; order Diptera; family Tachinidae; genus Germaria; species Germaria angustata. The sequence continues at coordinate 6,505,544 of OY812999.1, read as the reverse complement.
TAATGCTAAAGCAATAAAAGGCAAAAGCTGTGCAATACATACATATTGAAAGAAATTGCTCGAAAAGAGCACAGAGGCAAAAAAATAAAATTAACTGCAAAAATGTACAGACTTAATCCTGTTGCACCATTAAGAAAAGAGGAAGAACTCAGGAATTGAGACAACAAAAAAAATAAAAGCCAATAACTTCTTATAGATCCCTATTTTTAAACTATATTTGTGGATCCCTTAAAACTGAAGTTGTTGAAATTAAAGACGTTTTTTCACACAGTAATCCAAGGAAGGATTAATAACTATGGATACCCACTTGATAGTGGATTTTTTTTAATTTTTCCTGTTATTGAAAGTGTTTGAAAATATATTTGAAGTAATTAAAACCAATTTCTATCTTTTTATAACAATAATTCAATTTCGACAAGATCATGAAATGATGGTTATAATCATGCAAGTACTATATCTTTTCCCTGCGTATAGAAAATAATATTGAAATGTATTGCAATGCAGTTTTAAGTTTTTCATTTATTTAACTTAATTTAAATATTTTACCTGCATACTTATTTAACACAAAAACATTTTAAGCAAACATTTATTGTTTTTGTCGAATTATATTATTCAAATTAAAAGGAAAAAAACCTTCTTGTTATATAAAATTGTTTTTTAAATAAAAAGTAAGAAACTTTTCCCACAAAGAAAAAAAAGAAAGGTAAATAGAAATTTTCAAAAACTAAAAAAAAGTTTCTTATTGGAAAAAAGCAATATAAAGATTTCACACATTTCAAACAAAAAAAAGGATAATACTACTGCTTTAAAAATAAAACAGAATTGAAACTGTCACAAAAAAGAAAGAAAAAAAAAGACAACAACAAAAGAGAAAAAGTTCTTTGATTGCACCAAAATTTTCAAACGAAAAATTTCAAAATTAAACTTGTGAAACAAATGATATCAAACCGAATAACAAATGCCTCTTACAGGAGATGTAAATAAGATCACTAGGTGAAGGGTGATAAAAGCACGATCATGCCGTGAGAAAGAAAAATAATGTGTGCATGTATACAATATAATAATTTTTTATTAGATCATAATATGATCATGAAACAGTCTTCTAAATATTGCCATAGTCATCAGCAACAACATATATTTGTTTCAGAATTATAGTTCCATATAAAATTTTTTTTAGGATTTTTGTGCAGACGAAATCCCGATGACTCCTTATCAGACATTATTAATTTCAAGAGTCTAGACTAGAGGGAATAAAGGAACTGTCTTCATGGCACGGATGGTATAGGTTTTCATTGGCTTACGTTTATGTCCTGTGAATCATATACTCTGTGCAACTTAATGACAAGCCACAAATTACTGATATTATTGATTCCATGATAACTTTCTTATTTACTGGGACTTTATGTAAATATTTTGTGCTATTTATCTAAAAAATTATTTCACTGTCCCATATTTTAATAGACTTTTGATATCTTCTTCAGCATTTTAAAATAAAACTTTTAAAATTTTATAAGTAACCTTAACATGAAACTTGATTAATTGTACATAATAAAAATATAAAATGATCGATTAACATATAGTCGCATTAAAACTTTTATCTATGTCCCCAAGCAATACAATTTTATATGGATTAAGGTCATGTTAGCAATTATTAACAATAATAAATTATATCTAACAATATTCACATTTTTCTACAAATTCGCTTAGAGGACATTTAGCTTTTTTCCGTTTCCTTACGCACTACATGTCGTAGGGTACCTTTTTCAGCAAAAAAAGTGTCTAAAATATAAAAACTTTCCCGAATAACAAAAATGACAAACTTTAGTTCTACTGCAACTTCTGGTTTACACGCGAAAAAATCCAAAAATTCATGAAAAACTTTCCGCATAATCTTTTGTTATAAAAAAGTGCTGCAACAAAAACAACTACAAAAAATAAAAACAAAAAACACCATATAAATGCATAAAATATAAAAAGAGTAATTTTTTGCTGAGTTGATTTAATTTTTTTCAACAGTAGAAAAGGAAAATTTAAACTAGAAAAATACAACTGGCTATTTGTCATGATGTCTAGTCCCTTGGTGGCTAAGCCACCGATAACAGTGAATTCGCCGCTACATTTATATTTAGTAAAAGAGTGAAGAAACATACTCTAGATATTATCTGATCCCTCACTGCCTTTGGGTTCCAGAGAAGACAGTTGGTATTCCATTGAAATATCAGCCATTTAACTTGTCAATTAAAGCGCTGTGACTACACTTTTAAGTTTGCAAGAGAAAATGAAGGTCCTCTCAACAATTTTGTAATATTAAAGTAGTATTTGTGAATTATACAAATTACGCAAGCGCACCCTTCTCTAGTATTATCCTTGTTATCCATTATTGATTTCCTTGAATCCTAAGCCTTCACCAGCTTTATACTTGTGCAATTTCATGAAGCCTTATTTGCATTACGTGTTAATTTGGTCAGTACCTTGGCATTGTGAACTAACAATGCATTGCATGTCAAAACCTCGAATTACGACTCATTGTCTTCTGCAATTGTTTTAACTCTTCTATATCAGACTCAAAAGAATTCTCAATGTCGCTACACAATTTGCCCGGGTAGATTTTCTCATTATGAGACTAAAACGGAATATCAGAAGTTTGAATTATTAGCAGAAATAAATGCATTTGGTAAGACCCTAAACATTATGTCAGTCTTCTTGAACCTTTTTTGGCGTACTAAGAATAACATGGTGTCTCATGTGACCCCGAACGTTTTATTTCAAATATACAGGGAGAAATAAATAAAACAAAATGTGTTTAATTAAATCATCGAAGAAAAAGCGATCATTTTTATTTTAAACAATAAAAACAAAGTAATAAAGTTCTATTGCTTTTTAATTTAACAACTTTTGAGCCAATTTAATCTAACAACGTTGCAAGAAAATCTCTGAACTCATTCTGCAATTCCAAATCCGGCACGGAGCATAACAAGTTGCTATTGACATGCAAATTACCAGCATTTGGTATAATTAGTTGACACTTTTTTCTTTTTGATTCTACGAGGGTAACCCAAAAATTAGCCGACCTGACGTATAAATGGTGGCAAGGTCATGTCATCTATTTTAAGGGATGCGCATGAGATAATTTTTATTGATTTTCTACAAAAATGAAAAATAATCAACAGCGATTTTTATACTAGTTTGATGCTTCCTTTAAATGATGAAATCGAGGAGAGAAAAAAAAAACAATTTTGCAAAGAAGAAAGTGTTGTTCCATCAAAACAATGCACCAGTTCACACATCCATAATTGCGATGGCTAGAATCAATGAATTCAATTTCCAAACCCTTCATCACGCACTTCATTCAACAGACTTGGTTATCAAAGATTCAACAACAATGATGAGATGGTTGATGGCTATTTTAAGGATATTGACAGATCCTGCTATTGAATATCGAGATTATGTTGAGAAATAATAAATTTTCATATGTTACCTCGGCTAATGTTGGACTAGTGGCCAATAAGAGCAGTATGCGCGCTGAGCTGTTAATTGGAGTACCTTTAATCTCAAGTATCAATAATTTAGTCAGAAAATATACATCAGGCTGTTGAATGGTGACCTTAGGCAATCTCTGCTGCCAATTTCATCGCCTTTATCGTACGTACGAATAATAATAAAAGTATATTAAGAAATAATAGCCAAATGCTATAAAAACTATTACAGAATCGTAAGTAAGAATTTAAGCATCAAAATTTATCTTCATGACAAAAATATGTAAGGGGTCAACACTCAGTGAAATGTGATTACGCCTTGAAGTTCTGATCACAACTAATTTGTGTACTCTTTGGAAAGACAAGAAGTTACAAAAAGAGTGACTGCACTGCATCACTCTAACAAATTGGTTTTATGATTAACTAAGCGTTAATGGAACCCCTACTTAAAAAAAGAAAAAAATAACCTTCATAGACTCTCTTCACCAAGCTGATAAAAATTCACCCTATGGCTTTCAAAATGTAAATTGTTGCCAAAGAATGAGAAACAAAAAAATACTTAAGTGATATTATTTGTAACAAACAAAGTTTTAGTTGTTTTGTTCAATTTTATTGCTGTTGTTTTCGTTTTCTCGAAACCACAACTATCGCAAAGCCAAATCCAGTAAAGTGTTAGTCAAGCCACCAACCATCAAACCATTATTTGGAGCCATAAACAAAAACAAAGAAAAAAAATACAACAACAAATAGGATACGATATTCGGTGTTTATAAGCATGTACTTAGATGAGCCATACAGTTTTAGTGGCTAAAAATCACTAGAGAGGATGAAAGCCATGCCATACAGGACTTAAAAGTTGGTCGAAAGCTATAAAGACATTTGTTTTTGTCTTCCTTGGCGTGTCTCCTTTTTTTCATATTTTTATTGCAGCAGTTTGGGTATTTGAGTGTTCGAAGCAAAACAAGGCAAAAGAATGTAATGAATTCGTGTTGGTTGTGTACAACTTTGATAACCCTATAATGGAATGGGAAAGTAAACAAGTTCATTTTGTGGAAAAAGACTTTTCCTATTCATGGAAGCTTTCAGTGGGTGTCTGATATTTTTTTAAAATATATCGATATTAAAAAACGTAACAATATCTTAACAAAAGACTTGATCGCTTCTCACTGTGCCACCTTGTAACTACTTTGTCCAATGGACAAATAAAGACTCTTGTTTCTACAAATAGCTGTTCTGATTTACAGGTTCAGTATGCCCTCGCTTTCTCTAACAATTTGGGACTGGCGGTTCCTTAAATTCCGAGTGTGTTGCAATAACCGAGTAAAAATTTTCTGAATTAAAACAGACAATTTAAAAATTATATATTTTTTTTCACATAAAAATAATTTATTTACTTCTATTTAATTTTTTTTCTTTTTATTGCATTAAAATTTCATGACATGAAACAGCAAAACCAAAAATTTCATATACATTTGGTTGACGTTCTGGAAAAACTAACGTAGATTTAAAGAACGTCCGATATTTTTAATAGTTTCATGTTACAAGATAGATAATGTAGATTAATAGAGTTCTTGAAAATCTAAAACTTTTTTGAAATCAATTTTATTTTCTTTTGTCTATTGAATGTAATAGTCGGAATTATAAATTGTCTAATTCGATTTTAATTTGCGAGAGCCAAAATGAATTCACTATAGGAACTTCTGCAACATCGCTTTCACTATATTCTGGTGCCTTCAACTCATGTTGCATAAACTCAATTTTTTCTTTTGGAATCCAAGCATTGACTTCTTATTTAAATATTTTAGGCATAAACTGAATTTTCTTCTCCTGGAACCAATGCAGCCTTGTTGTTGGAATATTTGAGAGGCATAGCGTGTAAGTTTTCAAAAAGCAAAAAAACAACCGAATTGACAATTTTCTTAATGTTTGCGGAAAGTTTTCCTTCAAGAAATTTGTTAATATAAAAATATCTGTATTTTTAACCGACTTTAAAAAAAGAGGAGGTTATCAAATCGTGTGTATTTTTTTTTCATTTTTGTTTATCACTTGTGAGCCAATTTTCAATTTTTTTTGTTCGAAAGGGTTTGCTTGCAGATTGGTCCCATAAATTTTTTTCGCAAATCGGACTGGCAATTTGCTCTCCTTCACCCTGATATATTGATAATCGCACAACTCCCCTATTTATTGACCGATTTTGGAAAGTGTAACTTGCAGTTTGGTTTCACATAAATGTGAGTTGAAATCGGGCAGGCAAAGTGGCCGCCCGAAATAATTATTATAATATAACCACGCCATTTATGGACCTATTTTCAAAATTTTTTATTTAAGAAGTGAAGTATAAACTAGAAATGGTTTATATCGGTTTTCACAATAACCCAACGTTGCTTCGATTTCTTTATATTGAAGTCTGTTTTTTTATTTGAAATTGTTTAATTTTTTTACAATATTGTAGTGTGTCTAAAAAGTTGGCAATGACTGCTGGAAAATTAAATATGTCCATTTATTCCCATTGTCATATTCTAAACTAATGCGTAAATATATTTCTTTCCTTTCTTCTTCTGTTTTTTATTTTTGTTTCCGGGTACAAAACTGGCATCGGAGTGATACGATGCCAGTTTTGTTTTTATAAACTTACTCTTGTATTACCATGTTGGTTAGAGTATTTTTAACATCCGTTTCAGACTGTTTAAAATTTGTTTTAGTCAATTCTTCATCTCTTCGCTAGAGTATGTACTGGGAGACAAGATTTTGCTTCATATTTAGCCCTAATGCGACAGTTGCAAAAAAAAAATTCAACATTTCTTAGAGGAAAAGCTGCAATACCCTAGAGCATCTCTTACGTTGGAGAACATGGAAGGAATAAACAGATTGTTACAAGTCTTATGAGAAGCTTATGAGCTTGAGTTTTTTAAATGCGAGTGAAGACGTTAGAGTAAATTTAAATTTGAAATCAGTATTGGCTGCAACCTTGAAGATACATACTACAGTTTCCTGTTCGTGGTCTGTTCAAGAGAAAAGAAATTTCTCCGGCTACGTGCTTTCGATTAGCGATTTTTTATATGTTGACACACTTCTCTCGAACATATGTTCTTAGGTGAGTTTGCTTGTGTTTAGTTTAGTTTGTTTGTGAGACATGTTTTGCTTCTTCGGCGATTTTCTGCTGTGAAAAAAATGGACCAAAGAATTTGTAAAAATTAAAAAAAAAAAAAATTGAATTAAGTGCTTAAAAGCGCTCAAAAGAAGTCCACTCTCAAAACAGTTTCACTTTGCTCTAATTAATCTCTTTTTATCTTTAAATTCAAATATACCAAAGTGTGTGCAAAGTATAATTAAAATGTTTATTAATTTGCAATGTCTATCGATGCTTTTATTAATGGAATACAACGTCGTACATGTGTCTATTTCGGCTTTGCTGTGTGGCGTGTATCCAAAATGTCTAATTGTCCATACCACACGAATAAATAAGACTGAATTTGATTCACGGTATGGGTTATGTTGGCTTTGGGAGCCACTGTGACTTGTAGCTTATTTGCATAGACCTGCGACCCCACAAGAAAAATCTAAATGGTGGCCTGTTCATTCATGCTCTCAAAACCCTTATGCAGAATGACCAATGTGGCATGAGCTATATGGCACGCAGCTTTTTTCTGGATGCATGGCATGCTCTTAAATCTATTGTAGATTACTATCGTTCCGAATTCAGAAATGGGACTCATCGTTGAAGATGATTATTTGCTGAAAATAAGTGCATGTTTCTAGCTGATCCAGGACCCATTAAGCGGGCACACGTCATTGTCTATAGTCGTTTATCTTCAGTTCCTGGGTCAGTTGAATTTTGTATGGGTGAAGGCCCAAGTCACGATGTAAAATTCGCCAAGTTGTGGTCTGCGTAAATCCGAGTTCTTCTGAGCGACGCGAAATTCACAGGCTCGGATTTTCTTGCACAATCTCACAGGCATCAACGTTGTTTTCCACAAATCTTGCGTTTCGTCATTGTACGGGTGTATTTTTCATTGAACCAGCATTTAATGATCCATACTGTGAATGGTGCTCTCAGTAGGACGATTATGGTGGCTGTAAAGTGGGCGAAGCGCTTGAAATGTTTGGTCCTATTGGAAGACACATTACATACATGGAATAACGTAAAAAATTCAACTGCTCTATTAGCAGAAATTCATGAGTATAAAAATACAGGCGGAAATAAAAAAAGCATTTCTTTCATGGCAAATACAGAAGTAGGATAGGAGTTCAACCAAATTAATTTTGTCACGTCTGAAATAAGAATCAAACTTCATCTAATAAGCGATACGATTAATTCGATATTATCAAAAATGAGAAAAAATGCTTCCAAATTATAATAAATATTTATTTAATAAATTGTTGTTTTCATATATAAATAATATTTTATTTTTATAAGTTTGTATTAAAAGGATCCGGTAGGTGTTGGTAGTCTAAGAAAATAAGGATGCTAAATGTAAAACTTATTAAGGAATAGTTTTTTAACGAAACATTTGATATGATGATGATGATGCCTGTGTTATCTTTATTTTTCAAAAAAAAAAAAAAAAATATCACGTTTATATAAGAAATTTGTAATAATTAGAAAAAAACAATTCGCTGTTTATATATCGGCATTTTTTTGGTAGCAAGCGAATCATCAGTAGACTTCTGATACAAGTCTTTGAAATAATTATTTAAGAGAAAGTTCTGAACAAATTTCAATAATAAATATATTCTTTTTTCTTCCTTTAAGTGTTTTTATGTCAATCAATAAATTACTAACACATAAATTTAATGGGCGCTACTTAGATTTTTAACAACAACATCGCTATATGAAGGCGGCGGTGTTTCAGATCTAGGGGCGGAGTTGGTAGCATCTTGCACTTCTGGATTGTCGATTTCACTAGATGTTTGTCGATCAATAAAATGTTGACTTAAGCGATTGTTAAACAAATTACTGCGACTTAAACGTCTTATTAATGTGGCTGTGTTTTGATTAATGGTGCGATAATACTGATGGCGCGCTGGACGACCAAACAGACGTGATAAGAAATTTTCTGTTACAGGTCCTTCATAGCGCACCAAGGAGCGTGCTGGTCGAGTTGTACGTCTTCTCGGCTGTCTTCTTACGTGGGGAGGTAGCTGGTTGGTAGGACGAGCCAATGGTTGAGAAGAAGGAAAGTCTTCGATGTCATCGTTAGGAGGAGCTTTAAAGAAAAACAGAAAAAAAGGAATGTATAACATATAAATTTTCAAGAGGTTGACAATTAGAGGACCTACATGTTTCTTTCGTTTTCAAACTTCTCTTCACGCAAAGCGCACAGGCCAATATAATTACAATAGTTGCAATCCCAATCGCTATGCCCATGACAAAGGCAAATTTTACATCATTTATAGGACATTGTTCTTTAAATTTGTGCTTCTCATGCTGTGCATTATTTAATTCCTGCAAACATGAAATGTATTCCTGACACAAAACAAAGTTCTGCATATTACATATTATGTCATTAGGAGAAAATCTAAACCAATCATTGGAGTTCCAGGCATTAGCAATAATTTCTTTAGAATTAGGTTTTCCCTCGTCATATTCTTTTATGAAATCATTTTCTTCTTCAATGTTCAAACGCCATGGACTAGTTTTTACTAAAAGATCTTCCTTATCATTGGTTGTCACTGCCATAATCAGTTTTTCCATTATTTGTGTCCGATGCTTGTCGTTTTTGTAAATTCCAGTGGAACATTCGTCCAATGCGACATTTACTCCTTTGATTTGCAATTGCTTTATTTTATCTTTTATTATTCTGTCACATTTTATGAAATTTTCATTCAAATTTAAGTATTTTAGTTTAGGTAAGTGCTGGAAATCTTCCACATTAAAGTTGTTCAGTAAATTTTTACTCAAATCCAAATACTGGAGATTTTCCAAACCAGCAAACAATTGTGGTTGCAAGAAATTTAATTGGGAGTTTCTTAGATTCAACTCGGTTATAAATGGATTTATTATGAGGGGCTTGTTTTGCAGGGACTCAAATTTATTGCCTTCTAAATTAATTTTATTTAGATTTTCATTTTCAGCAAACAGCCTCTCATCTAAGTATTCGAGTCTGTTATAAGAAAGATCTACTTCTGTCAGCCGTCGCAATTTGGCAAATGCATCCCAGTCTAAGGTGTGTAGGGCGTTATTGGATAAGTTTAGATATTTTAAATGGGAATAGTTCTGGAAAGAATAAAGATTTTAATTAAACTGATTATAGTTTTATATAATATTTATTGGACTTACCACAAAACAGTTGTTATCCACTATAGTGATGTCGTTGTAACTTAAATCTAGTACTTGGACTTGGTTTAGTAAATCTATTTCAGCACTTATAAGATTTTTAGAACTAGAAAGAAAAATAATACATTTTCTTTTAGATAGAAGAAATTGAATTTGACAAAATTCCTATTTAGAATAATCTCTCTCCAGCAATCCACATCCATACCATTTTCGGTATGGAAATAATTAACTTAAATGTCTACAGGCATTGCAACTCCCTCTATCTTTCTCTCCATAACATACTTTCCTAATTCGAAAACACTATATTGCACGAGTTGAAGGCATCCCCTAAGTGATGGTCCATAATAAAAAACGCCACTACAATAAATTTTATGTCTGATTGTATGCCTCTAACTGGACAATTTTTGTGTTCCTAAATGCACGACTCAGAATGGTCTCTATAGGGGCTTTTATTTTCTGACAAAAGTGAAAAAACTTCTTGTTCAATTTATAAAAAAAATTTATGTATTTCTCTACGTCAAAACTTTTGACTTCATTAAAGGATTGCGTGCTTTTCCTTAATAAGTTGGCGGCGCTTGTTAAACACTTAATTCCCTTTTTCTCTAAAGGACCAAAAATATTACACGTTTTTTGAGAAAAGAAAACGTTAAGTATTATTTTATTTATTACATTCAGAAAGATTATCCTGTAGAAACTTGGGTTTTGTATATGAAAGTTCTTTTTAAGAACCTGGGCATGATTAAAGGTAGCGCTATTGAATAGCGGCAAGACAAGAGAAACATCCAAAAGAACAATCGTTAGTCCTTGTACTTACAGCTTTCAATTTTATCTTTCCGCTATTTGTTTAACGTTACCTTTGGAAAGGTCTAAGCAAGGACCAAGAATAATTAGATGATTGGGTGTTGCTGTATGGGGAAACAATCATGCTACATACTTCAGAATAGTCTTTACAGGGTCTTTTATTTTAATGTAACGCACTGTTGATCAAATTTATACAAACAAATCTATTTATTGCTTTACGTTGAAAAATTGTACTCCCTTTCAAAATTGGGTGCTCCTTCTTAATAATTTTGTGATTAGAAGGCAATAAAAAATTAGCGTTTTTCTCTGTGAAGGGGCAAACGTTTCACATTTTTTTTAGAAAAGAAAACGGCAGAAACCAATGGCCATTTTTTACATTAAGTGTTAGTATGATGGGAGAGGTTATCCCATAGGAATTTGGTTTTTCTATACGAAAGTCCCTTTCGGGATATGAGAATAGTTGAAACTATTTAAACATTACGGCATAAGGTAGCTCTGTTGAGTAGCTGCAAGAGGTGTAGGCCATCAATTAGCCAATAGAATAAATTTTAGTCTTTGTACTTGCATATTTCAATTTATTCTCTTCGCCCTTTAGCCTTAGAAGTAAGCACGACATGCTCTTTGTAAGGATCTTAGTGATAATTAAAACTTATTGGACTCTGCGTAAAAATTTTGACCCATGCTCTTTATCCTAGGGTGCATTAACATCAAGACTATTCCTTCCATATGATCCAATACAATAATAAAAAGCAATATACATGTCTGTATTGCAACGAAATTTATCGACATTTATCTTATCTTGAGATTCCTTTAAGCTTTAAAAGGTGCTCCATATTACTACACCAGCGCAGAGCAGATTTTGCAGCATCCGGTATTTGGATTTACTTAGAGAAGTCAGTGTCGTCAACACTGGTGTTGTATGTAGATGTGCTTGAAAAGTACCACAAATGCCACCAACTACCAGAGCTGAAAATGGAGTCTCCGTTAGTTAGCGGGCTCTCATTGTAAATGAGTCAATAATGATAAGTTTAATGCCATTGCCAACTGGCCCTCTCAAAACATTTTTAATAATTGTAAATTTTTTTTGGGGTTGTACTTGGGATTCTCACTTGCAATATCTTATTTATTTTATTATTGGTTTATGATAATAAACATTATTTGAGCGTAAATAATATTAATCATTCACTCTCTTTATTTACCAACGTCATACCTGCATTGTGCTCTATTTAATTGCAGATATGAATCGCATTTACAAAATCGTGGACAATTAATATTGCCATTGTCACCATTAACTGCCGTCATTAAATATACAAATAAAGTACACAATTGTTTAAAATAAATGCATTTTATTTCATTATGCATTTCTTAATCACTTTGCAATCAATAAAGTTATTAAAATATTTTTAAAATTTATTTTTTCTTTTTAAATTTTTAAGCGAAATTTTACATTTTCCTTATTATTATTTTTACTTGATGTCTTCGTGTTTTTCCATTTAATTTCAAAAGTTGACTAAAACTTTTTTATATATTTGGCTATTTTGTCTAACGATAAGTTGATGAGTAATCATTATCTATAAGAGATAAGAAATATTAGTAACCAGCGTTGCCAGTTCAGCTTTGGAACGTAATTTACCCCTTTACAGTTTATCAAAAATGCCTAATATATAATTTTTTTTCACAGCCAATTTATTTTATTTATGTATGTCATTAATGAAAAATTAACTGCCATATGCCAAGAAATTTAAAACAGTCTTATAAGCCATTATTAAATAATAATGTGTTAAATTTTTTTCTAAATTTTGTGGGATATTTTCAAAATACCATTTTGCACTTTACATATCTCTCTAAATTATTATTAAATTATATAATTTAATTAACGTACGCAATAAAATCCATAAGAAATATCAAAGAAAAATTTTAATAATTATCGTGTGCAAATATGTTTGAAAATATTTTTTGGGGTAAAATTCGGATAAATTTCAATATTTTTTCTCCCTTACCCCTCTTGGGAGCATTTGGCTTCTACAAAGCTTATCCATCTTTAAACGAGTTGTTGTTGTATCACTTTCGTTAATCGATTGTTGGTTCCAACTAAGTCTGTTGTAACAGGTGTAGGATAAAGGGGCTGCCATCAGTCGTTGACTAGCAACAACGCCCTCTGTGTATTTGGTTTGGTGGCGAGAAACTTTGCTTAGCTGCCTGACCTTTGTCATGATGTTATCCACTTTTCCTGGGAGAGGGGTTGGGTCATTGGGCTTATTGATGGATTTATTGGAGGGGGTTGAAGCCACTTAATTAAAATAGCCAGTCCAGTTGATTGGCCAATAAGAGCTTGTGAGATATTTAAATAACATGTTATTTTGTAAATAATTTTATAAAATCTTAACATTCAAAAGAAAAAAGACAATCTTCACGTTTTAAAAGTCAAGGATTAAAAGACTTTAGCTCGGCTCCGAACCACAATATTCAATAAACTATTCAATTATCCAGTCGAAATTTGCATAAAAATTTTAAATCCAAATAAATGCAGCTTAAAATTTGGGCTTTTGCAACTTCTAGGTTATAAATAGGTTGCAAGAAATTTATTATGAGAAATGAATTCATATTATGGACTGTAAACTGTTTCAGCATAAGAATCATAATCTTTCAAGTCAACTGCACCAATGCGGCAAGTGAATTTATTTTGGATTGTATTAAAAAAACATTAATTATAGTTTAAGTGTTATTGTTTATCTACTGATAAGATATGCATTTTATTTTTCTTTGCTGCAGTGCCTATTGTATTACTTTGTACTTTTTTGTAACTTTCACTGCTGGCGGTCTTAAAATTTTTTGTATGTGTGAAAAATTAACTTCTTTAATGAATGCCAGGGGGTACAGTAATAAAGCAATACTTCTGATTGGTTCTACTTGGTGGATTAAGCTTTAGCCTTATCAATTACACTTCAAGTCGACTCATAAACCTCCATGTGGTGGTCTCTGGGCGATGTGATTGTCACCATTAAAATATCGTCGAATTGTGAGAGGCGTCTGCAGCGTCTGTTCTAGTTGGGGCGGCTGCAGGCGGGCGTCTGTTTTCATATTAAGCAGTTCGCTATATATGTATATATATATATATATATATATATATATATATATATATATATATATATATATATATATATATATACGTGTTTTACATTCAGTAAGTCGATTAGTTTAGATGGCAGCCACATCATCAGAATAGGATACAGTAGGCTAATCACTTGTTTATCTGAAATTATTGGATTAAATAAACCTCAAATAGTATGAGAAGCACTATGCTCCTGAAAGGAACAAATATGTGAAAGATTTTTACGTCAGTACCTGCCCGAAGGCCTTACCTGACGGTGCTCTTCGCACTGGGTGAATAAAGCCGTTCACCACCGTCCCGTCACCCCTCCCAGGGGCACATGCTGGGTGAGACAACAACATGTGCGCCTACGAGGGACAACTTGGTAGCAAATTCTGTACAGGCTGCAGAACCATATACAGACACTTTGCTGAAGTGTTGGAGCTATCTAACATCCTACTACCCCAATGGCCCGGCAGCAAAATAGTGCCCCCATCTTACCTGAGGCTTCGCCCACCGCAAAACATCAGGGTAGCTTTGTCGAATAGCAACAACACCTAGAGATATACGGCCTGAAGAGAGCATCTACAATCAGTCACTAGCTCCTCTTGCAGACACACTCATCTTACCCATAACTCTTCCCGCGTATCTTTGGGTTTTAACCACAGCCACCACGTGATCCCCGAAGGGGCCTCACCAATAACCAGTCTAGGACAAGTCCTAGGGGCTACTGGTTCCCGTGGCACCAGATAGGACTCTGGTCAGCCGCGTGTTAAAAACACCTCCGATTTTAGGTCCCGTGCAAACCTGAGGTATCGGTAGCACCTCTACCCAGACAAGCATAGGCAGAGCTACTTCCTTAAATATCTTATATGCACGCCCGTTGCCCTGTTATATCCAGGGATTGGGTAGTAACATATTAAGTTCAAGGGGTAATTGGCCAAAGGTCAAGGTCTGGAAATATCATATTACCCACTTACCGGACGAGCGAGCGAACACACTTTTACCTTTAATATACTTGCATGCGCGCCCGTTGCTGTTGATTCAGGGATTGGGTAGCAACATACAAGTTTTTAGGGGTTATCAGCAAAAAGGCCTAGGTCCGGAAACCTGATAACCCTATACCCCAGGAAGCACAACACCAAGCCACCAAGACAAGATGTATTGACCGTGCCCCCCGGGGGGCCCTGAAAGGAACAATGGGAACTTATATATAATCAGTTTTAAAATAAATACAGTGGAATAGGGTGTTAATTAACTCCGCGTACCCAGGCAATTTTTACCGCTCTAAATGACCGGAATAAATATCCTCTTCTTCCAATAAATGCAGGCAAGCAATATAAAAAGCAGATTATATTTAATTTTTATTTTTTATTTAAATAAGGAACATGTTTTATATCATTTATAAATTTATAAACCTTATTTATTTGCAATTTTTCACATCGCTTTGTTATACCATATAATGGTAAATAAGAATTTAAAATTAGCGGAAGAGTATTGCGATTTAATTTTGTTCGTCATAAATTTAAAAACTATTTTATAAAGAGTTCGTCATAATCGAAAATTCGCTATAACCGAATTTCGTTACAACTACGATAATTTGTATACATTTAGAACGAAACATTTAACTAACTGTTGTAGTTCGCTAAAACGAACAGGTTTAATATATTAGTTATAAAGAAGAAATTTCTTCAATTTGACATAAAATTTCGGTCTTAAAACTTTTTCATGCATAACACTATTTGAGTTGAATAATCCAATAGCCAAATTAATTTACAATTTTAATAATTATTCATATTCAATAAAAATGCAAATAATATAGAATTTTTTGTTACTGTAGCCAGAACTATTTTGCAAAGCAAATAAAAAAAATTTAGTTGGTATATACTCGTATGAAAAAAGTTTCCATTTAAGCTGAAAAGCTATTATAACCTGATCAAATTTATACAAACTTTTTTGCTATATTGTTTATTACTTCAGTAATAAATGTTCCATATAGTTTTAAAAGCCGCAATTTCCATTATCGGGCATTGATCATAATAGTTGGGCTCTAAATGTATGTTTCTTACTTATACCAGACCCTACATTTCTTCCTTTTGATGCTTTTTACACTAACAAATACTTTTTTTTATTGATAAATATTCATTTCAATTTGTTTTTTCTACTTCTTTTTTTAATTGATATTTTTTTAAAAATTATCTTGTTTTAATGAAAGTTCGTCATAATCAACTTTCTTTTAATTATTTTAATAAGGATTTATTTGAAATAACTTTATATTCAATCTAATATTTGTGTGTAGTTATTTTTATTCTGGTTTTTCATTTTTGAAAATTAAACAACAGAGAATATAAATACATTTTTTAAATTAACTTCCTTTTTGAATTGTTAATTTAACAACTCTTGTTTGTCCTGTTCCTTGCGATGTGTTGCTAATCTGCTTATATTATTACTATTTGAAGAAAATATTCATTAGTTCAAAATATGTATTAAAATCAACAGTGTATACATTTTATTTTCCTTAGAAAAAAAATTAATCACGTGTTGGTTTAAACAATTTAATTTAACTGAATAAATTTAGATAATTTCCTTTAGTTAAGTTTTTTTCCGAAATGTTTGCGTTGATTTTACCTGCAAAATTTGATTCAGTGTATGAAATATTTGTACAAAGTCCTTAGGGCGGTAGATATTACTCGGTATCGGTGATAATTCGTTATGGCCGAAATCCACTGTATTTACCATTGAAGTACTATCAAGGAATTAATAAATATTCATAGTGTAGATATAATTTTGTAATTAGAATTTATTTAATCAATCTTAATGGATTAATTTTACATTGCACCGGTTAACAACTGGCATCTAAAATTTCCATAAAGAAGTTTTATAACACAACTATTATTAATTTTCTTTATATTACAAGGACCTTCAGTGACCTTCGCTTTCGTGATCACAACTTTTGCCCACGGTATTGAAAATATCATCGATTTTCTTTTCTTCAGACCGATACATGAATTTCTTTATCAAATGGAATTGTTTTCTGATTTGTAAGCTTTTATTTTCATAAGAGTCTGTGCCAAAAGCCCTGACTTGTGTTAAAATCGTAGTACTAATTTCTAAAACTAGGATAAATAATTCTTAAATCTACATATTTTTTAAATTTTTATTCATTCCCTGTAATTCATAGTTCAGCTGAAGTAAATAAAATAAACAAGAAAAAAAGTAAGAAAATATTAACTTCCAAAAACTAATGCACTTCCATTTACTTCTTCCAACAGCCAGCATCTATTATTAAGTGCACAAAAAAAATTAGAAATAGTTAATCCAAAATGTTAAACTCTAAAGCCTAAAGATTAATGTTTGAATGACATGCACGTTCGAAAATGGAAGTGCATTCGTGATGTTAAACTTTTTTTTTATTTTGTTACTTTGGAGGACTTCTAGCTTGAATAGGAAACTAAAACTACCTCAAAACTAACCGAAAGCTCCATTGAAAAACCAAAAAAAAAAAAAAAACAAGACCGAAAAAATTGCAGCAATGAGCAACCGCCTTTTTCTAATTTCAACTTGAAAAGCAATGAAATTAACGGAAACTAATGTGGTATTCACAGCGTTAGTCTCGGCCTGCAGGGAGGATGGTAGTTGGCGACTGGCTAAATGGATGAATGGTAAATAGTTGTAGTAACTAAAGGATACATTTATTCGTACACATCTTTAATGGTGCAGCTTGTTTTTGTTGCATATAGTCTATGGCTTGGATGATGCAATCTATTATTTGTCTGTAGATTTTCCTAAAAGCGAAACGTCGAAACGTGCAACTGTGTATCTGCGGGTGTGTGCAAATATAAGTCTATGTGCGTTTGTCTATCTGTCATTTGTATTATGCGCAAGTGTTTGTAACTAATGTAGTTGCAATTGCTCGCGTAACGGAAATGAAATACTTCCTTCCTCTTTGTGGGTTAAAGTATACAGTTGAAGTCAAGTCCACAGTATGTGCTAGAACCGCTTAGAAAATGAGAATTCATGCCAAAGAAAGGTTGTAAGTAGAAAATGGTATTTTTTTGTATAAAAAAAAAACAACTGACTTTGACTAGCATTCATGAGAAAACGGTTTTCAAGAAATTTTATTGAAATTAAAATTATATATTTATATGTATATATACATATAGTGTATAGAAAAGTGTTTGAGATTTTAAGGTCTTCTTTTTTATTAATTGCAATTTTTAGCTCTGTGTGTCTATGTCCTGTAAATGTTTTCTTTGCAATTTTGTGTTTACACTCTTTTGCCAAGTATTACTTCCGCAAAGAGATTTTGGAATTAAAGATGAAATTGCTGGTTTGATTTTTTTGTTGCTAAACTCAGCAGTTCTATGTGAAAGAATGACAAAATGGCTGATTTTGTGCACAGTAGGCTTAAAATCCAGCATTGGATGGAATTAAAATATTTGTACTTCTGGAGTTTAAATTTTAAAACTTATTGCGCATTCAACTTTTATTCCAACTATTTTTTATTTATACTGTATTTAAATCCTAAACCTAATATCATTATTTACTTGAGTCCCGCTAATGTCAGACGAAAAAAAAAACACTAGTTTCGGTAGGTTCTTCTGTACTGCCATCACATCTCATGTGTTCGGCTTATAGTGCCGAGTGTGCCCTCTATAATTTAGGAAGTTGTGAGCTAGTGTGTTTGATTGATTCTCTAGTTTCTTTATGTATATTGTCACGTATTTTGAAACCACTGTTTTCAACAATGAAACATCGAGGACTCTATGAATGTAAGAGTTTTAACATTCAAGGAGCGGTTATAATCATACAGAGGACTTACTTTTAGTGTCTTTGATTTTTTTGTATATTAAATGCTGAGGCATTTTCCCACAATATATATGAGAAAACTGCTCAGACACAATCATCCTTTTAAATCATATGTCATTTCGACACCGATAGAGTTTTTCTGCTTAAAGTATTGATGACTCAGTCAATACTATACCTCCGTGGATCAAAAATGACTCGCTCTATGATTAAACAACGTTTTAAAATATTGCAAAACAGTCCGACGAGGCGCACAACAACAAAAATACAAAAAAATATTTTCTCGAAAATATTGGAAACAGCATCAACGACGAGCGCTGCAGTGCTTTGATTCTCGATTTTTTGTGCCCTGAAGTGAAAAATGTGAATTGGGATAATCTTTAATTCCAGCGGAATAGCCCGCAATATTACACAGCTTATCGCCTTGTAATCCTAGCTTATTTAGTTTTTTAAAAAGATACTTGCATTTCGACCATCCGCTTTAATTCTGTTGCACATGTAAAAAATATTCCTTTTTATTAAAGCAATTATATTTCTATCTATGAATTACATTGACACATTATTTTCCTTAATTTAATGCATAGAGTTTTAGGCTTATGTGTGAGACTATAGATTGTGACTTGCGGCACATTTATATCCTTTCCAGTCGTAGGTCTGTATCCTTTCCAGTCGTAGGTCTGTATCCAATATTAAACAATTTACCATGAATTAATTGTAATTAATTTTCTCTTCTAACAACAGAAAATACCAACTTTTCTAAACTTTTTGAAGACAGCTTTTAATTTAGTGAATAAGTACCAAAATTGAGATGTTAAAAATATTAAAAAAGTTCCAAGTTCGCACTATTTATAAATCATTATCTCTGCATTTTTATGACGTTTTTTTGGAAGCACTTTTTTACTAGGATTTTTGATAATAAAATATTTTTTGTAGACTTTGTTTCTAGATTAGTTTCTATATAAATTTCTATAATTTCTTTTGCTAGAAAACGTCTTTTATGTAAAATTGTTGCGGTTGGAATTTCCATCTAAATACTTTTCTACCAAAATTCCATTTTTTAATTTTTTCTACAAAAAATATTTCTCTCTAAAAAGAAATACTTTTTCATCTCTTTAATTAATTATTGTTTCCATATAAATTTTTTTCTGCAAAATCTATTTTTCTACAAAACAAAAAAAAAAAAAAAAAATATTCATCTCCATAAAATTTATAGGGATTATACCAAAAACAGAAATTGTTGTATACAAATAGATTTCAATCGAATATAAATTGTTTGTTGGGCTATTTATATGAAAGCCTTCTGGGCCTACTGCGATTATGTATTTCGTAATATTCATATACGATGAAGAATTCTCATATTGTATTTGAACGTTTTGGCATAAACATATGAAGTTGAATGTTTTTAAACTGCTTAATGCTCACTGACGTTTTAGTGGTCTTTTGAAGAGTAAATTTTTAAAATTGTTTATTAAAAAAAAAAAAAAAAATTACATAAAAATAAATAAAGTGTAAAGAGGTAGAAGTGTTACGAATCAGTCTATTGTACCTCCAAATTCATTCCAAAATATAATGGCTTAAGATTGAGATATTTAATAGTGTTTATGATGTCGTTAATGGGATCAGTTAAAGGCTAAAATATCTGAAATACTCTTCCAATGGTATTCCAGGGCGTACCAAATCATTAGTCTAGCGATGGGCGCATAAAGAGACCTGCTTTGGGGCTTATCACCCCTCAGAAAAATTTATCACCCTTCCGAAATTTGTTTTTCTTGTTGAATTTCTAATAAATGCCATAATTTTTCTCTTCGTTAAAGGCTTGTAGCCGTGTCCCCCTGGAAAAACTCTCAGGTACTGTAGACCCGCCAACAAATTTTCCAGTTCCGTTAATGGCTGTAGACAACAAACAGTCCTATAACCTGTAAGGTACTTATTAGCAAACGAGCTTGGAGGGAATCTAGAATTTCCACTTTCGAATAGATGCCATAAGATTGTGCCCTACAAGACTAATAATTGGATAAACGAAGAGATTATACTCCCAATCAATATGGCGATTTAAAAATGCTATTTTAGATCTTAACATAAATAGTTTATTCATGATTTCTTCATAATAATTTTTTATCGCTAGTTTTTAAGCTGTTTGCCCCATTGTTTGGCCTCTTAGCAACCAATATAACGTGACATTTTCTCTTTTGGCTACACTTCATATCAAAACTTTATTTCATCACTTTTCTTTGTTTATTTGTTTGTCTTGTCACCATTTTGCCCAATAAAAAGAAGAATATCTATTTAATTGTGTTCCTAAGCACATAAACACAAACTTTTTTCATTTAGATAACTTTTTTGTGTGTTTTCGTATTTTAGACGTTTTCATTTGCTCTAATGCCTTCCTATTATTCCCGTTAGTTTAAACTATAGATTTTCTGTTTTAAATTAAACAGATTTGGGAAATTTGAAACCAAACCCTGCTGCATCAAATCCGGCATTGCCCCCCCAAACGCTTTGGAAAGACCAATTACATATGAAAACAATGTAAATGACTTGAGTGCCACTAAAATAATAATACAGTTAAAAAAAGCATTTATATATATATATATATATAAAATAACTGTTGTAAAATAAGACTAGAGGAAAAAAAACAAACAAATATATAAATGCAAAAAGTAACAGGCGACCACTTAATATAAGCTTTAATTTAATCCGCTTAAATGCTCATTATTTAAATGCCATTGGCAACCGGAGCAAAAGCAGAAGCAGCCAGCCAAAGAAGACGATGACGACGTTTAAAATTAAATATTAAAAAAAATCAAAAGAATAATAAAGTTGTGGAGTAGGTTTTCAGTTTCTTGTTGCAGCCTCATAGATTTTAAACACAATGCCCTTTAGCTTTTATACCCGAACTCCTCCACTCACCGTGAAGATTCTTACAGTTGCAAATTTTTTGTTCGTTCCATTATGTTTTTTTTGTTCGGATTTAGTTTTGCTGTTTATTGCGATAAGTAGTAGTGGCAGTTGCAGTAAGACAAAAGCAAAATTATTGCCTGCAGTAGTCATTTTCTTCTTTATACACTCACAGAAATTCAAAAATAATTATTTATTGTTTTTTAATGTTAATTCAGTTTGAATTGTTAGTTTCCATTTTATTCGAAATGAATAATTTCTTTCTTATTTTATTTTTAGTTTTCCGCTGTTATCTTCGCATTTCTCTCAGTGTCCTTTGGCCGCCATGAAAAATGTCTAAGAATGTTAATTAAAAGTCTGTTGCACTTAATTAGGCGCAAAAATTATTATGATGGCTGCTTTATTTTTTCCAAGTCCTTCTCTAAGGTTATAGCCAAGTGAAATTATAAAGAAGTGTAGAACACATTTTGCGTTTTGCATAAAAATATACGAGTAGTGGCCATATTTTATGAAAACTTTTTAATAATGACTTGCATTTTCTTTTCTTTAATTTGAATTTGGCAATATTTTATTTTTGCCATGTTGGCATATTTTTACGTACGAGTATTAAAGTTTTAAATTAATTTCAGCCATTTTTTGCTTATTACTTAAAAAGCTTTAATTGGAGTGAAGATATAATAAATTAAGCCAGTATGGTTTTAGTTTTGTGAAATAATTTTGTGCTTGATTGATAATTTTTTTTAAAGAAAAATAAAAAGAAAAAACATGAGGAAATTTGCCAACTTTTTCAATGCTACTAAGCAATATTAAGCTTTTGGTTCTTTAATATTTAACAATATTGCAAAATATAAACTGAGCTCAACCACTGGAAAAGAACGGCATAAAAACAGATTCATCTTAATTTCCTGTTGAGTTTTCATTGCATGTCCATGTTGGTCACTCGGATTCATATGAAGGCATACACATACATTGTTTGCAGATGCAATGCCTTTTAGTTCATTTTTAATGGTAGTATTTTTGTTAGGTTTTCAGAGAAACCAGCAACCGAAGACGCATAAAATCTGGATGAAAAATTTCAAATTGTTTTAAAGGAATCATAGAATGCAATGCTTTTTGAGTGTCAACATTCGGCTTGTAAGTAACATGGCTATTGTGGACTGGATCATGGCTTACGGCGGTCACCTCTAAGAGCGTGGCTTGGAGCTTAAAAATTTTTCAGAAACCAAATTGTAGTATTGGCTATTGAGACCAGCTTGAACACTGAAATTATATTAGGGTAACAAAGCCATAATTTAACCTCATTATTACACTATTTTTACTGAAAAAAAACGCAAAGAACCCTTAAACAATTTGATAAACACTATTGAAAATTTATGAATTGTACAATGTAATGTAATGATTCAATATGAAACAGAAGTCGATATTGATAGCTAAAGTGATATATAAAATTCACTAAATTATACCTTACTAAGCCCAGAGTCTTGTTATGAAAATGAAAATATAATGAGTATTCCATAATATCTCTATATTTTTTTTTTACCTTTTTATAACAATTTGATTAAAATATTATTCAAGCTCGAGGTCTTATTTAGTGGTTAAACAATTTTTTTGAAATGATCGAATTTTAGGAAAATTCCGTTTTTTAATACTCAGTGAGAATCACAATAGCGATAATTTCAAATAAAATTGTTCAACCACTAATACTCTTGAATAATCCCTCTTATTATGATTGTCACGTCGACGTCACATCAAGTCGACATTAAAAAAAAGACACAGTTCTGAACTCGTTGTAGGCAATAATTAACTAATATTAATGGCCAATTGTAATTTTATAAGCCATAGTAGTAGTAATATCCAATCAATAATATTTAATAGTTCTCGATAACGATCCCACAATTGCCAATTTGTTGATGTCGACTTGGTGTGACGTCGACGTCGACAACCATAATAAGGGCAAATATTTTAATCAAATAATGAGTCTTCCAATAAAATTTTTCGAACTATGAAGGTTGTTAGCGGCCATATTGTTAAAGCCACATTTGTCGAATTGGCTTTCGTTTATTTTATATACTCGTATTTTGCCAAATTACCATGAATAAGCATAAAGCATTCAACCACTTGCGCAAATATTAAATTGTTTCATCAAAATTAGTATTTTGTTCGAGTAATGTTTCGCGCGCCCATTTGCCCAATTTTACGGTCGCCCTAATTGTCCTCCATTTCTGAATGAATGGGTACGTCTTTATAAGATCCAGGAGCGTCCAATTTATCCCGACAAAAACACTGTTTGTTGTGAATATCGGGACTGGTGGCGTCATCGGTTCATATTTCTTTAAGAACCCTGTTGGCCAGAACAATACCGTCAACTACAAGAGATAGAGGTTGATGACCTGAATTGGATGATATGGACAACAACGACGTACGGTTTGAACAGCCCGGCGCTATATCCCATACAACAACTCATTCAATATTGGACACTCTACAAAAGCGATTTGAGGAGTTGGTCATTTCATGTGAAGATAATGTAAATTGGTTGCCGAAATCATGCGATTTGACTCTGTTAGATTTTATCTTGTATTGTTTTCTTAAACCACAAGTCGTAGCATCTGTCGAGGCCAACATAACCCACGCTAACGGTCAAATTTAGCGTGATTTATGTGCCAGGGACATGGGAAATTGCACATGTCGGATGTAGATCACCCAGCAAGGCCGCAGAAGACATTTGCACAATATCATATTTCATACATAATGGCAAAATGAATAAAAGTTTTAGATAGAAAGGAAGCGCTTAACGAAAGACTCTTTATTAAAAATTACTACTGGTTTACTGGAAACAGAAAACATTCCTCTTATAAAACATATTATAGTAGTCACAACCATATCTCTTTTTTGCCTTACAATCACATATTTTTAAACTTCTCGCGAACTACTGGACTTTTTATAGACAAGCAAATCACACGCATGCACACATACAAATATCATGTACATATACAATTTACAACTACTTGTATGACAACAAAAACTTACAAGTTTATGCAACAATAACAACATTAAAATTTAGTAGTGGTGTTGTTTTGGGTTGTCGTTACACGAGCCGCTTCAAGTGATGTGACAAAAATGCTAGAAAAAAGGAACAATATGCAACTGCAACTGTAGCAGTATTAGCAGTAGATAAAGTAGATGGCTTCAGTTTTTATGCCCGTAGTAATAGTTGCAGTTGTCATCATTGTTAAAATAAATGTAGTACCATCATCAGTAACATCACCATCAACAACATCATTCTATGCGTGTTCTTTGGTAATGCGTGTGTGTTTTTGCAACACTTTGTTTTAACTTTATCAAAAACTATAAAGTTCAGTCAGTCAGTCAGTCTTTGGTATGTATTATTCTTTGACTTTTTTGCATCAGTAAAAGCTTATATGTATGTACTTCCTGAAACAGCACAAATAATAAACAAAGACAAACTGAACAAAACATGAATATTAAATAAAATGCCATCTTGACATTTGTAAATGCATTTGTGTGTGTGTGTGTGTGTGAGTTTATGGGAAAATGATACAGGAAACTAAACTTTAGCTAGATTTTGATCACAAACACGAATCAGTGAATGCTAAAACTGATTTAATTGAATCAAAATGAAATATGTATGTACGTATGAACATACGTTGTTTTTTCTTCGGCAAAATAATTTATTTAAAAATAAATTTTTGTCAGTGTCATACTTTTTACATTCCAAATTAATTTATTTTCCAAACTAAAATAAAATACCGGAAATATTGCAGAGAAGTCTGTTCTACATGATTGAAATATTATTACTTTAGAAAAGGGAAAATTAGATTAAAAATAATGTAACACTACATAGAAAAAATTCAAAAGCGACAAAATATAATATTTTGTACGATTACCGCAGCTTCCTGGTATGTAAAAAATTCCCTCATGCAAAAAACCTGGACGTTTCTTTGGTTAAAGCTGCGGTTACTAAACACGTGACAACATACATAAAGAAACTAGATTATCATCCATACTCACTTGCCTGCAACATTCTAAATTAAATAGATAATCTCGGATGAGAAAGAGGGACTTTTTTAGCCGATAACGAGGGATAAGAAAGTGGAATTGTTTAGTCTGGCACTGATTGGACTTAAGTAATGGATAATTTTAGATTTAAAATATCACAACTCAAAATATGTTAAAATGAATGAATTAAAATTTAACAATTAAACGCTATATTGGTCTTCGCGATGTGTGAAAAAATCAAATATCTTGAGAGGATATTGTTTGTTATTTTTCGAACTGGATCTTTGCTTAGGAGATGCCTCCTTCCCATAAAATTCTTTGTGCCGGTACTAGGAATAAAGAGAAAAGCATTACTCTACACTAAATGTTTAAAGTTGAAAGTGGCACAAAAGATGTCTGTAGGGAGATAGTTTTATGTGTATTTTGCTCCTCTGTTAAATTGTGCTTATGTGGACCCTCTGGGGAGAATGTGTAACAAGTTTAAAAAATTTTATAAATTTATTGATGTATGTTGGAACTTTCCCGTAATTAAAAACAATATATTAATTTATTCAAGGACATAAATTCATATGTGTGAGGATAAATTTAAATTTAAGTAGCAGAGACAAGAACCAATTTATTTAACAGAGCGCTATTAGCCACTTAGCAGTCATCGATAATTTCAAGAAATGTGGATAATCTAGGAACTGGGAGCGGAACCGGACAGGACAACACATGGAACAGCTGCTCCAGAGTATATATGTTGGACGCAAAATAAAAGGACATGCAACCGCACGTTGCTCAAGTAACAAATTGACCTTTAAGCACTGGTTATTTTTAATTTTTGATCAGATTCAGGTGCCAAAAATATTACGGAGATCATAAAGATCGTAAAGTGTGTTACTTTTTTCAATTAAGTTGTGAGAAATTGAAAACTTTGAATTAGATTTCTGCACAAATAGTTTTCTAGAGTCGTGAATGGGCAAGTGAGCATTATTTTCAAATACAAACTTTAAAGCCACTTGGCTTGTGTACAGAAATTCCCAGTAACTTCATCAGGAATCGTACCCACTACATTCAAACTGCTAGTCTGGCACAGTAGCTACTAGTCTAAGAGGATTCAAGACATTACCTTACGATTATAGTCCATAAAGTGTTCTTTAATTCATCCAAGCAGGAATAATTAAAAATGGTGTCATTGGAGATAATGCTAAAAATAGATTCACCAATTGCCAGAATTTTTCCCGAATCTGTATTCTACCATAAATAACTCTCTGCGAAAAACAACGGAGTCAATGAAACTGAAGACACCAGGCGTTCCGATAAAAAAAGGATATTTTCATTTGGTAGTTTTGAAAAGCATTTCAAACATTGTTCTCTTTTTTGTGCGCTTGTATTTGCTGATGAGTATTCAAGGTTCGTATTCCCTGTTTTTTTTCTATATCTTGTTTTAGTGTTGCTCATAAATAAACTAATCTGTTGCTGATTTTTAAATATTTTTTTTCTTAGTGATAACTTATTCCACTAAATCTCTTGTTTTTCATATGAATATTTAAATGAAATTGTTGCAAGGGATGGTCAGTATTTAATGCGACTCACTTAACTTATGTTACGTGATTGTGAAAGAAACAGCTTGGAAGATTTAATAAAAAAAGATAAATTGCTAATATTTTCATACTGGACTTTTTAATGTAGTTTTTCCTAAAACGGTAAAGTGAGTTTTGTTTAAAAATTAAATTGATTTCATTATAAAAATATCCTCCTCTACACTCCCTGCTGTTTCTGTAAATTTTTTTCTTCAAAACTAATAGGTTAGGTTAGGTTAGGTTAGGTTGATTGGAGGGGTGTGATAGCCCATGTCATACGACATGCACTTAAGCCAGTGAAGGCTTGTTGTGCGCTCCCTTTATTTATCAAACACAAACTGCCAGAGTTCTGCGGCAGGATTCGAACCTGGGACCTTCGCACTACGAGTCTAGTACACTACCTACTAGTCTACGAAGGTCAGTTCAAAACTAATAAGACTCCCAAAATTGTCAGTTGAATGTCTTACCACGAGGGCTTTAACTCACAGCGGGACCAAATCTTCATTATACAAGGTGGCGCAAAAGTAGTGTCATAATTGAAACTGGCCGCCATTTTGTTATTAATGAAAAATTAGCTCTGTTTTCATAAAAAGCTTATTTCAAAGTGTAAAATTTGTGACACCTCCAGAGTTGATGTATAATTGTGCTCGTTTCACGACATTTTCAATTGTTGATCCCAAAACATCAGGCAATTTTTTCTTAAATTTTAACTTTCAACATCTGCAATGTTCTCGTGGGTTGTTGTTCTAAACGTGAGATTTTTAAAAACCTTAAAGGAAAAAGTCTGTTGCTGCTAGATTTGGCGGTCTGGACGTCCATTTTAAATTTTATAAATGGGTAATCACTTGACCTGGAATTAGTGTCTTAAAATTTCCATCTACGACCCAACTGTCTAAGCTGTGGCTCCATCTTGTTGAAACTGACATTGATTGGGACCCACCAACTGGCAGCAAAAAAATGATTGGGCATAAGCCTGTACCGCCCAACATTTACAGTTACATTGCTACTATTGAAAATAAAAAATAAAGCCAAATTACTTTTTCACTGCCAATGAACTGCCAACAGTCACTTTGAGGGAAGCAGAGACAAACCACATAAAATGCATGAAGAACCATTGCTTCATGCATTTTATGTGGTTTGTCTCTGCCCCTGAAAATAAAATTTTTTTTGTTAACATAATTACTTTAGAATCATCCTCTTTTTGCACCAAGTTTATGACACTAAGTTAATATTGTTCGACGGCAGGCGGGCAGCAGTTTTTGAACAGTTTGCACTTCATAGGGGAGCGTTTTTAAATCCTTTATCAAAATTTTTTGCAATGAATTTATCATGATTGTGTTCATCGTCGTCCCATTGATGTTTGTGTATTCTCTGCGACTTCGTAGACAATAGCAGCGATGTTATCTGTCGAACCATCAATACGAGGCCGGCCACTTCTTGGACCCAGTTTGCATGAGGCGCCCAGCCACACGCTTAATTGTTCCAGCATATGGAACACGATGATAAGGAAAATGAGGACCATATTCATCCTGCGTTAAAACAACAGATTGAAACTTTGTCAAATAAGCAGCAACAGATAATTCCACGTTCTTGAGTTGTGTATCGCTACATGGCTAGTTCTAGTTATCTTTGCATATGTCTGCAAGATAAATACGAAATCACGGTGACATTTAGGGTCATCTGTTAAAATGGCAGGCATTGAGAGATTCCTTACTTAGTTACCCAGTAATTTTAACTACGCCAATTATAACGCCACTCATCGGAAATTTTCATTTAATTCCATGTTCTTTATTTCCTTCACAGAATCTGTTCTATTTCTTGCTTTCACTTTAAATGTATATTTTCACTTGCTGGTCTTTTAGGTCTCGCAAGAATTTAAGTTTGTCGTTGATTTTTAGTTGCAGTTGATGTTGTTGCTCCTTTTAAAGACTGTCGTGTTTATCCTTTGTTGACTGTCCTTGTTTGCAGCAGCTTTTACTGCTTAAAGCGAGCGTGTAAATTGCGTTTATCTTGGTGTTACTTAGTGTGGCACGACCACTGCTGTCCACTCTTGTTGTGAATTGTGCGTTAGAGTTGTTTGTCTTGTTTTCATTTATATTTTGTTTTTGTTGCCGTCTAGTGTTTTTTTTAAATATTTTTCTTCAATTTTTTTCTGGCTTTTTTCCGTTTTTGTGCTACAAAACAAACATAAGGACACACTTACTTGCTCAGTATGTTGCAACAACATTTTTATAGTATTTTGCTGTGGTTTCAAGTGTAAAGTTGACCACAAACATCATTTATGGTTGTCAGTCGGGTCTGTTGCTCTACTCCTTCTGCATTTTCTATTATCTGAATCATAACATAATTGTGTGTAAGGCTTAGTGTATTTGCGAGTTGTGAGTGTATGTGTGCGTGTACGTGTTTGTTAATTTGGCGTGGGCCTTAGAAATATAATAGAGTTGGTAGGCAGATGCATATTTGTATGTGTTATATGTGTTGTTGGTTGTATGACATCCAAATGTTATAAATTATTTTAATCATAATGTTCATGTCTTTGTTATCTGCAAACAGTTTTATATGTCAAGTTTTTATGTTTGAATTTGTAATTCTCTTTTGTTAATATTTAAGACCATAATCCTCATGAATAACAATTTGGCTTTTAGATAAAAGAGAAAAATATTAAGCGAAGATAATTAAAGAATCTTTTTTGTTAATCTGGTAAAAGGGTTGAAACACTTCTACACAGAATGTTCATTTTTAGACCCTTTTTTTAAGTTAATGGGTATAAAACAATATAAAAACAAATTTTTATGCAAAATTTGTTTCAAATATTTATTACGAATAACCCCTTGAATATCTTTTACCAAATTGAGGAATCTAAATTATGCCACAAATATCTTTTTTTGTATATTAGTTTTCCTTAAACTTTGCCACACTAATGCCATTTCACGCATTGTTTCATTAGTTTTAATTTTAAAAACTACTAAAATGTTAAAAGAAACTCTATTAAAGTTGCGTCATTAGGATAGAAATGACGGTCATTAGTGACATCACCATCTTTTTATTTTATTTTTGGTTTTAAACTTATGGAAAGTAGTCGCAATTATCCTTTTAACCCTTTGCTATACACCTACACTCTGGCATATACTCTTTTGCATTTGCGGTCGTTTAAAGACAATATACTCACACACACACATTCATTCATTAAAATGGTTTCGTCCTGAAATAGTTTTGTTAGTTTTATTTTCAAACTTGTCGACATAAGCACCAACAAATATAATTTTGATTATAAAGATTATTTTTTGGAAAGTTTTTGTGTTTAAACTCTTTATATTGGAGACGGAACATTAGCGGTCGTAGGGAAAGAAAATAATAAGTAAGAGTTATAAATGGAAAAAGTTACCCATTAAATAAGTTTAATTGCAACATTTATGGTGAGGAAAAAAGAAATTCGAAGAATTCTTTCATAATTCTTTAGCAAAGAGACAGTCTAATCGTTTGGAATATATACGAATCACTAAAACAAACAGTGCTTTTTGCTTACTCTTTTTCAGCGATTTGATCGTCTGCGTTGTATAAACCACTCAAATAGAAAGCAATTTTTCTAATGAAGAAAAATAAAGAGTTTTTCATATTAATTTGTAAATTTTGATGTAAATGGCGCTCTTCATTAGAATTGTGAATCCAAGACATTCTATCTAAAGCGCGGTTTCCGATGAGTGCTGGCAAATATTGCCAGCAACATTATCCCAAACTCAAAGTGGAAACTAAGACCAAAAATGGGACAAATGCTCCCAAAAATTGTTGTTGTTATTATCAATAGGAAAATTTTTTGCTCATTTTTTATTTTCAGCATTTTTTATTTAGTGCAAGCACTAAAAATCATTAATGGCCCCATAATTTTTCATTAAAATTACAACAATATTTCGGAGAGATTTTTCTACTTTTTTGGAGCCATTTTTAATTCTTTTCAACTAGGGGCACATTTGTCCTTTGTTTGAAGTGATTTTTAATAAAACCATTGCAAACATCATCCCAAACTACAAGCAAAAGAATTAAATATGAAAAATGGTATCCAAAAACAAGATAAATGGCTCTTATATTCGCATTGTTAATTTTTTTTATTATAAAATTATAATTTGTGGCTTGGGGCCATCCTACATAGAGCCAAAGAATATATTTAAATACTTTTTTCTAAAATATTTTTTCAATACATTACGATAACTCAAACCGATTTGGATATTTTTTCTTTTCTATGAGACGATGTCGATAGACTTAATTTTGCCCGGAACAACTTGAGAGTTTCTATGGTCAGTGCGATTGAAAAATCTTCACAGCATTAAAAAAAGTAATAATAATAATAATTATCAATGAGAATTTTGATAAAATTTATTCGGTATATTCTCCCATATAATTATAAAAAATCAGATTATATATTAATCAGTGAGTCTATATTTGACTTCGATTTTGAGATGACTGAGTTTTTGGCCACATTAATAAACTTTTTCAAAGGCTTCCAATTATATCTTACAAAATAGCGTTACATATAGTCGTTTATTATGAAGTTGTGGACTAGATATGTCTATTACAAGTGTATACAGCCAAATACTAATACAAAATTTTTCAAGTTGAAATCTGCTAAAATCTTAGTTGCTGCGAAATTTCATAAAAAATGTATTCAAAGATCATGGTCTCATATAATATGGCTGTTGACAAAATGAATTTCAATATAGAAAAATATATTTCTGGTAAATTTATAATGCAAGATTTAGATGATGACCAGCGGTGGTCAAGAAAATGCCCCAAAAATTAATAGAAATGGATTTTAATATTTGTTTTATAGAAAAATTGAATTATTTCGGATATTGCTGATAAATATTTTAAATATTCTTTTTTTTAAAAGATCAGATGACCACTGTTAAGCTGGATAAGAGCCATTGAAATGCCCAGTCATATTAATTTTATAACGTATGAAAATTATACAAGCGAAAACTTTTCTTCGTTGGCATTAGTAACGCATCAATGCGGACCATTAAGTACTTCTATTGCTTCCGTTAAAGAAATTAAATTATTTTTAAATTCTTAAATTTTTGACTATTTTTATTATAATTAAAATCTAAGATCTGTTAATTTGAAGCTGTTCACACACAGTCAATATTTTGTAGTCCAACAGAGTGCGTTAAAATTCTCCCAAATAATTATTAAATAATTTTGGTAAAAATCCGACTTCAATAAAAAAACCCAATCAAACAGACTCCAAGACGGATGTAATTAATGGAATCGTTCCATAATCGTTCCAATACTTTGGGCGGCCACTTTATTCACTTTATTTATATTTTCCAGTTAAATTTCTATGGGACCAAACTGTAGGCATACGTGTTCAAATAAAAAAACATTTTTTCAAAATCGGTCCATAATGGAGGAATTGTGCGATTATCAATACTTCAAGCGAACAAGTATGTAGTTTGTTTGGTTATTGAAAAAAAATTGGACTAATCTGCTTTTAAACAAAAAGCGAATTTTGAAGCGTGTACAAACATAAAAAAATAAATTGCAGACGTATTTTTTGAAGCCTGCTGTTTTTGTAATTTTTGTACATGACCGAATTCTCATATTGTAGTTGGTAGTTTTTATTTAAGCGTACGAGGCTGAAGTATACTGATGAGTTGATTAGTGCCAATAAAATGTCAGGCATGTAGACAGCAGAGTCCACAACGTAGAAAGAGCTTTGAGTAGATCTCCTAGAAAATTTTGCGAAAGGCGAAGATGCCTGTTACTAGGTTCTTTAAGATAAGAATTAAATTAAAGTTCTGACTTCCTTTTAATGTCAACACTAAACTATTGACAGATTTGATTCTTGTGTTTGACTTTCAAATAAAGCACTTAAGCATGGACATCATGAGCATCATGATAGTTTTACATATGACAACTCTTCAAATAATACAAATTTATGCCATATTGCATTTAAAGCTATTAATACAGATACGGTGGAGTGTAGACAATATCAATAGATTTACATACAGTACCTACTCCTGATTACATATACTTGCATGTAAACATACACATTTAGGTATTTGCTCACACACACCGACACACTCTAGAGCATTTAATGTAATAAACAGAGCATAACATTTACATACACGCTTTTACTAGCAAAGTTTATTGTTGATATCGCCTTACTGTCAATTTAATTCAATTAATTTTCCAATTATTGGCTTTTAATTTCATTCAATCTATACTATGGACATTAACACACACACGCACGCAACAAACCACACATACACTTAGAGAAATTATGAACTAAAAATGGTGAACTTTTAATAAATTTGAGGCTAAAATAGTTGTCTTATGGGACAAAGCCGTTAATATTACCAGGACTCTGCAAATATTTTTGCTGGTGGTAGACAATTTGTATAGCATTGATACATTCTGCTCAATTTCAGAAGACTTTGTTAAATACATGCACAATTTTGAATTTTTTCTTACGGCTTCTTTAAGAATTTTTAAAATTTTCTAAATTTTTTAGTTAAAAACTTATACTCTAATAGCGAAAATCATTCTTGATAGCATATACATATATAGTATATATATACCATTCAGCATTTAATAATTTTTATTGATCATATTCGAATCTTTTATGTGCGATTAAAAACAGTCATTTATGTGCTCATATACGAGTTATGCTTTTGAAGGGAAGGAAGAAAGCACCCTACAGGCGACTTTTCTTGAAGAGTCATTTATGACTAATTTTTCGTTTGTTTTTGAGTCATAATGAAGTTTAATTTGTTATCATTTGCGAGTCATTCTAAAGTTATAATAAATTTTTTATCGATCTAAATTAAAAATAATTTTTTATCATAATTTTTCCGTAATCTTTTATATTTCGCAAATATAGTAAGTTTTCCTTAAAAATCATCTGCTATTTTTAATGGATCAACATTCCTTACTAGCGCACTTTGTGCTGGAACTAGGAAAATAGGTTCTGGGAAGGCAAGTTTTGCCAGGCTAAAGAACATATTGTATACGAATAGATGTATACGAATAGATGCCCTCGCAATGAAGAAAGTGCAGCTCGAAAAAAGGGGCGGGTTCTGGGTATAAGTTCCTTAATCCCATTAGAGTACACTTTATTGAAATAATAAATAAAAACGAAGGAAACCTTTTACTGCCACGATGCTTCAGTGTATTAATATTCCTGGCTACACTACTATCAACGATTAGAGTCCTCGCTCTGTTCTTTAATCGGAATTGACTTTGTAGCACCGGCCCATACAAGAGAGATGTAATTCATTTTAGGCCGTATATAAGTGGTATAAATATTAAGGATATCAGAAGGAGTGAAATATCTGTTACACCGTTTCAAAAAACACGATGCTTTTGAAAGCTTCTTTAGCGACTTAAAAAATATGCTCCCTCCAATGAATATCCATGGGTACTTTCAACATTTTAACGCACCCGAACAATTGTTTTCTGCAACACAGGCAGAGGTTTCTGGGCTGAACTTTCTGCAACTAGCCATTGCTTCCAAGGATATCTTGTAGCTGTATTAAACAATTCCTTTGAAATGAATATGAAATATGGATGGCCGGTTTACCATAGTTTTTCTCTTTTTCACAAATTTCGTTTATTTAATTGAAGAAATTATTAGTTTTAAAAAATATCAGATTTGAAATTTAAACAAAAGCTAAAAGAAAATCATGCATAAAATTTTGGTTTCTGTTTTTATCGCCACCGATATTTTTAATTTTTCATAATGATATTTATATTGGAAAATAAAAATCAATCGTTTATATATTGTTTTGCCCAAATAAAAACCCATTTTAATCAAGAGGTATACGATAAGACAATAAAGCATAAAATATTTTCGGTTCTCTGGCATAAATACGGTTTTCCACATTGTATGGAAATTTGAATTTTTATTAAAAATATGTTAGAATAATTTTATAAACTTAATTTACTATGTAAATTGTTTCAGTGTACATAATTAATACGTACGTGTATAATACATTCTCACACATACATGCATATTCACACACATTCGGTTCAAATGAGATCAACAGTTACATGTCTTGGCATTCATTTTACATTGATTTCACACATACACTTGTTAACACTCCAGCACATGCGAGTACATACATACATACATACAGTCTTCATACATGTCCTTTTAATTTTTTCCTGCTATTTCATATTTATCATTGTTGTATGTGAGTGTGGCTGTGTGAGTGGAATATTATATAGACTTATTTAAAAATCATTTTTTCAACACTTAATTGGTAATTTGTCATATTTTTGTTGTTGTTGCTATTGCTGTTTCACATAAATTGATATACTCTTTTATATTGAATGTACTGGCATGTGTGTGTGTATGAATGTCGAGTAATTCACTGTTGTTTTAATACTTATGATTTTATAGCAAGTGAATATAAATTAATATATGGGTGCACATAAAACTGAGGTTCATTATTGTTATGATTTTGACGTATTTATGGAAAATACATACATTTCATATAATTTATCTTGATTTTATTATTATATTTTTCTAACAACACAATTCTTGTTGGAAATCAAAGGACATTTAGTGACGGTATTTGGATTTCAGTCAAATGCCTAATAAATGACATGAACATTTTTGAAAAGTTACCCACGTAGTTGCTCAAGTTAAAACAAGCTTAACATTTTTAATAAGGCTTTGTTTTCGTCACTTCCAGTACCACAAATCTCTAACAACTAAGCATTTGGCTAAGCGCCTTTGTGAACAATGAGTCCACTACAGATGCCGCAAGAAGTAACTGGCCTCGCATTGTTTGTTCGCCCGTTCAGTGGGGCATTTACAGTGAAGAGGTGATTGGCCATTGTTTTTTTAAAAACGCCTATGACATCCCCGTAACCATAAATATTGTACGTTACAGGCAGATGCTAAACGATTTTTTCTTGGTTTCAACAGGACAGAGCAACTGCTCACACAGCCCGGGCAGCGATGGAAATTATGAGACATTAATTTTGAGGTCCAATATTCTTTCGTTTTGGAGACTTGAACATTTATTCTAGATGGTCACATCTTACATCATTAGACCACTTTCTTTGAAGTTTTTTATAATCTCAAGAGCCTTGCAAGTTTTGAAAACTTTTATTGAGAGACAAATCACCAATTTGGGGCCAGTTGTTTTGCGAGCATCAATTCAAAATTTCATAAAACGAGCGCAATTGTGCATCCACTCGAGAAGCGTACATTTGAGGGATACGATTTCGTCTAATTAAATTCTACACTTAAAACTAGTTTTTTTTATGAAAACAGATCTGTTCTTTTTATTTATAACAAAATGTCAGCCGGCTTATTATGAGATTACTTTTGCGCCACCTTCTATACAGGAAAACGATTTAGTAGAGAGAAGAATAAGATGGCAGTTAGCCGATACCGATCTGTTTACAAACCAATTTCGATTGGAATGACAGAAAATGGTTCCAAGTTCAGCTTATGCATTTCAAGCTGAGCAACAATCCAACACACCATACCAACTTTCTCTACAACAAACGCTATATCGGCGTTTCCAGATTTGTAAAATAAAACTAAAATAAAATATATAACAATTATATGAGAAAAAAGTAAAATTCAACAATTATATCGGTTTGAGAAAATAAAAAAATATAACACTTATTTTACTCGAAAAATAAGAAGGCAAAAATATTTTTACTGAAAAGAAAAACATAATCAAAATACAATAGGTTAGAGGGAACTAATTCATACAAGAACTATTTTCTCAGCCGAGAGTGCTCCTTTCAGTCGATATTGATTATAAGGATATGAACAATTTTCTTCATTCCTTATTAATATAATGATATATACAAGAAATAGAGCGGAATGTGTCATCTCTTTTGAGTCGTGAACCACAATAGGAAACACCCTTTTTCATCTGATGAGCCAATGATTTTGTATGGCTTTACATATGATTTCAAAATGTTAAAAGCTTTCAAACATTTATTGAGGACTATAAAAAGTATACGTTTTTGTCACTAACTTATTTCCATTCAAGTGCACAACTGATACATTTAATAGATGTACGTGAATCAAATTCTTTTTATTCCGGAAAACAAACATTACCAAGTGATTTTTTTAATGTAATTTTCCTTTTTTTTCATATTTTTTGAATTATTTTGTGCAATATCGCACAAAAATTGCGAAATTTTTTTCTTCTCCACAGTATTAATCGGTTTAAAAGTTCCCTCTACAAAGTACTCTATAAAAGAATTTTTGCTGTTCTATTCGATCTAGTAGTTCTCTCAATACTCCCCACGCCGCGGCGAGTGGGGAGTAATTCCTACTCGAAAAAAAATAAATTAATTAAAAAAAAAATAGTAATCAATTGTACTACAATAGAAAAAAATATTAGAAATAATTACATGTCGACTTTTTGTGGAAAAATCATTATTGTTACGTTTCGTGATCCCAACTTCTAAAGTGGATCATTGCCTGATCCACTTGTAATGTATTTAGTAGCTCTAATCTTATGTATACAATGGAGCGACCATTTAAAGTTCTATAGGTATATGAACATGTTTTTCATTCATGTGTTATTTTGCTAAAATCCAACTAAAATAATATTAATTAATTCTAAAAATTATTGAAAAAGCTCTACGGAAAATCAAATCTCTCTCATCTTGTCTTGAAAATTTTTCGTATAAAAGAAAAAAATATTTTATTGCCACTGCAGAAGGCATCATCTGAAAAATAAACGAAAAAAATACGTAGAAAAACTATTGAACATGTAGAGCATCTCCTGCTGATAGTAAATGATGAGGGAGTCATCGTAGTCATCATAGCCAAAGCCACAAATCTTTAATGAAGTGCAAATGGCAAAATGTGACAGTCACAGTTTAATTATCAATGAACGCCAAATGTCGATGCTATTGACTTTCCCAAATAGAACAAAAACAAAAAAAAAGATGAAGAAAAACTTTGTCGGCAATAGAAATGTGGAAAAAAACAAGTAGTGAAATAATACGAACGACGAATATTTATACAGTTCAAATAAATAGAAAAAGTTTTTCTTTTGCCACAAAAAAATAAGAAAGAAAATTAAAAACCCTCCAGGAGGCAAAATAATTTTATAACAAGTGCTAAAGCGTACTTGATATCAAAAGCTAATATTGCGGAATTGAATTCCCAAGTTCCTTTATCAATTTTTGTAATAATCTCCTTCAACCGTAGTGGGGTAAGGGGTGCTTAAGGTTTGTTAGAGGAATTGAATTCAATTAAAAAATATTAAACTGTCGTTCACTGATATATATTAAAGGGGTTTTCAATAAGATTGGTAGGTTGTTTCGCTGTGAGCGAATTTGTTGTTTTAAGTTTTATGTTTAAGATTGAATGTGAAATATGATTTCGCTCAAATGTTTATCGCAACTTCAACTGCAAGCGCTAATGCGATAGGCTTTATTTCTGGTCTTTGAATTTGAATTACTGCTACAGAGATGTTGACTTTAAGGCAACTTTAAATAATCAAACACGATCGTTAAATCTCGTCCATCATTTGAATCAACTGAAAACTGTGCTTTAAATAGTATGATATGTAGTGCCCTCCTACTCAAAAGAATACCTTGATATCTACCACTTGATTTCTCCTTTGATGGCTTTACCATTACGAGGGTGGCTCAATAAGTCCATTACTTTTCGAGTGAAACACAGGTTACTGGATGAAAAATAATTATTTTTCAACATAGACTCCTTTAAGCTCAATGCACTTTGTGCAACAAAGATTTGAAGGAATCAAAATAGGTATTTGTTTGCGAAATGATTTTAACGTTGGAGTCAAATCTCTTTCGGCAGAACCATTTCTTTAGGGTTGGAAACATGAAATAGTCACTCGTGGCTGAAGTTGGAGAATAGGGCAGATGGGGAAGCACTTCGAACCCTAAATTAGGGAATTTTGCCATATAAACTGCACATATGTGCACCCTTACATTGTCCTGGTGGAAAAGAACTTTTTCTTAAGTCAAGTGTGAATTATACCGTATGCATTCCAAATAACAGTTGTCAACGATTTATCGGCTGACAAATCCACCTCGGCCTTCTTTGGCGCCGATGCACACCGCGAAACTTACTGTTTTTATTGCTCTTTGTTCTCTGGTTTATTGTAATGAATCCATGTTTCGTCACCGATTACAAAACAGAGCAAAAAATTCGTCCAAACATTCCTGCGATGTTGTCACATGATTGCGTTTGCGATTGATTGAGATCAAATGTGGCACCCATCTTGCGGAGAGCTTTCTCATACACAAGCGATGAGTCAAAGCTTAAAGCACGGAACCGTGTGTAATGCCTATGGCTTCCACAATCTCTCGCACTTTTAATCTCCCATCGGCCATCGGCCTTATCGTGAATTTTTCGATTGTTTCAGGTGTAGAGCCTCAACTGGGCGTCCACAACAAAATTCAGTGAATCATCATTTTACCATTGAAACACATGCTGCAAAGTTCCCATATTACGAGAGTTTATCAAGCTGAGTCTTCGTTTGGGTGATCGTTTTTTCCACAAAAAATAATGCTTAATGAGCATATAAAATTCCTGGACTTAATGCCCCACCCTCGTACTTTTTTAACTTGCCTAGATTTTACTTCCTGGCAGAACAATTTCTTCAAGAGAAAATTTAATTTTAAAAAAATATATCATCCGCTTTTAATTTTGCAATATTAATCTCACTTCTTACTGAATTCGGCATTAGGAAATGTTCACAGGGAATGTCTTTGCAAAGACTCCCCATATAAGTTTAGGTATATGTGTGTTTGTTTGTGTGTATGTGTGTGTATGTGAAAGTTATTCTCTGGCTGGGTATGGATGATTATTTAATGCGAAAAGTTTTAAATAATGCATTCTGGTAAAATTTTCTAAAAAAAATAAACGAAATAAAAACAAAATGAACTAAACAAAAATAAAAAGTAAAAAAGAGAAAAACTTTAATACATTCATTTATTTTATGGTTGAGCATTGAGAAGACAACTATTTTTAAATGTGAGAGAAAAAACTAGATAACAGAAAGGAAAATATCATTTGATTTATAGTTAAAATTTTACTCAAAGTTGTCTTTCTATTGTACATGCAGCCGTACAATCAAGCATCATCCAATTGTGGTTTAATTTTCGTATGGATATACTTTTTTCCCCTATTCTTGCCACTTCAAATACCCGTAACTTGTATGGAAAGAAAAGGGCGTTTTGTGCTTTTTTTTTGCAAATGAAATTTAAATTTTATATAATTATCAATTTATCTAACAGTTGTGGTGTTAAGTGGAAGAAGGATATCAAGGGAAGCTCTTTACTAATTCGAAATGATTATGAATTAATCAGGATTCCTTTTATTTTACGGAATGTCTTAATTAATTTGCTTTAAAGCAACTGGAGAGAAATTTTTTTTAGAATCAATATTTCTTTTATATAAAAAGGCTTGTATTGGAAAGAGGAAGGCTGTTATATTGTTAAAGCAAAAAGGATAAAAGGACCACTAGGATTTCAGGTTGGAGGTCATAAACCCAAGACTAATAAATAATTCAGATGATTGCGAGTTATACTACCATTAAATACTCTGATATACATCTTGAGAATAAACTGCCTTTCAAAAATAAATAATTTTTAATTATTTAATTCGATTTAATAATCTTTAGGCTGTGTACCATTAAATTAAAAAAACACGTATAAGGATGCAATACTTTTTTTTAACTATTTTCAACTTTTTAAAACTTTTTAGTACCAAACTGCCTACTTTCCCATTTTGAATGTGTCTTGTGTAAGCACGTACCGGAAGACGGGTATGGAGGCACTAATTTATTATTATCGATTATTATTTCCCGAAGAAGTTTTCTTCATGCCTTCAACAGAGGAAGTGTGAAGCGTAAAATTTTTTTTAAAGAAACTTAAATACAAAATTAGCATTTATAATTAATTTTAAATGCACTTTTAATAGTTAAAGTGCGTGCGCTAAATTGTTGAAAGTCATATAAATCCTTAGCAGGAAGCAAAGAAACGAACAACAAGTCTAGGAGAATCTTTTGCGTTCTTACAGACGAAGCACAAAAAGAAAGAAATTAAGCGAAAACATAAAGATAAAGTTTAATTTGGATATAAAGTTTAGAATTCTTTACTGCATCATGTCTTAAGTTATAAATATTTAATAAATTTTTTACTTGTAATTTTTTGGAGTTGAAAATGTTCATTCAAAGCACAAGGAAACGATAGGAAATCCTTTTTTTGTTGGTATTTTAGTTTTTTTTTGGTATTTTAGAGTTACAGCTCAAAATAGTCATGGTTAACAAAAGCAAAAAAGCTTTTACAGACTTTATTTTTTATTTAGATAAAACACATTTAAAATGCCAGCGGCTGGACTTTAAGTATTAGAAGAGAAATGGGGCAGAAATTTTGACTACATATCAATTTTTTTTAAGATCTTCATATGATTTAATCTTAAATAAGATTAAATCATATGCGTAGTATGAGGAATGATGCTTCATCCTTAAATTAATTCATGTCC
Source organism: Germaria angustata (assembly GCA_963681545.1). NCBI lineage: Eukaryota > Metazoa > Arthropoda > Insecta > Diptera > Tachinidae > Germaria > Germaria angustata. The sequence continues at coordinate 6,464,110 of OY812999.1, read as the reverse complement.
ATAAAAATGCTCCAGTGACATTTAATTTCTTCTACTTGATCTTGATAATAATTCTATGCACAATATTTTTCTTTTGCACATTTTCAACATTTTTCGTTGATACGAAACTTTAATAAGCCAGTGCCACTCGGTTTTTGTTTTAAATACCCAAAAATATACTGCTTTTTCATACCCCTCCTGTGCATCACAGAATGACAATTATTTTTCTCATCTAGTATAAATTATGGAACAGAGACGCTACTGTCTCGCGTTTGAGTCCTTAATTTGTCAACCATTGAGATTAATATTGTTCTTATTATTTTTAATAAAAAAGAATAAACGAGAAAACCGGGCAGTAGAGTTTTTGATGGTCCATACATCTCTATCAGCGTTCGTAAGTCTTACCACTTTTGAGATGGTTGTAGGTATGAAAAGTACTCTTAATATAAATAATTAAAAAAATATCAATCTTAACTGATGTATGAAGCACTCGATATCGATTCAGACTTCTTAAGATTTAAATTTTACTGATACAGTTAAAAAAAATAAATAAATAACGTAAGATAATTGAATTACACTAAAATTAACTATTAATTCTTTATCATCTTCTACTAACGCTGTTTAAAGTGAAACCCGCAGGGTAATATCTCTCTATTATATTTTTACCTAGTAGCAACGAAGGGAACTTATTAATATTCTTACTATAGTCCTTAAGATGACAGGACACAGATAGTTATTTTATTAAGTCCTAGAATCTAAGAAGGTAATATCTAATCGCTCCTGTCATAAGAGTTTTCTGTCTGACCACGAACTTGATCTTTAAAGCAGTAAACCAAAAAAATTAACAATCAAGAGTTAAATTTATAGTTCTCCAGGTAATAACCTCCTTGTAAGGGATACCCGTCTTTCCAATTCTTGATTCTCATAGCAACTTTTAACAAATTTGAAGAATCCTTTTATTGTAGTTCTATAGAAAAAGTATAATTTATAATGATTTTGTATGCGTAAGATGCGTTCGTTCCTTCTCTTAAAACACAAGGATTTTGATTTCAAACACTCGTTTTTCGTAGAAAACTTTTTCTAATGATTAATTAATTTGGTAAATCGTTTGTCCTATTTTCAGTTGCAGGTGTAGAAGGAGAGCTTTATAAGCTTTTCACGTATATCCTTATTCTCCTTTTTTTAACAAAAATTTTAATGACCTAAATCGAAAGTTTAGTAGTCATTCCTTTGTTTTATTAGATTATAATGCATTTTTGTTTTTAGTTTTGAAACAAAACTTAACACAGAAACCTGAATTAACAATAGAAAGGAAACGGAAGTCGTTCTTACAACGTATAGTTAGTGGTAAAAATTGTCTGCAAATGAACAACAACACAGTGAATGTAGAAGAATTTCCTATTTAGCCACAATGCCATAAAAAAGAACAAATAGAAAATTTTAAAAAGAAACTAAGAACAATTTTATTCAGTTACGCCGAATTTTATATAACCTTCTTTTACAAGTATGTACGGCTGGTATTTTTTAATTTTGTGATTTTCGAAAAAATTTTCTTACCTTTCATTTTTTGTTAATATAATATTTGATAGAATATTGATGTATCAGTGAAACTTTTGCAGTTGCACTTTGCCATTCAATATTTTGTGCTAGAATTAGAAAAGATTGCAATTCCAGTAATAAATGGAGTAGTATTTGAGGATATTTTGATAAAATATTTTTTAAATTGATGGTGTTAGGGACAACAATATGTCTTCATGTCCAAATATGTGTGAGTACTTCGTACAAATCACAAATAGAATGTTAAACTTCTGTGTCCTTTTTTTATCCATAGTTAAGAATAAAAGAATAAGGAGACAACGTTTTGTTTTGCAGTGGTTTTATATCCTTTTTTTCTTGATATTTCAATTGTGTAAATATTCTTTCTTTTTATTTATGTTTGAATAACAATAATGACATTAAAACAAAAGAAGATAGCAAAAGCAGCAGAAGACTGATATTACGTTAGAATTAATTAGCATTAATTATTTCATTCATAATAAGAAAAAAAATTATAATAATGAAGTTGAGATCTCACAAAAAAAGCTTAATTAACATTCTCATATAGAAGTTACTGGTTTTTATTACGACTGTTGTTGTAAATTTGATATAGAATATAGGAGTTACTGGCTTTTATTACGACTGTTGTTGTAAATTTGATATTTGTTTTAATTACCAAAAGTGTCTAATAGACTTATAAGTTCAAATAATTGAATACAAATTGAATACAAATTTCAGCGTATATTTTTCGTTTAAGCGAACTTCGTACAGTAGAAAATCGTTTCGCTTAAGCGAACTCAGCACTGTCGATATTGTTTTTTTAACTGAACATGGAATACATGATAAAAATTAAAAATAAACAAATTGTTTTTCTATTTTGAATCCCATTTTCAGCGACGTTTGTTTCATATAATCTTGCACTTAAAACAAGCAAAATGTAGTTCCCTTAAATGGTCTTTCGTTTCGAAGGATATCATTTCATATAAAAAAAGGTGTAGCTAATCATAAATATATATTTCAAGGTTGCTGAGCAATTTGTCACTGAACTTCAGCAGGTTGTACCACTCAACCTGGTATGTTTGTTTAAAAATTAATATAAACAATTTGAGAATTCTATGAGATATGCAAATTACAAAATATGTTTGATTTTTCGCTTAATAAAAAACTTACAATTTGTCATGGTGTTTCAGAGTCTATCTTAGTTGAACTGTGTGCATTTTTTTTAGCAAATTAATATAATTTTTCTTTAGGGTCTCGAATTCTAACCTCACCAGATTCCATTGGGGAATGATGCTTATCGTTTCTTTAATTTGTTTTATGACTAGAAATTTAAGGCGTTAGATGATTTGATACCATATCGCCTTCGACATAATCAGTCTTTAGCTCTGGATCAGCTTTAATACGTGCAGTAGACATGTCCATCATTAAAGGATACGTAAAAATTAAAGTATTTACTCCTCAATTGTACTTCGCATTAAATTTCTTAATATCATTTTGGGTCATGTCAAGACGTTGACCCATATCAACGGCGGCTTTGGCTTCTTTCAACGGTATAATAGTCATTTTCACCATTGGTCGAAAAAGCATTGGAAGGATAATTCATAATGCTACCACAATCATACTTCTCGTTATGGTTATCGACAATAGTCTCATCGAATTTATGGAAATTGTGTAGTGCGTTTTCCATAGTATTTTCCTTGACAATTTCTCTTCAAAATCAGCTCTAAAATAGGGCAGATATACTATAATCAATATTTCGAGGGAGGCAAATTACCCGTCAGAGTGTCGATAAAAATTATGGGGCCAAACTACACGCACACCCTCTCAAATAAAAAATTGTTTTCAAAATCGGTGCATAACTGGGGGAGTTATGCGATAATAAATATTTGGAGCGGACGAATTGTCCGTCTAATTTGCGAGAGAATTATTTGAAAAGCTTTTCTAACGATCTATATAAACTGGCGTTTTCGTTATAATAATTTCCTGTCTCTTCTTTATGCAATTTATCAGATCTTTGATATTCACCTTTTTACTGATCTTTGACGAACAAAGTCCCTTTCTAGACAAATTCTGCAACTAAATCATTATGAGATAAAAGTGTGACTCCTATAGGTGACATCATAGAAAGGTTATTTGGCGCAAATACTCCCTAGACTCTTGTAGTTTATATTAATTTTATTTTAGTTTCCTTAAAAGTTTTATAAAATTTAAAGCAATTTATTAATTAAAAAATTGTAGTCGGCAAATTCAGCCATCAATTCCTTAAGCTTTTATCGGACAACGATACATCACATTCAATTTATTGATATCACTTTTGCTCATGCTACGACGCTGTCCTATAATACCAGCCGCCTCTTCCGCCTTCAGTGGTATAATAGTCATTTTGCCATTGGCCGAGAAAGCATATGCAGGATAATGCAAAACACTGCCATAATCATATTCTTCATCATAATGGTCGACTGTAGTTTCATTGTATTTATTGAAATTGTGCAATGTGCCCTCTATAATGTTCTCTTCGGCAATGCGGACATACTCATCTCGATCAGCTGCACTTTGCATGTGATAAAAGCCCAAAATGTGGAGAAACTCATGAACGATTGTTCCCAAACGGAAACAGCCAACATCAAGTTCATAAATTGTACGTCTGAGCGACCTCGTCTAGATAACCCACGCTGGAGTAACAACCTCCATCGAAGCCAGTGATATTCACGTAAGTTTCTGTATCCGAAGTGGCTTCTTTGAAACGTATGCACGAAACACTTTCCAAAACTTGCATACCACGCAAAATGTGATTCTTATGGGGTTCATCTGTCAGTTAGAAAACAAAAAAAAAAAAATGTCTTGTGTTGCCTTTGGACTATTTTTATTTATTGTCTTACCAAATTCGGTGAAGAATTTATAGTAGACAGTACTATTTGGCCATTTATAGACGGGACTACCTGAACCGTTACGTGATATCGTATCTAAAACCATATCGCCTTCCACATAACCAGCCGTTAATTCTGGATCAGTTTCAATACGTGTAGCTGGCATGGCCAATGTTAAGCCCAAATGGAGCGTAAAAATCCAACCACTTAATCCTCTGCAGTGCATGTCTCTTTCTGGGTGTTTAGAATTAAAGACTAAATCAGCTCGAAGTGAGCAAAAATTCCAAATGCAAAAAAAATGATTACAATCAATGATTTACGTTGCACATAAATCAATCGAATTTAGGATTATCTCGATGGTCAATGAAGTGGCGATTAGTCGATGCTATCTTATCGCAAAATATTTTTGTGCCACTAAAACTCTTTGAAGGCTGTAAATTTTCTTTATTACTGTACCAAATAGAAAAAATATCATTGTTTTTAAACTTGTGGGTATGCAGAATTTACTTTACAATATTATAGAAATCAAACATAAGTTGTATAGATTATATTTTTCTTCATTTGTTTATTTAGTTCTGGCTTAATTTCTAGTCTTATCTAAAAATTAAATGAAAGTAATTTCTGGTATTCTTTAAAAGAAGATTAACAGATTTTCCTCAATAGGCGTGCCGATTCAGAACTAAAGCACCAGTATCAAATATCGAGTTTGTTGTATCCAATTTATTATAAAACGTACAATTTTCATTTAAAAATTATTTAGAATCCAATAGAAATTCTTTAATGATGTTTACTAAATTTATTAAAGATAATGTCCAAAATTATAAATGCTTTTTGATTTGGTTGGCGCCAATAGAATGCAGGCAACATCAACTAACTATACATTTATCAAAAAATTCTAGATTTTTTTCACAAATTCGGAATGTGATATATGTTTTCTTTTCCCTGCATTTCCATCGGCAACTTTGTTTTGCTGTTGCCATTGTGTAGTATTTGCTTAAATTTTTCAATATTGTATTTTCATGGGAAATAGATCAGCTGAAAATTTATACTTCTTTTATTAATGATGTGGGTGATTATGTTGCACGATTATTTAAGTCCAACATACTACCAATTCGCTTACTACAGCAGCCTTATGTTTACTTTTTTAATCAACTTAAAAATTTTATAAACTAATAATTGGTGTTTGGTATCTAATAATTAGTTTTTGTCGTATCGGCCTAAATCTAATTCTCCATAATTATTAATGCTTTCAATTGCTCTTATATTAGACCAGAGGCATTTGTATATATTATATATTTGCGAGCGAAGCTGGCTACTAGAGTCCAAGATGTTGCAATTGTTTTTATTCGTTAGGTATCGTGAAGTACCTAAACCACCAAAAGAGCTTAAAGGACAGATACAAAATCTTAAAGGAGAACTATTTTTATTAATTGCCTTTGCATTAAGTTGTAGGGCTATTGCAAAATTGATTGTGGTCTAAATTTGTTATGTCACTTCTAGCAATTATAGAACTTTAAGATGTACTTAATATGATTATATATTAATGATTGCGATGAAAAATTCAAAATAAATAATTATGTTTTTAAGGCTTTTCCGAGGTAAGAGCGCGATATTTTTTATGGACTTTAAAAAAAGTTTAGGAAACAGCTTTTGTTGCATCAGATAATCGAATAGATAACGCCAGTACCCATTTCTTTCCTCTGATTAAGAGTCACAAAGTCATAGAAACCTTTAATGATGTGAAAACATTAACAACATTTTTATTTGCAAGCAAACAAATATGCGGGCATTAAAATTTTTCTTTTTAAATTTCCCCTAAATGAGCTTTAATATGCAACTTTACGATAAATGAAATTTTAGAAATGTTTTATTCAAGTATTTTGGGTTTTTTAAATATTTATTTTATACAATTTCTTCTGTCCCCTTATTACAATCGGCTTTTGCAAAATTTGCTTTGTGTACATTTTGGTTTACAATACGGTTCCTTTTCTAATTACCATGGATTTTTAATAAACTTTAATATCGTTCATTCAAACGAATTAGTTTCATAAATCTCAGTTATTTTCCATTCTATATCCTCAAGCAATACTTTTATTATTTTCATTATCTTATGTTATTAAGAATATATTTTTGTTGCGCTAGACACCACTTCTTTTATTTTCTAAAACGATCTTGTTGTTTCACACCCTTTAGATATGCTTTATAATTTATTTCCTTTTGTATTCCTATTCATTAACTATAATCACTGTTAACAATTTATTCCTGCTTATGAATGCATGTATTTGTATGAGTGTGTGTGTGTGTGTATGCTTGCGTTTGTGTTTACATAGATGCTGTGTGTATAGTTGAGACCTTCCTGTGCTTTAATAATATTAATGGTTCGAAATCAAACGAAACGACAAGCGATAATAATCAAGGCAGGTAAAGTAATTAATAATAAAATTCAATGACATGTGTATATCTGTTGGCTCTGCAGTTGTTTTATTATTATGTGCCTAAGCGATTAAATAAAAACTTTATCTCGTAAATATATGGCATTTACTATCATTTACATCATTAGTTATAACAATATGTTAATAATAAGATTCGGGATGTATACAGTTAAGGTTTATAAATAATTTGTATTATGGAAGAGCTCAGACGAGTCGAAAGGTTACAAATGATAAGTGTACATATATTTTTTGAAAAATGGCCCTTTTTCCTTTTGGACACTTGAGTAGATATCTTAATGGAAGTACTGTGAAGTTGTAATTAAAACAAGGAAATAAAAGGCACTGGAATATATTAACATGTTTGTGAAGAGAATAAACAATATTAATGATTATGAGATGCCGACATTTCATTGGTGGCTAAACCAAATCGTCAGTGAAGTTTAAGCAGTTTGAAAGCATTCAACCTCGTAGGTTTATGCCATACAAATTAAATACAATATGAGAATTCAATATTTTATATGAATTATAACAAAATTAATAACTATAGTAGGCTTAGAATGCTTTTATACAATCAACACAACAAACAATTATACTCAACCTGAGTCTATTTTATTTTTCTTTCAGCAGCCATACAATTAAACGCCCGTTGGTCGTTAATGATTGTATTCAGTCAGGAAAAAAATGAAAAATAAAATCTTTATTTTAAATACTTAATATTGAAATTTATTATTTGGGATTTTCTCCCCATTTAATCGTTGAAATAATTATAATTTTTACAAAAGGCATATGACGAGCTAAAGCCACTACAAACAATTAATTTTGCAAAAACTCTCATTGTTTAGTTGGGGAGAATATCCCGAATGATAAATTTCAATATAAAAGTAAATGAAGGATGCTTTAAAGGACAACTTAGTCATTTTTCAGTTTTTTTTTTAAGATTTGCTATCACTTTATGTAAAATATCTATATTTCCTGACAACTTCAAACCAGGTGGGAAGAGAGGAATACAATTGTTTTTAATGATTATCAAGCGCCTATAAAAGCTGGAAAAATTATGTCTGCTTTAGACCCATTTAATATAACTTTATGCCATTTTAATATTTTATGGTAACAACTTATTTCATAGAATTTAAAAATTTTCCAAAGTAAAGCTAAAGATTATTATTATTTGAAAACAATATTTTCTCTCTTTCTATTTGATTCAAACTTTCACAAAATTATACTTAAACTTCACGGTTGCTAAGGTGTAGCAAAGTAATGTTACATGTATTAATATTTTGCACTTTCTGCAGGCTTGTGCTCTTTCCAACAAATTTGTGTAAAAGTGTAAAAAAAGAACATCCAAAAATTTAACACATCTATTATCCCTGTACCTTAGTCTGAGATTTTATCCTTTTTTTCAACTGAGTTACTTTTTTTGTTTACATAAATAAGAGTTTCATTTTAGTTTATTTTCTGTTATTTTTAAATTTTTTATTTTATTATTATAAATAATCACTGATCTTCACATTGCCTTGCAACCATATAATGATAGATTCTAAGTCGCTGGAACAGCACAAATACCACCAAAGAATGATAAATTTTTTTCCATATTCGAAACCCTAAATATATATTAATGTTAAATGTAACACACAGCAAATACTTTTGTTCTATTGTGAAATCACTTTTCGAGGGTACGAGTATCAGGTATAACGTGTTTCCTATATTTGTTTATTGTATCCACCGTTCCCAAGTTGTGCAAAGGTTGAGTCCCTTTTTTCCATTGTGTTCACTTCTCTCCATTTCAGACCGGTTTGGTTGACTTTGAATTCCATCTGTCATCTCCAAGAGAGTAATAGGCAACCAATTTTTCGCATTAAACTTACGGCTTCCACTATGTAGTTTTTGTTGTATCACCCACATGACATGACATTTACTTGCGAGGATTTTAAACTTGAAACGATTTTATGTCATCCCACATCAAATTTGGTTTTTAAATAGATCGAATTTAGCTGCATGCCATCTTCAGTGTTCTTTGTTTTTGTTATGGTTAAGGTTCTTGGTGATGGTGTTTGTGTATAACATTTTTGAAATCTTACGAACACACCAGTTGATGACTTCTTGAACCGAACTGATATGGAGCGATGTCCACAATTCACAGTCACACAGGATGAGTGATTTGATGCAGAAACTATACATGCTGCTTGTAGTCGATTTTAATAGAACAGTCGACTTCCACACATATTTGTTTACCAATGCAAATGGCCTTTATTCTGCTTCCTCTATTTGATCTTGAAAATTATATTCTTTGGGCAGAGATATTCAGATTGCGTTTTGGAAATTGTCGTCTGTAGAGTTACAAATAAGTGATCGACACTTTAACAGGTTATCAAGGACACTTTATAAATTTATCTCACGAAGCTTGAAATACTCCATTATCTTACACGATTATTAATTGTTACATGTAACTTAAAAATTTTTTCACAATTTGAATCAAGACTTGGGAACAGTTCACAGCCGTATCTACATGTAGGCTTTTTGCAAGCGCCATATGGCCTTTAGATGGTATAAAATTCTGAGTACTTCATAAATTTATCAATGTGGCATGAGTTTTTCTACAAATTAAGTTCACATGTCTTGATCAATTTGGTTGGTCATTAAAAATGTTTCCCAGCTTCGGTGGAATATTTCTATTATTAACACTCCTGTGAGTATTTTTCGTATTGGTGGCAGGATAATTTTCATAGTTTTTTTTTTTTTTTTCAATAAAAATAGCATTTTATTTGTATGCTGTGACCAATTGCAGAAGTCTAGGACTAGCATTAATCTTATGTATGCAATCATTTAACTCCAATGGGACGTCTGGCATCTTGTATGAAGTTGTATATCATCAGCAAAGTTCACAGTTGGTATTATGGGATTTTCAAGAAAACCTTTAGAACCAAATTTACATATTACTCTGATGCCCCCTCGTATGATTATTGAAATAAAATCTTTTTTTTCTTTAAAAGTAAGTCCGCATGATTTTTGTATGAACGGTTTACGCACTATAAAGACCGATGAGATGAATAATTCTTAATTTTTAATGAGCCATAAAAATAATATTTTTGTGCAACTTTAATAAATATAATTTTTGTCCATGATTTATTTAAATTTAAATCCATTATTTGAACTCATTTTGTTGTTTTTCTGAAGCAATTTAACAGCCCAAGGAGTATTTGGCGAGTGCTTCAGTAGGATATTGGAGTTCTATTGCCACAAATTATACTAGATAATTTCACTACAACGTCTAAAGTCCTGGTGTTTATTTTCGTATATTTAATCTATATATATAAAAATAAGTCCGTATATGTACGTCGCCGAACTAATCATAAACGCGTCGAGCGATTTCAACCAAACTTATACACTAGGCAGTGGCCCATATATGGTTTATATGAAGTTTGGTTAAAATCCGATAACGCATGTGTGTGCGGTGCGTATGTGAAGTGAGTGTGTTTTTGGGAACAAAACCAACTTTATTAAAAACAAGTGTGTTTCTTTTCTTATTTTGTTTTGCCGTACGAAGCAGGCAACGGGCCCGCTAGTTAATTATATAATTATAAGTCTTGAATGTAAAAATTTAATTAAAATATTTTCAACAATCTAAAATATAAAAAAACAATTTCTAAATTACTTATAATATTTTCCAATATTTCAGCTGCCTCGGACATGTTTAAAATGTAAGTGTTTTTAATTTTATTTAATTACAACTAAATTAATAAAAGTTAAAATTATATTTATTCCAATAAATAGTAAAACAGTTCATACAAGTAACAATAAAATTGATTTGTTATAAAAACTTGCTCTATTTGAGGCGCATTGATGATCTTGTCTCTTGCAACATCGTTTACTTTTTAAAGGAATTTTCCTAAAACCAAGTTAAATATAAACACATATTTGAAATACATGACTTTATTGATGTTGTGGAATTAAACTTTCCTGATAATTTGAAACCTTTTTTTTTTTGTATTGATTATTCATTAATATTTGAACTGTTGACCTTTGTTTCAAATGTTTTTATTAGATTCGACATTAGAGAAGTTTTCTTATTGCAAATTGACTTTTATCAAAGAAATGAAAGCGGTTACAAATGAAGAGGGGCAACTGATTTGAAAAGAAAATCTTGTAACACTCATGTACACACATTGTTGATAATTTATATCAAATAATAGTCTTTATTAGTCGTACAATAAACTAATCATATCTTATCATACTTTACAAGTATTTATTACTTTAATTGTGCGATTTATTTGCTTAAATTATAAAAGTCATACAAATTCACCTCAGTCTGAATTTGTTATTTGCAATAAATAGAAATGTATCCATTATTTAGTTTACTTTATATAGTTCTGGGATATTTTATTCATAATGCTAATGTCAATGCCGGGCCTTTGAGAGGAGCTGTTTTAGATCCTGAAATTTCATCAGGCCATTTTGAAGGCGATATGATTTTAACGGAAGAACAGTGGCGTATGATTAATATGAAAGTACAAGGACGCAATGGTCTAGTGGCGGAGTCAAAAAGATGGCCAAATAAAATTGTTTATTATAAAATTGTTGGCAATTTTGGTGAGTTTTTCTGCGGATTTTCAATTTGTAATTTAAACGTGCCTGCATTTAAGAGCATTAAATATAAATAAAATTTTTTTCGCCAATTACTTTAATTGCTTGCAATATTTGTTGCTAAATATATTTTCGTTCCACTCATTAAAAATATTAAATATAATAAAATGCATTTGTAATTCTGAAGTAGCCTTGTAATTTGTAAGTGTGATAGAAAGCTAGAGTTGGTTTAAGGAAGTCAAGATTATTATCTCCAATGGAAAAGTGGGCCATTACTTTTACATCAAAAAAAAAAAAAAAAAAAGGAAGGGAAAATTCAACCTTTTTTATCCAGGGTTAAATATAATTATTTTCATCACTCAATATGGAAGTTTATTGTTATATACCCAAAAAGTATATTAGAACTTTTTAAATTGTTCTTTTTGTGGCTTAAGTTGTTTACATGTTGATATTTCATTGGCCACTAAGCGGAAACATCTATGAACTTTAATTAAAAAAAAAAAAAAATAAAGCAGTTTCATGTTGAGTATAAATTATATTGTACAACAAAAAAAAAACAACATTCTAACGACTGATTCAGGTAGAAGGCACCTAAAAACATTTACGTTAATCGGCTTAAATAAAATATTTATGTTTATTTAAGTGAAATCTAACAAAAGCGCTTAACTTACAATATACATTTCGAGGACTTGATAAAAAATAAATTTTGGAACTTTTCCAGGCATAAAGTTCTGCCAATTTAATTTGAACTCTTTACATCTTGTCTTTTATATTCTCAAGCAAAATTACTAAATTATTTTAAGTCTTCGCCGAGGACTAATTGTGTTTAAGGCTTTTCAATTTGTCTTCATATATGGCTCTTACTCGTTACACAGTTGTACATTTTAAGATGAATTTCTTCAGGTCTAATGAGTTAATTTTTTCTCTACAATCTATGAAATATACATTTTTAGTCTTTAGCATTTCATCACACAAGTTGTGTATGGATCATTTTGTTTATATTAATTAGAATTCCAATATATTATTTACAATTTTAATGTTTATTTTTTTTTTCGATTAAAAATTGCTTTTAAAGTATTGAAATTAAAAAAAATCAATTTTCGCAAATTTAGTGCAAAATCTTAAATGCTCTTTAAATGTCCAAATTCATCAAAATGACGAAAGATCTTCAAATCTGGCAGATATGCCCAGAACACTTTCTTGCCTCTAGGTGGATGTTAAAAATTATATAGAACTTCTGCTTATGTGCCAGATCCCACACCGTTCCGTTAGATGACACAAGAGTCCAATTCATGTGGCAAACAAACTTACAGTTGTTACAAGCTTAATTTTCATTAATATGGAATGAAATGGTCGGTCTGATTTTGTCAGCAGCATTTCAAAAAGATCAAATGAATGAGCGGATCATTATTTTTTAAAATTTTTGTATTTTCCTAAAATGAGAAAAATTGTTGTGTTTTAGTACAAAATCTAGGGAATGTGGAACATGGTTTTAAGTAAATTTATTCACAATTTGCTAAAATGGCGAAAACAGTTGTATTGCATTATTAAAAGTTTTGTTTTGGAATTAACACGTATATATTCAGAAATAAAAATCATTACATGAAAATCATTATTTATATCCCTTGTACTATTTTTCCCCTACTTCAAACGGAGTTTGATAAAAATTCCACTTGTTGTACTAGACCTTTGCTCTACATATAAGACTGTTTTAAAAAGAGAATGTGATGATGCTCTTTTAATTAATTTCTATTGTTAAATCTAATTGATTACCATATGTATGTGTGTATATATGCATAATAGCTAAAAATTACAAAATAGAACAAAAACTATGTAATGTTAATGTCCAAAATTTTTCCAGAAATACTACACAAAATTGTGATTTGTGTGCCAATAAGGAAAAAAACTTTTACAGTTTTACAGAAGAGCGTTTCTAAATTGGAAGCTGATGTTTAAGGACACTAGGTATTGCTCTTTAACACTGGGTATTGTATATGTTCAGGAACCTTCGTAGACGCGTAGCAAGTGTACTCTACTAGTAGTGTGATGGTTGCAGGTTCAATTCCCGTCACATATTGTGTTTGCTAACTTTGTAAAAAAAAACTAACTATAATACACGGTTTAATTCGTTAACATGCCCAACGAAATTAAACATAAAATATACAAGCAGAAATTTATTACACTGTAGCTTTTTGAAAAATTGGGCAAAGTTAGTAAAATTTTGCTGAGGGGTACTTTTGCAAGCGCAAACTACAATAGTGCTGTTAATTCGTAATAAGCTTAAGTCGACTTATGCATTTAATCTTAATTGCCACAGATTTATAAACGTATTAAGAGATAAATCGGCTTTAGCCGTTTTTATGACGAATTGTACCGCTTAAATGCAGGCATATGACTAAAATTATATGGAAATAGTATTTTTAGACACTCTTTATTTAACTCCACCCTAAAAGCAAAATTTTCTTAATTGGTATATCTACCATAAGCTCTACTTTCCCAAACTCACATCCCAATTACAGATTCTCTATTTAACTTTCAATTTTAAGTCCAACATATTTTTATCTGAAGAAAAAAAAAATAACACTACTATCGATCTCTCTAGATATCGCTCATCGTCAAGCCATTTTAGAAGGTATTGCAACGCTAGAAGCTCTTACCTGTGTGCGTTTCCAGGAGGCAAACGATTCACAGCCCCATTATGTGGAAATAACATCTGATCCCGGTGGCTGTTATACATCAGTTGGCTATTTGGCCAAAGTGCAGCAAATGAATTTGGATATTTATCCACTCAACGAAGGATGTTTTCGTACTGGCACGATACTTCATGAATTCATGCATGTGCTGGGATTCTATCATCAACAAAGTGATGCTCATCGTGATGAGTATGTGGAAATTCTATATGAAAATATAATTCCTGGCAAAGAGTATAATTTTGAGAAATATCAAAGTTCGTATGTAACAGACTTTGATGTGGGTTACGATTATGCGAGTTGTTTGCACTATGGGACGACAGCTTTTTCAGCTAATGGCAAGGAAACGTTAAGAGCTTTGGATCCAAATGCAATTATTGGCCAAAGAATTAATCTAAGTGAAAAGGATATATCTAAAATTAGAATTATGTACAAATGTCCGGTGTTTATTTAATTACATATTTATTATGGCTTGTGTTAATGGGCATGTTTGTAATTTTAAATGATTTGTTTGGCGTCGCAGTGCCGGTCATTGGACTAGATCGCTTATTACTCATATTATCTTAAGTATTTACTGTCTGATAATGAATTTCTAATGGTTGAACCATTATTATATGTAATTGATTTTTGTTATTATGACCCCTTCAATTATCTCTTTGTACAAACAGGAATGTACTGATTATTATCTTAGTTTTTGATATTTGTTTTTGTCGTAATTTACTTTAATTTTGATTGTATATACATGTGTAAATTAGTTTTGTTAAACTTTGAAATAAATTTGTTACGAAAATAAATGTTATCAATTGATTATAGAAGTGTTATTGGCTGCTTATTTAATCATACAATGATTAAATTTTACATCAATTGGATAGTATAATATCTGTGGCAATAATGAATAAGTCGACTTGAGCCCAAGAACGAGTCAATAGCACCAGTGGAATTTGCCACACTTCAGCAAAATTTCACTCGTTTGCCTCATTTATATTTTTGTCAGGAAGTTACACTGTAATGAAATTCCGCTTGTGTAATTTTTTGACGCACAATTTAATTTGAAAAAATAACTCACGAAATTGCTTATGATAGTTAATGAGATTTAGAATAATGAATTTTCGATATACTCCAGTTAAATTTGATGGTAAGAATCAATTTCGAAATTCAAATTTGATCATTTTATTATTTAGACTTTGATGTGGAATCAGCATGCAACATATAATCAAAACCAATTGTAATGATTGCTAAATTTTAAGTCTATTGACTATTGTATCGTTACTTCAATGGAATGTGCTCTAATGAGGTAAGGGAACATATTCCCAAGATCCGCTCTTACTTACGAGCAACACGTTCCTCATTAAGAGCTCATCCATTTGTGGTCGATATAACAGAAACAATTCCTTCTTTAATCGAACGGCTCGTATGTGGAACGAGCTCCCGGCAGATATCTTTCCTGCCATACCCAGCGTTGAGAGATTAAAATCAAGCACAAGCACAAGCACTACTTCCGCTATCCTCCTCACCCTATCCTATTTTCCTAGTCCCAGCACAATGCACTGCATAAATAGGGGTAATCCCTTGAGTACTGGTCCAATTGCATAAAAAAAATTTTAAGCAGACGGTAGAAAAACAGTCAACATTTGAATGCTAAGAGATCATAAAAAAATGGAAAATGCATTTTTCATACTTTCCCAAGCTGTTGCTCAACATTGTAGACTTCAGAATAACAACCTTCCCAAATCATTGTTAAATCCTTCTGAAGAGATATTTTTGTTGGAAACAATTAACTGGTCATAGCGTATTGCTGTTGAAATGAGCAATTCCTTGTTAATTCAGTTTATCTCTTAACCCTACAAGAATGCCTTATCAGTGGAGACTTTATTTTCTTTTGTTTATTTATTTCTTTCCATTTGTTTGTTTCTTATTGAATTGTAAATACGCAATACGTATTGAAATACTAAGTCTGAAATTATTAGTTATTCACGTCAAATGAATGATAAAATAAAAAATAGTCTCTAATGCTTCTTCTGTTACTGTCTTTATATCCCTCATATTCAGCTTAGAGCGAAGGTGTTCCTCTTTTTACATAGAGTGCGGATTCTTGGATGGTAGCCATGCATCTTCACACATTTTGTTACATGTTTAAAAAATACATTTTTTAATCAATTCAATGTCTAGATCTTTGTAGAAGGTTAAATATTTTTCAACCCAGGGAGCAACTGTAATCTTAAGGAGGAGTTAATTTTATCATCTTCGAACATTTTCTACACTAGATGATGAGGGCTATAGCACCACGTTGGTTCTAAAGTGATTCGAGTGTGATTTAAGCTTAGCTTTCGGTTTCATTTGAGTGGACTTTGTATATTTGTATACGCGATTTAATTTTTTCAAATTAATTTCGTCAATTTTACACTTTCAAAATAAACTTTTCTAAAACAGCTCTTTATTTCATTTATAAGAAACTGGCAGCCGGTTTATGTTATGACATTACTTACCTTTTATTAAACATAAGGGTTTTAAGGGTGTCATTATATCACGCTTAATAGAAGAGACTCATTCGCCAACACCCTGGGAATTATTAAAGCTAATCTTTTCCTATAGGATTCAGAGAAACGACACTATAACCTTCGCTCAACTTTAGCTTGATCTGCATTCAGAGATGGTTATAATACATTCAATATTATATTCTTATAAGAAGTCTAAACTTTTTATTAGCATGGCTCTTTAGTAAATTTTAGATAAAAATAGATTTTTTCTTACTCTCCATTATACATTTTTACCATTAGCGTGATCAATAAAAAAGGCATAAGTGGTGGCTCACCTTAGACACATTTTCTTTGTTGCCATGCCGCTCATTAGTAAGCATCTCTCCTCTGCCATTATTTAGATATTTCTAAGCCATGACAAATCTTAATTTTGTCTCTTATATGCCTGAACTTATACTCCCAACCCTGGCAAAAGAGTTTTGAATTTATTATCTTGTCCTTTGTTTGTAATATATGATTTAATTTTTGTGTCATCATAATTTATAGTTACAATTCTTAAGCTTCAGCTCTCAGCACACTCTTAGTCATAATCTATAATGAAATCCAATTTAAAATTGGATACATATTCCATATGTACAAATGTTTCATAGTATAACACACACACATACACACACAGAGAGAGAAATACATACACATACTCATTCACTTTAGCATTCGAAATAAGCACTTACATCTCAATATTTCAAATCTAAAATTTATGTGTACATTTATATTTTACCATACTTTAGCTACTTTCAAGGCAAATATGAATTTCATTCATTTTGTGTGCAATGCACTGTTGCCTAAAAGTAGGCATTGCAATATTGGCCGGCAAAACGAAAGGAAAGAAGCCTAAATATCAATGCTGTGTTAGAGCAAATACCCCCACTGCCAACCAGTATT
Source organism: Germaria angustata (assembly GCA_963681545.1). Classification (NCBI taxonomy): domain Eukaryota; kingdom Metazoa; phylum Arthropoda; class Insecta; order Diptera; family Tachinidae; genus Germaria; species Germaria angustata. The sequence goes on along the minus strand of OY812999.1, from coordinate 6,446,606 downwards.
TATTTCCTTTTCAAATTTTGCAGAGAACCAACAAAGAGGAAACAAAGGAAAGGAAAATGAGTTTTCACTGAGTCGTGTTGAGAAACATACGGCCATAAATTTGGTTTTTTCCATTACACAAACGAAAATTTTCTACGTCTTTCTGCTCGTACTTTTGCCACTGTTGTTTTTTTTTTTGTTTTGTTTTAGAAGCAAATTAAAATTGTAATTCATACAGTTGCTTGCGCTACAAAAGTCTGGGGAAGCCATCTAAATGGTTAAAATTTCTAACGACAAAAAACTAGACATTGGCATTATTGTTTGTTCTTTTTATGGTTTTGAATAGGCCTCCATTTTCCTTACGATTTATGTATAATAGTTGTAGTTGCTCTATGTGGGTATTGTATTTCGCTTAAGCAGTGGATATTTTTGTGTAGAGGCGGAAATTTGAATTTTTGTTTTGGCTCTTCATTTTCGGGCTGTGATTTCATACTTGAGCTGTAGGGATCGTAGCCAAATGTTCTTCAAGTGTGCGGGTATTGTACACTTTTGGATTTGTTGTTGGTTTTCTTGGTGTCATTGCTACAGTTCGTATATATTCAGACAGTTAACAGCTTTAGCTGTAGGCAATCATAATTTAAAAATTATTATTATTACTATTTCAGCTTCATTCTGCTATCCAAAGCAATATTTTATTGCATTATCACCCCTCTGAAGGTATTGAAGACAATTTCATTTTTCTATAAGTTCGTTCATTCATTCATTCATTCATACTTGTTTTATGCATTTAATCATACCTCCACTCATTGCTCCATTCATTCGTTTACTCAGTTTGGCTTATATCTTGGTGTGTATCTCTTTTTAATAGGAAAAAGGCCGAGATTGGATATGACATGTTTTCCCCCAAGTAATGTAGGAAATCTTTTTCCGTATATATATATATTTTTTTTGCATACATTGCAAACATTTTTTTGTTTCTTTTTTAAATAAGTGTGGGTGCTTGTGTGTATGTACGTGTAGGCCAAATGCCTCCAGAGTATTGTTTTTTTTTAGCCCTAAATGTATGTTTGTGTGAACGGCTGTGTGTGATATTCCGACACTTCCACTTTCTTATGATACAGTAATTTAGATAGAGTTTTTATAAAAATACTATTTGAATGCTGAATGCAGATAAATATACAAATTTAAAACGGAGTGGGACGAGTGTGTTGGGAAAGAAATGTTTGTGGCATGCAAAGATAAATTTAAAGAAATTGAATTTAAAACAAGGCAATCAAAATGTTACAAAAAGTACATTTATATATGAAGTTCACTTTTCCAGGTCCTTCAGTTATATACATTTTTGTTTCTTTATTTAATTCTGTTATTCAGTTGTCTCAATATTTTCTAAAAAAAAAAACTTTTTTAAACAAATGTAATAAAACTTTCGAAAATAATTGTTCATTTCACAACTCCCTTGTAATATTGTATCGATTGTATTATAGTATTACTTAACGATAGTGTCAACTTGTAATTTTCATTAAAAAATTTTATAAAACAATGCAATTTCGTTGCACGTATTTTGAAAGTTGTTGTAGTCCATTCAGAGATGGGAGGAATTCATTACTTACGGCAATTACTCAAAATATTTTTAATATATTAAAATTACTAACATTAAGATTTTCAACTGCTGCAGATTGTCAAATTATCATATTGTAAATTTGGCAATAAAAATCGTTAATTAAAAAGGAAAGTTATTGAAGTGGTTAGCATAGTATGGGCGTATGTTTTGGATTTTGATATGTTATAATATATTTTTCCTAGAACTCGTTACAAAAACTGCATTTAGTAACACAAGCCGAAGACTTTTGACATAATTCGTGCTCATTTCGCAACAAAGTTCAAAATCAGCAAATTTTATTTCATTGAGAAAATTGCGCCTAGTTAAAATTATTTTGAAAGAAATAACTCTCCAATTATTGTTGCAACAAATGAAATGCATTCTCTGCAAATTCAGTCTTTTCTTCCATATTTGTATGTATATGTGTATATAGCGCATACTCTTGATTTAAGTTTGATTTTCTTGTTCTAAATAATTTATGTGCTTGCATATACGATGGAGCATCTGTGACTTTTTGACAACACTTTCAGGGCAAATACTGATCTTGTCAATAAAAAGCTGTCAGTTGACTCTTGTCAAAGTTTTAACAAGCTTCATTATTTAGTTTGTGTTTGGCAGCCATTTATAGCACACTACAGCGTGATTTGAGGAGGTAATGGGAAAAAGTGAATTTCATGGGCTCATTAAGCATAATTTTTTGCGGGAAAGAAAAAAACGTCACCCAAACCAAGTTTAAGCTTAATAAATACTATGGTTATGCGGCACTATCAATTTCACGAAAGATACCCAACATTCTGGACGCCCAGTTGTGATCTTTACACTCGAATTAATTGAAATATTTCTCGATATAATGTTGCCTATTCAGAGATCGAAAAAGCGAAACATTGTGGAAGCCATTAGAAATATTGAATGATCTCTTTGGTATGAAGAAGCTTTCCGCATGACGGGCGGCGCGACCCACAAACCCAATCGTTTGTGGCAACTTTGCAGTACTGTTTGGTGTTGTTTAACCGCAACATCGACAAGTAATCGCGGGCTAAAAGTGCATTCATCACAATAAAATTAATTACTAAACAGCAGTCAAAACAATATGTTTTTTTTTTGGCTACGAATCGGTCCCTCATTCACTTTTTACTCCCCCCGGGGGGCACGGTCAATACATCTTGTCTTGGTGGCTTGGTGTTGTGCTTCCTGGGGTATAGGGTTATCAGGTTTCCGGACCTAGGCCTTTTTGCTGATAACCCCTAAAAACTTGTATGTTGCTACCCAATCCCTGAAACAACAGGGCAACGGGCGCGCATGCAAGTAAATTAAAGGTGAAAGTGGGTTCGCTCGCTCGTCCGGTAAGTGGGTAATCTGGTTTTTCCAGACCTTGACCTTTGGCCAATTACCCCTTGAACTTATATGTTACTACCCAATCCCTGGACATAACAGGGCAACGGGCGTGCATATATTTAATTTAAGGAAGTAGCTCTGCCTATGCTTGTCTGGGTAGAGGTGCTACCGATACCTCAGGTTTGCAGGGACCTAAAATCGGAGGTGTTTTTAACACGCGGCTGACCAGAGTCCTATCTGGTGCCACGGGAACCAGTAGCCTCTAGGACGTGTCCTAGACTGGTTATTGGTGAGGCCCCTTCGGGGATCACGTGGTGGCTGTGGTTAAAACCCAAAGATACGCGGGAAGAGTTATGGGTTGGATGAGTGTGTCTGCAAGAGGTGCTAGTGACTGATTGTAGATGCTCTCTTCAGGCCGTATATCTCTAGGTGTTGTTGCTATTCGACAAAGCTACTCTGATGTTTTGCGGTGGGCGAAGCCTCAGGTAAGATGGGGGCACTATTTTGCTGCCGGGCCATTGGGGTAGTAGGAGGTTAGATAGCTCCAACACTTCAGCAAAGTGTCTGTACATGGTTCTGCAGCCTGGGCAGAATTTGCTACCAAGTTGTCCCTCGTAGGCGCACATGTCGCACCTCACCCGGCATGTGCCCCTGGGAGGGGTGACGGGACGGTGGTGAACGGCTTTATTCACCCAGTGCGAAGAGCACCGTCAAGTAAGGCCTTCGGGCAGGTAGTGACGTAAAATCTTTGACATATATTCACTTTTTACTCTAAATTTTGCACAGAATGCATATTTTCCAAGTCCACCAGGTCCATTTGAACCAAATTGAGTAAAATGTCTTATACATGTACGTTGTTTCATTAATTTTTGAGTGTAATTTAAAGGCATAGAAATTGTAGGTGTGGCAAGAAGTAATTAGTATTTTTATTTTGATTAAGACAAACGTACCTTCCTTTCATTCGGACACCCCGTATAATCAATAATGAATAAAATTTTTTATTACTAAATTTTTTTTTTAAACTAAATGAGAATTTTAAAGCATCTAAAATGTATATACAAATTTATATACCCATAAGTTCAGTAACAAAATTATTCTTTTGCTTTATCTCTTTTCAATAAAATATTCCCAAACTATTTTTTAATCCTGCTGCACTGCAGCCCCCTTGTTAGCACCTCTTTTGAATTTTCGAAAAAAGCTAATAATTCATTTCAATATTTTTTTCTCGTGACTGTAAAAATTCTCCATTTTGGTAAATGTAGCATAAGATTTATTTATTTTTTTTACAGCACGTAATAAGAGACCAAAATTTATTGTTCGAAAGATTCTATTATATTCCCAAACTCATATTCATGTCTGTCTACACTATTTGTTTTACGCAGATGTACGAGTATGAAATAAAGGAAAAGTAAATCTTTTAGTTTGAAACATTTTAACATTAATTCATATAGATATTACGAGTATTTGACTGTTTTCAATAACGAATTTTTTTCCAAGAACCATTTTGTAAGAAGCATTTTCTTGCCTTCCGATTAAGATGCGAAAGAAATGAGCAAAAAATTATAAATTATTTGTTTTCTTACAATAGAACTCCTCCAATCAATTTCTGTTAAAATTGTGTCTACTTTTTATGTTGCCTGCGTTAATATTGATAAATGACTTTTCTTTTTTCGTTGCTGCCTGCTGCCTACTACTGAAGATGTCTTTTCATTTTATTAAATGTATTTCGGCCAGTTTAATATGAAAATTATGTATGTGAGAGGGCGCGTGCGTGTGTGCGTGGTTGCAAGTATCAGGCTTTGTATTTCAATGTCTTTACTGTACTTTACAGACATGATGCATGATGCATTTTATTTAAACCTTAAGCAATTTAATTAAAAATAAATTTTCTGTCTTTCCACTTACTCTTCCTGCTGGTGTATTTGCATCCGGCTCATCTTGCCACACTTCAGTATGCGAGTGTTGCACAAAAATTGTTCAAGTAGTAAATTTTTTTATGTCAATTTCTTTTTTCATTACTTTTTTAACCTTTTAAATAGATGTGTGTTTTATTATTTTTTTTCAATTCTCAGAATGTTTACATAAAACATTGTTCATTTATTCCTTCATTCATTTTATATAAACTGTATTTATATACTGGCCTTTACCTACAAACATGTATAAATATATTTGATAGTTTTTTTATGTATAAATGTCTGTAGTGGCGTGTAGGCCGCATGTAAGTATTGTATGCCACATTTTTCATTTCCTTTCATTTTCAACCATAAAAACCGTTTATATTTATACATATATATTTACATATCTCTTTTACGTAATGCATTTATATGTATATGTGGTATATTTAATCCTTTTTGTAGGCTCTTTATATACGAGCATGTATAAATATATGAACACTCACACGGAGACAATTAAAAATCCATTAATTTACCAGCAAATGTGGACGAAGGTATGAGAAGTTCCTGTAGTTTTAACTCCCGTTTCGATTTTTTTTGTTATTAAAATTTATTTAAGTCCCTTTTTTCCTTTTGGCTCCCTTTTAAGTGATTAAATTTTTATAAAAGCATCAATACTACATTGATACAAATTGTCCTAAAGAGATTAAACTGACATATGGGAGATTTTATGCACAAACTTTATGGCTTAATATAAAATGTAAGGCAAACTATCTATAATATAAGTTGCACGAACTGTTTGCAACGGGTACATAATGGAAATTTGTTTTATTAGTTGTATATTTAAATATTCCTTGATTAAATATATTTAATTTTTTATATTACAGTGGAAAAAATGGAAGTCATTCTTAAGATATTTTCAAAGGCAGCCGTTAGAGCATTTTTTACTTCCTTTTCATGACTTCTTTGGAAGTACCCTCAGGTTTATATTATTTTATTGTTGTTACAATTTTGTAAGTTGACGGGGCTGTGGCGCAAACGCGTTGACTGTTGAAATTATGTTTTAGTTCACCAGTTCTTAAGGAATGAAAATTTCATTGTCTCCAATGTATGCGTTATTAATTTTTTTGACTTCTAAGGAAGTTAAATTGAGAAAATCTTGATTAAATAAAAAATAACATTTTTATTTCGTTCGAGTTAAATTAAAATTTCACTTTTTTTAACTCAAACTATTTGTTCAGACTCTGGAGCCTTACCAACGGGGAATCCATACTAACACAAATAGAACGTAGAAAATGGAGGTGGATTGGCCATACTATCAGAAAGAATCCTGACAGTATAACAATTAATGAATACATGGAGAAGCACGATACTTCAAGAACTAGGACAGTACAGTCTTAAATGGGAAGACACGAAAACAACTGGTATAAATCGTGTAAGATGGAGATCTTTTGTAGAAGCCATATGCTCCCAAGAGGGGCAAAGGAAAACAAAAAAATTTTCAGACCGGTAGTAAAAAGCGCTGAATTACCACATAATTGTAACGACTTGCAAGTTTTTAGTTATCATTTTAAGACTTCTATTTTTATTAGCAAATAGCTGACTCGGTATTTAATATGAAATCATTTTCTTAAAATAACAAAACATCTACTTTTCTAATATATTAAACAAAAGCTGTGTAATTAAATAAAATGGCTTTAAGAAATATAATTTTGCAATGACAAGCCTACGAAGGATATTATAATAATTTGGAAATAAAACATATTTGAAGGTTTGCGACATAAAAAATTTCACTTTATAATGACTTCTTGGAAGTTTTTTTGAATTACGAGTATTTTTCTCATACAAAACTTTTACCCTCACAGCTCCTTTCTTTCAAATGCTAATGTACTTGAGGCGGTGAACGCGTGTACTGTTAAATGATGTTAAATATCATGGAATAAAAATGCCAAGTCTGAGTCTAAATAAAGTCGATAAAAATATCAATAAAAAAATCTAATGTGTAATTAAATAAAAATGAAATATAATGTAAATAAAGATGATTAGCGAGTACGTTACAATGTAAAATATACTGTGATTCACATTATATTTGAAGTGCTCCTAAAAAATTGATATTTCTGAACATCGAGGGCATGGCTTGAGATCAAATGAATAGGTTCTTGCAATGGCAAAATCTTATGATAAAATCCTTCAAATAAATTTATAAGTTTTTTTCAGGAGAAGATAACCAAAGGGATTAAATTCGGCAAAAATTGTCATTGTGTATTTTGCTGGTGATGTTTGAAAAGGAAACAAAAAAGACCGAATGAAAATATGAAATATTTGCCTGAAATATTATTATTATACATATAGAATATTATATTTATTATTATTATATATATATATATATATATATATATATATATATATATATATATATATATATATATATATATATATATATATATATATATATATATATATATAGAAAAAGTGCATTTTAAAATTTCTCAGGCTACGTGCATTCGATTACCGATTTTTTTATGTTGGCACGTTTTGCTTGTTAGGCATATTAGTCCTTTAATTGGTCTCTTCAATTTTGGGAACATGAAGAAGTTGCAGAGACCCGTATCTGTTTAATATGGTTGCTGAGACATGATTGCGGTATTCGTTAGGGCCATAAAATAATGCACAAGCAATGACGAGTGAGTGTTGCATTAACGTGATGCAAAAGATATGAATTGTCTTTTCACAATTCTGGACATTTTCTTTTTCGCATTTTCCTTATTAACCGTACGACCTTGTGATAAGAACGCATGATGTACTACACCACGGCAGTGACAAAAACCTTGATATTTGATCGAAATTTGCGTGCATTTTTTGTTCTAAGCTCTCCTTGGTTCTTCCATTGAAACGATTGCATTTTGGTTTCGATGTCATAACTATATACTCATGACTCGTCCCCAGTTATAACCCTTTAAGGCAAATCTGGATCGTAGTTAATGTCATTGAACATTTCCTGTGGGATTCCTGAAACGACGAGTTTTCGTTTGTTAAAAATTCAACAATTTTGGAACGAGCTTCGCTGCCACACGCTTTATACCCAAAATCTGCAAAGAAATTGTATGGCATGAGCCAACCGATATGCCGACATCCCCTGCAACTTCTTTAAAAGTGATTCCATTGTTCCTAATAATTTTTCCCACTTTATAAACATTTGCATCGGTTTTTGATGTGATGGAGCTTCCAGGACGATTTGAGAAGCGATTTCATTAGCACGAAATATTAGTGGTCTTCGAAAAGAACAAGATTTTTTGTTTCGTTTTAAATAAATTTTCAGTTACTCTGCTGATATATATTTAAATAAAACATCTACATTTTTAAAGTTTCAAGAATTTATCTGTTTGTTGTGGTCTTGGCTGTATATGTCGGCATTTAATTGGCTGCTAAAGCAAATCTTCAGTAAAATTTTATCAGTTTAAAAATTCTCAACTTAATAAGTTTATGCCAAAACATTGAAACACAATATGAGAATTCCCTACTGTATATGAATATTACAAAATACATAATCATACTTTGCTTAAAATGCTTTTATACAATCATTATATACTCAACATGACTCTGATATGTTCTGGGACAAGGTGATTTTTAATTATAAAATAATAATATCTATTGCAATAAGTTTTGTGTTACAAAAAAAATCACGACTCAAGTTTTACATAATGTCAACGAAATTTAAGTTTGTGTTCGATTGCGACAATTGTTGATATTCTTCTACGGCGTGGTTAATACGAGTGACACATTTCAGCAAATATATGGTAAAATGTAATAAGAATTCTTTTCAAATGCAATAAAATGTTTAGGACATACCGCAGGACGAATTACATTTGAAGTACTTTCAAAAATTTTGTTTTTTCTAACATCTTACATCTTAAACATGATACAAAAAAGAGGACATCTCTGGAATCTCATGGCTTTCATTAACGGCTATTAACTTAAAAGGTAGCGAAATATCAGATTAAATAAAATAAATTTCGTTATGGATAAAGCTGATCCAAGGCTCTATGTTATTTAAATATAAAACCAATACATTTACAATATTTACTTAGTTTTAAGTTCCTAAATATGTTATATTTTCTCGTAAATTTTTATATTTTCGATTATTTTCATTTGCTAAGAAAATAATTCTATATAGATTTATTAGCAGAAAAATGGAGAACATAATCTTAATTATTAAATAATGCTTCTCGTATAGTTTTTATTTTATTTTTATAAATCTTGATGGAAGTATAATTCGCTGTTCACTTTCCCCTTCACTTTGTTTTTTTCATGGTTTTTATAATTTATTTTTGGTCATTTATAAGAGTCCTTCCATTGGCTGGTAGATATCCTTTGGTTAATGCACTGAGTATTATTTTTTGCTATTATTTTATTTTTATATTCTTGGTATTTATTTGCTTTTTTATGAACTACTTATGGTTTATTTCAGTCATGTAAATTTATAACTTTTAATACAGTATTTATATTGTGTTTTCACAATATGAATGTTGTGTGTAAAAAATATAAAATCAGTTAAAATAAAATTCTACGATAATACAATTTCATAAATTGCACAAATATGCATGCAACTTTTGCGTACAACATCGGTAGTGTTTGTTTTTATGTCTTTCTTTTAAGAGCTTTAAGTTGTGGCTAAGGATTACATTGTAACAGGACTAAGAAAGACTCTTCTTTCATTTGTAACGGAGAAACTTTATTTTGTAGTAATAATAATTTTATTTTATTTCGGAGAGACTAAGCACGTTTTTTTTCAGTCAAAAATTATGCATTTGTTATTGAATTCTAAAAAATTTTGATTCCTATACGAAACTGCGCATGTGTGCAATCTTCCATTTTCCGGGCAAAAAATTCCATTCTTCTTGGCTAAATGGGGGTCCATTCATCCAAATAATTGTTGAAATGACCCATTAACTTGGCATAGTATTCAACATTTGTTTGTTATACTACGTGTGTCACAAAAAAACTGTCACCATAGTATTATTGACTGATAAATCCTCCTCGGCCTTCTCTGGCTCCGAATCAGCACGAGAAAGCCACTATTTTGACTGCTTTTTGATCTTTGCTGTATTGTGGTCGATCCACGTATTGCCCAAGTTTACAATGGCAGGAAACCTTGTCAATATTGAAGTTTAACAACGCAAAATACTGCTTTGAAGTTGTCACACGTTGCGTTTGTTGTCGATCAAGCAAACGATGCACGCATTTTGCTTTCTCATACCCAAGTGATCATTCACACAATCTCTTGCATTTCCAAACTCCGATCGGCCAACAACGTATCGGTAATTTCAATTGTTTGGGGTGTAGAGACCTCAACTGGGCTTACAAAGCGCTGGGCATCTTCCGTGCTACAACAAAATTTATTAAAACAATTTTTACTATTGAAATTTATCAAGCATGAAATTGGTTTGAGTGAAGGTTTTTTCTGCAAAAAATAACTTTTAATGACCACACGAGGTTCACTTTTTTCAATTCGTCGACAAATCACGCGATGTGTCAAATGTGTGTCAAACACAAACTAAATGACGCAGCTTGTTTAAACTTCGACAGGATAGATGCTTGTTTTCAAAAATAATGTTTTCCATTCAGTTAAGAGGCGAGAAATGCAGAAAGTTTCGATCTTATTGATCTGCCCTCGTGTAATAAGACCATGTTCTTTGTTTTATTGTGTTTTATTAAAAATTTATCAAAATTAACAAGTGGACACAAGGAGTTTCATAATCATAAAATTATACTAAATATATCATGAAAATGAGATGTTGAATCTTTCATTATAAATGATCAGTGATATTAATGTTTTACTGCTGCATCATAATCTTATGTGGAATATCGGTTGAACAGTAAAAATATTGAAAAATATATATTAATGCTAAATGTAGCATCAAGCAACTGTTTTTGTACTATTCTGATCTTAAGAAGAAACAACACATCGCGAAGGAATGGGCAACACGTAAAGCTTGTCTACTAATTTTATAAAAAGATTCTTCCCAGACAATCAAATGCCATAATCCAGCCTGCATTCCATCACTTCAACTTATCCAGTTATAACATTTTGATTCGGCGAACTCCACGCTATTGTCTGTGTTTTGGAATTTCCATCTAAAAGAATGCTCATGAAGTTTGTACAGAATAATGCCTGCATCCATTTTTAGGAATAACATTTTCGGCACACATTTAAAATAAACACAACTACGACTATTCTAATTTAAAATGAATTTTAAAGATAATTCCTTTTAGTATTGATTTATCTTTACCATCTATTTTCACTTCCCTTCTACATTTCAGTAAAAGTATTGCATTATTTTCATAGATAAGATTGTATTTTTCATTCATCAAAATATTTAATTCATATTAAATCATCCATGTAAATTTATTTAATTACACAATTGGATTAATTTCATAAAAAGTTCATTTTCATTTCAATTAAATCTAAAGTTTCATTGCACTACTTTTACAAAATTGCGTTCAATGCACTGAGTCCTTTTTTAAAATCCATATTCTCCCACCTCAAACAATAGGCCAGACACTATATCCTGTTTAATAGCATTTGTATTTTTGATGTCATTATTAAAATGCTGCAACAAATAATACAAATTTGCAAACAATAAATGTAACAACAGCAACAACAAAAACATTTATATCCACAAACAATTAAAATCTTATTGTGTTTTCCCAAACACTTTATATATGTAAATAGAGGATAATGGAATAAAAGCCTTTCACACACAAAAACACACACACTTACTGCTGTCATATTTACATGAGAACTTTTTTAAACTATGCGTGAGTGTTAAAAAAGCATTTTTATTTGTTAAAGTGCTCTCTTGTAATGCCCTTTACAATTAACACACGCATACCCTGAAATGTCCCAATATCCTTTAGAGTGTACGTGTGTGTGAATGCGTGATCTTTAGCCGGCATGTGTTCGGTAGTATTTACTTTTTACGAACAATACATTTTAATAGCTCCAAGTAAATTCCTTCAACGGAAAAATTTATTCGTTGGGCCGTTTTTTTTTTGTTTAAGTGACACTTGGCCAATGAGACCAAACCTCAAAATAAAAAATAAACAAAATAATGCAAAAACTATTAAGAAAAGTGTTTTGTACATTTGGCACTGAAGAAATTACCTTAAAAAAGTACCTTATGCTAAAGGTACCTTTCAAAAAGTACTCTTGAAAAATATAACTCCTTAAAAGATTACCTGTTTAGAAAAGTAACTTTTAAAGGGGTACCTTTTATAAAATGTAACTCGTAAAGAAGTAACTTTTGAAAAAGTACTTTAAAAAAGTGCGTTAAAAGGGATGGATGTATCTTGAGAAATTTTTTTTCAAAACAGTATTCTTTAAAAATTTACATCTTAAAAAAAGTAGCTTTCAAAAGATACCTATAAGAAATATCTTTGAAACAAGTATTTTTCAATAAAAAAAATTTCAAAACCATTTGGAAAAGTACCGCGTAAAAAAGTACATTTTAAAAAGAGTAATTTTTAAGAAAATTATCTGCCAAAGCAAACGCATTTTTAAAAAGTTTATATTTATATTTTATTGAAAAAGTATTTATTATAAAAGTACCTCTTAAAAAAACGTTGTGAAAAAAGTACCATTATAAAAACTACCATTATAAAAAAGTAACGTTTAAAGAAGTGCCTGTTGAAAAAGGTACATTAAAATAGTATTCTTCAGATAAGTACATTAAAATGAGGCACTTTTTAAAATATGTCTTTTAAAAAGTTACCCCTTAAGAAGGTACGTCTTAAGATGTACCTTTCAAATGTAACTTTTAAAAGGGCGCATCTTAAAAATAGAACCTTTTAGAAAGTACATATCAAAAAAGTATGTATAACTCAGTAAAAATATACTTTAAAAAAAGTACCTTTTGAAAAAGAATATTGTTAAAAAAAAACCTCATGGAAGAAACTACAGTTTAGAAAAAAGTACCTTTTCAAAAATTCCTTCTAGAGCTATACAATATTGCCCCTCCATCGCTGCCACCATTATTCGTAGGTATTACCGGGGAAGTTTTAGTATGACAGTTGAACTCCCACCAACTAGCCCATGCATGCATCCGTGATGACGTCGTCATTACTTAGCAACTGGGCTATTTTCAAATAGCCCGCATTACCGCACCAGTTTAGCTTGTAACATTTGAACCAGATATCCCGTAGTCCTTTAAACGATTTACAGTCCCCTTTAAACCGTTTCCTATACTAGGTGATCAGGTAGTCTACAATTTATTTTTGGTTGAAAATGACTTGGGACCATTAATATACAAGCGTCTACTTTATTCTTTCTATGATGATTTCTTATAGCAGAGTCCATGATCCTAACGCGAATCCATAGTCAGTTAAGGGAATAGAAGAGCAGTAATATTAACATATATATTTTCAGGAACTCATATCCATGTCCAATATTGACACGTGTCCAGAACTTTATACCTTCCATGCCCTAATCGCATCCTTCATTATTAGCGATTTGAAAAAAGGGATTTAGCTGTTGAATTTGCTGCTTTGAAATTGAAATGAGCATGTCCTTTGTAGTAGTTCCATACTATTACTGCGGCCTAAGGCATTTAAGACAAAAATATGTATATTTTTAACGATGCTGCAAATGAATATTTTATTGAATACTGAATATTTTAATTAATAGAAAATTTATTAATTCCTTTCGTGGAAATATAAGCCACTTTAATGAAATTTCCGTTTTACAATACACCTACGGGTAGGAAAAATATTTACAGGCAAAATATTTGCTCACAGCCATACGAGTAATTACCAAAGTTCTTGGTGTTGTAAATTTTACATTTCTCTTTTTCATGGTATTGTTTTAATTTAAGGATATTCATCTCTAGTATTTCCTGCTGCAACTGACTGCAAATAAATAGCATTGAAATCATTTAAAACAAGAAATAAAAATAAAACTTTGTTGAAAAAAGAAATAAGCGAATAAAAGTATTCGATATAAAAGTTTATTTAACACTTGAACCAATAAATGTGATTTCGCTGGGATAATAATAAAGCGAATAATTTTAAGTGTCATAAATTTAAATCTGTCTAGTGGGTAAAAGCGTAATACTAATAATTCTTTTTATTAAAAGTACAATTGTTATTAATGGCCATTCTTCATATAAACATATAAATAAATATGTGTGTAGCCTTTACACTTTCAATTTTATTGTTTTACAACTGTTTACTGCTTTATGGGCGGTAGTAAATAAATGCGAAATAAAAGGGGATCATAACGATAAGATATAGTGTTCACTTATTATTACGAGATGGTCAAACATATTGACACCCATAAAAAATACGTTTGCAATTTCTTATAAATAAAGCGAATTTACAATAAATAGAATTGGCTGCGCCGCTGGCAATTTTTTTTAAGTTTATTATTGCTAAATGCCCACATTTGTTTTTTGATTACTTTTTAATATTTGTATATGTTTTGTACTTTTAGTCCACTGTTTTTGACATTGTGCAATAATAGAGTTGTAGTTGTTGTACTAATGTGTTTACCTGTTATGAAACCCTCTTGTTTAGGAACCATAACAAAAATGTATATCTTTGCATTCGAGGCCCATTAATATAAGGCCTATGCAATAGCCCAGTAAGATGATTGTCCCTATATAAGGGTCTTGCATAATTTTTACATTAAAACTAACAAGGTGTTATTGATAGAAAAATGTCCCATAAATGATTTAAATATATTGAGCCATTAACCGAGTAGTGAAGCATAAAATGGTAATAACAGTCTGCCTTATTCTAATTGTCGTCATCGTCGTCACATCAAGTCGACATTAAAGAAAATTTTTGTTCTGTGCTCGTTGCAGACAGTAATTGAGTATTGTTTACGGCCACTTGCCAATTTATAAGCCTTAGTAATGGTAATAGGTTATAAATAATATATAATTGCTCTCGATAACGACCCTACATTTACCGAAATACTGCTGTCGACTTCGTGTGACGTCGATGCCGACAAATATTATAAGATTGAATATCAGTAAAATATTCCATAATATTATTTAATGTATAGGTCTCCTTGGCCTTGCGGTTTGAAAACCTTCCAAGTAACGCCTAGAGATGGCGCAGCACAGGATATTTATAAAGAACTTTTAAATCCTACAGGGGTAATAAATTTCTTTCACACAAATAGAGCTTTCAGTACAAAAAAAACCTAAATATTCCATTAACAATTTACGATCAATAAAATTAAATCTGAAAATTGTATATAGGAAAAGTGGCATTAAAAGTTGCAACAAAATCTATTTTATAATAGTACTAGAATTTAGAGCAAATATAAAAAATTCAGGGACGTAACAGTTATAAGATAAACGATAAAAAAATCAGATTTAACAATTATTACTGATACATTTACGTAATGGTTATAGTCAACCATTAACAAGAAATATATTTTATTTTGGTTATTTTAACCAATTGAAATGAGATATATATTTTTTTGGTTATAAATAATTGTTATATGAACCAAAAAAACTTTTGGTCGAAAATAACCATTATTTCAACCTAAAAAATTTTTTGGTCGAAAATAACCATTATTTCAACCAAAAAAATTTTTGGTTGAAAATAACCATTATAAAAAAAATTTTTTTTTTGGTTACTACTTCAAAAAATCGACTTTTTTAGTGCCTTACCAATGAAGAAATTACACTGTGCAAGATCGAAACTCAGTATCACACTAAAATAATTCTAGGTCCTGAAACATGATTTAACGAACTCTTTCGACGTAATATTGTATTGATCTTGTGCATACAATGTGTTTCAAAAAGTTACCAACCTAATGTGTACCAAAATAAAAGACAGTAAGGTTAGACGTGTTCCACACATCTAATTACTATATAGGAAAAATTTTTGTATATTTGAGTTTATGTATATATCTACGAACTTGGTGACAACAATAAAACATTGAAATTTTTGGAATTTTTGGATACATGATAACCAAAAAAAATAAATTTTTTTCTATAATGGTTAATTTCAACCAAAAAAATTTTTGGGTTGATTTAATGGTTATTTTTAACCAAAAATTTTTTTTGGTTGATATAATGGTTATTTGTAACCAAAATTTTTATTTTCTCAATTAATTAGTTACGGCAACCAATATAATATAAAAGTCACGATAATGGTTAAAAATTCCGAAATGCAGATAAAGGGCTTTTTTGCCTAACCTTTTTGCTCAGAAATAAAAATATAACAGTTATTTTCGGTCCCTGAAAAAATTTCTTTCCTATAAAACTTCGTTCTGGTAAACAAAAGGGGTAAGCAAATGCTTTAACAGCTTCACCCTTGACCTGCTGTTTAAAGTTATAAAAATACAAAAAGTAATAAGAAACGATCATATCAAGTAAATCGCTGGTAAAAGAACAATCGGTGTAGATAACATGATAAAAAATATATGCACATATATATCCTTCCACAACTTTTTTTGTATTATAGTTTCTTTAGCTGCACACATCTCATAAAAATGTGTGTGTGTGTCTGTGTATCATATCATATTGTATGCCTGATTGACTATATTGAGAAGATTTTTTTAATACTGTACATTTTGTGATTTATTCACACTGATTTAATTTGTGTTCTTAAAGCCCAAATATTTTTGTAGATTTTTTTCTCTTTTTTCATCTTATGAAGAGTTTTTTATATGTGTTTTCGTTGCTGTTGTTTTAGTTTTTGCCTCAAAAATACATAAAATTTGTTGAAGAAAAAAATTTGTTTAGGAAGTTTATGTTTTCTTCTTGTTTTCTTTCTGCTCTTTTCATATTGCAAGTTTTATGGTTGATGATTTCTTCTTATCTACCCTCATATGATTTGCATTGCTTAGCACAATGGGTTGCGTAAGTATTTTGATATACTTTGGCTTGCTTCAAAGCCTGCTCGATCAGTCAGCACTAACAGTTAGAAAAGTGACTTTTTCGGGAGGCGTTGGATGCTCTTGGATCTCATGTGGATTGGTGTCGTTATAAATTCGAAAATTTTGTTCGTACATATACGTGGTAGGATATTGATGTCATATAAAATAGCTTCTTTAGGATGATTCCTGTAGCTCTTATCAGAGAGTCTGGAAGTTGTTTTAGTTTATTATATAGTCAGCTCACAAGGTCTTGTTTTTAAACGGGTCTCTTGAAGTGAGTTTTATAATTAGTTTTGTTGGAACTATAACCAGTGGCAGTAGCATTATAGAAACCGTCACTGGAAAGCTTCTTTAGACCATTGCAGTGATCTGTCACAAGGTCTCCTTAAGGCGTCAATTTCTCCTTCCTATGACAAGACCGTGTTAAAGTGAGGTGCTGTTTTCATGCAAAGAATTAGAACTCAAACTGGTCCCTGTCCCCAAAAAACAAGTTACGGGACTTGTTCTATGTCAGTTCCCTTCCCTTAGGGTATTTATATGAGGCCCTCAAGTAACCTATAAAATTATAACGCTTTTTGAATGCAACATGATCATATTGAAAATATAAATCAAAATTGTTATTTTGATATCCCTTTTATATGGAATAATCAGAGTCTTATCCAAAACTACACCGAATGAGCTAAAACGTTAAAAAATTTCAATCGCATTTCGTCAAGTGCTATTGTTTTTGAGATACGACGTCTTTTGCTTTAATATTACGTACGAAGCTAAATTGCATATTTTTTGCAGATCGTATGAAATTTCATTCGTTGATTTTTGTCTACAAAACAAATCACTGTGGGCTGTCCCGCCTTATTTTTAAATATTTTGTACTTGTATTTTCTGCCTAAATATATTTTCTAATTAAAGCAAATATTCCGAATATGCGATAAAAACATTTCCCCGTTTAAACTATCGAAAAATGTTGTCGAACAGATTCAAAACAATTTGATTCATATTAAAACGCGATTCAAAAAATTTTTTCAAATAAATTTTTTGCTTTCAAAAAACGCTGCTGATACAAATTTATTATATTGCAAGTCCATAGTGCAGTGCCACATTCTTTAATACATTTATATTATTTTGGAATATTAAGTTTTTTTCTTTTTTTTCTCCTTTGTGGCTGGTTATTTACTTTCCAACCAAGTCAGTGGGAAAATGTGTGCCATCTCATTTCATTTTATTCCATTCCATTTACAACATACTTTAGATATACATACACCCATATACACTTGCACACATACACCTAGACATACTTATATGCACATACACACGCCATAGCATTTGTATATAAAATAATCTGCTGATTAAGTTTTTCAAAAATTTTGTTCTAAATTTGATTTTTAGTTGAGTGTTTTGTTGCTAAAGAATTTCCATTTGTTACAAATAAGTGTGCGAGTGTGGATGATATGGGGCTCGTGTGAGTAAGTGTGAGTGTATTTTATTATAAGTAAAACTGTAGCTGCATATGTATTGGTGTTTCGTTGCTGTTTCTTTTTTGGATCTTTATAATCAAATAACACAAGATTATGTGAGTATTTGCAAATTGTTATTAAATAAGATGTGTGTCTGTTTGATGTTTTCTGGCTCCCATGCTGCCGCCGGATATTTTGTTGTTGATTTTCTTTCCACTCCAAGTTTATTTGCAGGAAATTTTTATTATTTTTATAGCAGTCGAGATATAGAAAGAATCCGTTGCCGTAAAAAATAGAGAAATACATATAAATTTAGGTCTTAAGTACTTAATTCAAGTGTGTATTCATTAATTTATTTTTCACAAACTCGTTCGGAAGAAAGATTTAAATAAACAAAACAATTTAGTTTAATAAGACTTTTAATCAACAGTAAATTGATTTCTCAAAATAGTACATTATACATTGATGTAACTACTTGTGGGTGTATTTCTCGTATTTCTGTAAAGGCTTGAGGGGGTCTTTATCTGTATGTAATAACACTTACAAATAAAAAATCAATTTTCGAAAAGCCTTGATATGCTAAAGTTAATAATAATATTTTGGGTAAGAATTGTATGAATGATTTGCATTTTTTATATTTTAAAGGATTTATATAAAAGTCGTCAATTAATTTAATTACTTTAAGTGCCTGGAGTCCTTGGATGACATTGGACTTATTAATATTTCATGTATTCATTGATGATCTCTTTTATTATTTTTTTCAGCTCTTTAACTTCTTTACACTTGCAGCATAAATATATTCCGGCTGCATCAAATATTTATGATATGAACACATAAGTAGTTGCAGCACAAATACGTTGGCATTAAAAATAGCGGTGGCTGAAATGAAAAAGGAAAATATATAAACGTATGCGGCCTTAAATTTTTTATAATTAATTTGTTATGTCCCAAATAGGCTGTTGCCCATACTTCTTGTATGGGCCAACATAACTAGCTTTATGAATTATTTGGTTGCAAATATCATTTGAACTTTAGGAGCATCATCTATATTTCTTCAAGGTGATAAATCGCATGAAGCACGTTATCGTCAGCCACCAATAGTCTTATTTTTCTGAGTTTTAACATACTTTTAATATAGAAAAAATAATATCAATAGTTATAATTCAAAAACATTACGGTTTACAGTGAAAGCAGTAATTGTTGTCTTATACAAACTAAATGAGAATTGTAAAATTAGTTATACAAACTATAAAAATGATTGAATGGAAATTAAACAGAAATATTTTTGACCCTATGCGGCCATTACTCTTGGATCACACTTCTAAACAGTATCATCTTTACAATAATATTTGTCTTCATTTAGTGTTAGAAATATTTTTTCATGTGTCAGCAAACGAAACATAAGAATTTAAAAGTTCTATGAATTTGCATGCAAAACTTTTCATTCAACACTAATTGACATGTATTCCATGATTGCATTTTAATAAGTGTCTGTGCGTGTATTTATGTGAGTGTACCTTTGAATCCAATACCAAAAAAAATTAAAATCCTAAATGAAAAGCTTTAAATGCAACAGACATCTGTCAATACTTTTTATGTGTTTATGAATGAATCTGCATTATGAAAAGTTTTGAAATCCAACTGCAATATTGAAGTGGACGTTTGTAGTAGCAGGAGTACAAGTATTATATGCATGTTGACTGTAAATGTAGTGGTTACATGAAGCATAGACGTTTTGCTTCATTCACATGAATGTTGTTTCTACGTCAACAGTTGAGGTAATAAAAATCTTTTTTTTTTTGATATAAATTCAAGAAAGTTTCTATAGCTGGTATTTATTTATCAAACTTAATATTTTCCAATTAAATTATTGCTTTACTTATCTAGTTTTTGTTATCCTTTTATTAGTGATCCCGATTCGAAATGATTTTCGGAAAGTTGTGCTATTATTTTTGTTCATAATGCTTAGACTTGTTCCCAAATAGTTAGTGCCCTGCAAATAAAAGGAAAAAATTAAATTTATTCGAGTGACTAGGGCAAAACGTTACGTCGATATATGTTTTCATTACAATTATTTCCTTAATAAATTGACTATATTATTCGACCTTTCTTAATTAGTTGTATTAATTTATCGAGTTTGAGGTCTAAATCAATATATTTATTTTTTATTTTTCAATATTTCAGGAAACATTTTTATACAATTTGTTTTTTGTTTCAAATTGTATAAAAATTTATGGGCTCATTGTATGGGCTCATTGTCATTCATTCAATATTTTAATATTTGAACCTTAGGCAAATAAAAATTTTTGTTGAATTTATTAGACAATTTTTATTATTCTAGATAAGTCCATTTTTCAGTCCTTTTTTATTAGTCAAGGAAATTTGAATCAAAGATATCATGAGAAACGATATATAAAAAGAAGCGATTTGAAAATGTCTATTGCTGTTTTGCCTTATCGACTCCAAATTCCATTTTGTTTCAAGTAAAAGGCTAGCATTTTGCCAGATAATGTGAAAAAATTAAATCAGTTTCGTAGAGTATAGTTTTGCAATCTTGTTTAATGGGAATAGACAAGAATTTAAGTTTCGTGATTTGCCCGTATTTCAAATTAGTAAATCGTGACTTGATCCAGGCCTAGTGGAGTCATTTCCGAACTTTATTTGAAGGCAATCTTCTGGAAAATATATGAGTGCAGTTGCTAATTGCAATGGCAATGTAATTGAGGTGTCTGTTTGATTATGTCCAATGAAATTTAAAATCATTGTGAATACTTTTTTACTTAATCGGTAATATTCAATAAATCTGTATGAAAATAAGACGTGAAAACATGAATTTTAAATAAACTATTTTATTAACATATAACCTGCCTTCCGAGAAATCCAAATGATGGGCATTGTCCCGCAATTATTTTCTTCCTACATTTTCATATTTAAACGTTTCTTCTAATAAAAATGCTCCTGCTCATTTCACAATGAATGTTATTTGATTTTCAATATTTTTGTTTTAATTATTTATATTTTTTTAATTCAACGAAATTTTCTTTTAAAGGTAAAGTTAACTATTTTGTTGATTTTTCCTTTAAAAATGATACAGAATGAAACAAAAAATGGAATATAAAAGCGATCAAATTCATAGCAATTAAATCATTTTCGAGATTGATTACAGTTTTGAAAATAATCGTTTTTTATCAAATACCTGAAGGTTTTCGTACAAAACATATAAAAATAGAAGTTTCATCTAATATCTATCTATATATACATATATATAAAACAGGATGTGTGTATGTATGTATGTATGTATGTATGTATGTATGTATGTAACGTAATGGCTCCAAAACGGCTGGGCCGATTTTGACGAAATTTTCAGGGAACCTTCGGAATACTCTGGGCGGGTGACACTGTGAAATCCGATTTCTTATTTTCGGTCTGTGGGCGGAGGGGCGTGGCAAAATCCAATAATTCATAAAATGAGAACGGTTTGGCCGATTTCTGTAAAACTTTTTGTCAGTTGTTCGTATTTTCGAGGAGAAGGTTTTTATGGAAGAAAATTTTGGAAAATCCATCCGGAAAAGTCGGAAAATTAGAAAAATAGAAAATCGAGTTTTTGTATGAAATTTTGTTTAAAATTATTCCTTAATGGATTTGGAAATTAAAAAATAGAAAGTTTGTCTGAAGGCTTAATATTGGGGCGAGGCGAAGTTCGCCTGGTCCACTAGTATTTTATAAAAATAAAAAATAAAGTAATATTTACCTTATGCTAAAATATTTGAATATATGAGTAAAATAAAAGTCAAAAATTTCGAATAAATTTTGCAATAAATATTATTTTTGCCTTTATGAAGTCCTAAAGGAACTAGCGGGCCAAAATAAATATATGTTAGGTTCATGCGTATATATTTGTATGTGTATGGGACTTACACATACATATGTAAATTTGATTGTTCAAAGTGTGGTAGTACGCTCTTTTATATTCTGTTTGTTTCCATGTCTTTAATTCATAAATGTCAATACAAAATCAAATGTTCTGGACGTTGATTGTCTTACGTTTACGAAATGAATGTATGTGCGTGTGTGTGTATTCCTATACTGTAGATGAATACATGTATTGTATGAGTGAACATGTCTATCCAAATATGAAGTGTGCACTTCTGCATGTGACTACAAGTGCATTGGATATGAATTGTATGGAAATCTGTTTTACGAAGGAGTTAAATCAAAAGATTTAAAAATAATCAATAACTTTGTTTCATTCAACATTCATTCAAGTTTTGAAATGAGATGTGTTTTTCATTAAAAATAATGAAATTATAATAGCAAATTTGAATGAAATTAAGCCTATTTTTGGTGGTAAGCTCAAACTCAAATCTGATCTGACTCCATTAGAGAATGATGTTTATTTCTTAATGTATTGCATGACTGGAAAAGACAAGAAAAGTAAAAGTATTTACTGGCATATTATTATTGTTAACAAATACATACCGAGCTATTTTTTGATATTTAGGTAAACTTTGGAGCCGACTTGGCTGCAGTATAAGAATTCGTTATTTTTGCATACTGTTTTAGATTATATTTGAATTGTTCAATATTCTTCTGACAGCTGTTATGACAAATATATGTCTCTTCTCTATACTTTTCTCCCATTAAAAAATAAAGTTATGGGCCATTCTTCAATTAAATAAAAATAATCCAAAAGAATTAGGCCATTGTAAGAACTAACAATGCCTAATAAATAATCCAATTAGTTTTATTGATTTACATTCTTTTTTGTTTGCTAGTAGAATCTTTTTACTTTCTAGTCAAATACGATTTATAAAAATATCGCTTCTGATTATTTGTTTTTTCTGTAAATGTCTCTTTTTGGGGCTAATTTTTAGTTGAAAGATAAATTACATTCGCTTGTTGCCTGTGGCTTAAACTTCACATATAGTTTGTCAGATAAAGTTTTCCAGCCAATAATTTAAGTTTAACTGGTTAAAATTTCTCATTCAAATTCAATCTAGAGCTGTGAAATGAAAAATTTAACAATAGAAACAATATTTTAGCAGACATTTAAAATAAATAAATGAAATAAAATATATTATTCAGCATTACGTCTTCTAGTTTTTGACTAGTCAATTAAATTTATTTATTTGATGCTCCAGTCATATCTTATTTTATTTTTTACTCTTCCAAATATCCAGTAATAAAATAAAATAATTCTAGCCAAAAAAAGTAACGACTTCAATACAAAAGACCAATCGAACAGATTAGAAAACCGAAGGAAATTTTTGGTTTCATCTAAAAGCCGATACAATTTATTTATAGTCTATGTATTACTCTCAAGAAAGATTAAATCGCCTTTCTAAATAAACAAATTTCAAAATGGTGCCCATTAATGGCGGAGTTGTGTTATAAAGGGTGATTTTTTAAACAACTGTTTTTAACAACTCAGCTGCTTTCGCGTAACATGTTACTGTTAAAAATGCCAAGTTTGGTCTATAATTTATACATATATGAATGGATTTACAAACGAACACCGGTTGCAGTTTATTGAATTTTATTATCAAAATTCATACACGATTAAGAAAGAGCATCATCCATTTTTTTTATCGGAAAATTCTGTTCAGCGACGAAGCTCATTTCCAGTTGAATGGATACGTGAGCAACACAAATTGCCATATTTAGTGTTAAGAGCAACCAAAAGCATTGCAAGAACTGCAAATGAACTGTTGGGTGTAGCATCATTGGACCGTACTTTTTCAAAGAATACGAAGGCGCGAACGTTACTGTGAAAGGCGAGGGCTACCGTGCGATGATTACAATTTTTTTTGCCCAAAATAAAATACGCTGGACTTGGCCAACATGTCGGCGCCACATGCCACACACTACACGAAACAATGGCCCAATTGAGGGGAGAGTTTGGTGAAAAGTTTATTTCACGTTTGGGGCCCATCAATTGGCCACCTAGATCGTGCAATTTAGCGCCTTTAGACAATTTTTTGTAGGATTGTGTTAAGGTTCATTTCTATAAGGACAAGCTCGCGAAGGTTGACGCACTGGAAGCCAATATTGAAGAATTTACTGATGTGATACTGGCAGATATATTGGAGAAGGTATGCCAAAGTTGGATCCAGCTTATGAACCATCTGAGGCGTAGCCGCAGTCAACATTTTTATGAAATCAACTTTAAACTTTGAATTATGTAGATCGTTCTATCGACTTCAATAAAGATTTCATACATTTCCCTAAATTTTATATGTTTTTTTATTAATCAAATCCAAAAGCTCTTTGTGTCATTATTTTGAGCAGCCACTTTGTCCATTCGATTTTCATCTTAATTTCTGTGAAAACAAACCGCAATAGGCGATAGTTAAAATTTAAAGAGTGGGTTTGGCGATTAGCTCGTCAAAGTTTATAGGACCAAACCTTTTGAAACAAAAACACACAAAAAAATAATAATAATTTTGAAAATCGTTATATAAATGGTGGAGTTATGCGATAATTATTATTTCGGGTTGGCAACTTTTCCCTCAGATTTTCGTTTTATTGACCTTGACAGCTGAGCCTTAATTATCCATCATCGGCATCAACATGTGAAAAATTCATTGAGAAAAATTACTTGGCGTAAGTCGAGAATAGCAGTGGTCCTAAAATTGACCTTTGAGGCAAATCCCTTGTTAGTTGTACTGGGTTGGATGTGGTGTTGTTAACACATACCGATTGCATAGAAAAATTAAATATAGATCCAAGCTTGCTATTCTATATTTTAAAGTTAACTCTATCAAACGAATGATTGAAAAGGACTACATCTAGTCTGGGCCTAATATTCTTCGAAACATTCATAAAGAGAAATATGTTTTAAAGGACCTCATATGTGTTTAAATTATAGAAAGATATTTAAAATAGGTACTTTATCCTTTTTTAAATACAAAAAAACTACAAGTGACAACTGGATAAAGTTTTATTTGGATCAAAGGAAGCGTTCCACATTATTTTATGAACCTTTGTGATTGAATCGTCTATATGATATTTGTGAAGGAAATATCGAGGAAAGATTTAGTATAATTTTTAAGTTCTTATTTCAAAATCTTTATAATTTTTTAGCATGCGTTTTTGAGCCAAAGTTAAGCCATACTTGGAAAGCATAAGTTATTTGCTGGTTTCACCAAACACAACTTAGCAATACTGACGACTTTTTATTTTGCTCTTTTTAAATGAAAACACTCATACGATTACTTAAACAAAGAAAAGATGTTAAATAGAAATTGTCATTTCATAAAGCAAAAATAAAATAAAAAATTAAAACACTCACAAAAAAAGCGTAAGACTGAATAATAAATGGTTGATGATTTCTCTTTCGTTTGAAGAGAAACAAGTTGAAAGTTAATGTGAAAATTTTTTAAGTAAATGTAAAGTAATGCAAATAAAATATGTTGCATGTAGCTTGCATACTTTCTACCGACAGCATGCTGCTGCTTTACATTTTGATGAATAAAGGAATTACATGCAGCGCCAACTTCACACACAGATACACATACGCACCCCAGTCATAAAGCAAATACACAAATTCATCATCATCAACACTGACACTGTAGTTACTTTACACTTAATTTTGTTTTATTTTTTGTTTTTGTTTTTTGCTTACTAGCATTTAAAAAAGAAAAGAAATTAAATATAAAAATTTTCATTTTTTATTTGTTCTTTGAACTTGTGAGTATGTGCTGAGTGGCAAGATCAGCAGGAGCTGCTCAAGCATTGCAGTGGCAAAAATACAAGCAAATAGACGGAGACATATTCATATAAATATTCTTTTAACAAACACACTTATACGTACTCAAGCATTTGTGGCATCAACAGTGACATTATTATGCACATACTTATTAACAACATGTCAATGATGAAGGCGTTGACGATGATTTCTGCTGATTGATTGATAATGCATCAGAAATCAGGCTGACTTTCAAAGTATAAATTGATGTAAAGAAAATGAGGTTGATTATTTATGGCAAAAGAGAAAATGCGCTGCGACATAAAAAACTAGGAAAAAAAATTCTGTAAAATAAAGAGGAAATAGTCTCCTGTGTACCTTCTTATTTCCTTTTTAAACGAAATAAAACAAACTTTTAAAATTAAATTCTTTGCAAAAATATATGTTTGGGTATCATGTAAGGGTTTTAGGCACAATGTGAAGTATTTTTAATCAAGTTTCAGCAAAATTCATTTTCGTATCCTTTATTATATTGTTTACCCTTCAAGCATACGTTTGCTTCAAAGCTAATTTAATTTCCTGTTGTGTCGTATACAAACCACATAACTTCCATGCCTTGACAAAATGTCAGAAAAAAACCACAAATTATCAAAAATTAAATAAGATGTTGAAAAAATGTAATTAAATTAAGAAAAAAAAAATAAGAATTATCCCCACACTTGGAAGGAACTACAAGAGCATTGCGTTTTCTTTATCGTCATTACATCTTTCTTTTCTTTTAACAAAAGAAAAACGGAAACGGATGTTGTCGAGGATGTGACGGATGTTGTCATAATACATCATACATCGAAATAATAACAATAACAATTGCAATAGCAACGACAGCAAAACAATAAATTCTAAATAAACTAAACAACTTTTAATGTGTAGAACAACAACGCCAAGAAAAACCACAATTATTAATTTGACAAACAAACACACAACCAAAGAAACAAACACACCTTTTATTTGTGTAATTATTTACTTTTTAAATAACGAGCAAAGAGCATACTTTTAGGCAAAAGAAATAAAGTTTTCCGCTATAAGTACAAATGGCTCTGGGTGTTTGTATTAACACTATTAAAAATTATCGGAAGTTAAACGATATATTATTATTACTCATGTACAGGGTATTTTTTCGTTTGTTTGTTTGTTGGGAGGTGTAGAGTTTTAGAAAAACTTCCTATGATTTATATAAGTTTAAGTTCATTCATTACAAATATCTTCAGTTGTTTTAAGTATTTCACCAACCATTGGCTGGCATCGATAGCAAAAGTATAAGAAAAGTTACACGCAACCCATATTTACATGGCGCATACGATTCGGAGAAAACGGTGCAAAAACAATATCATGTAAAAAGAAGTTGGATGTAAGTCTAGTTATGACTTTTTAAGATACCTCACGGTAACAGAGTGGATCTATTATTCGAAATAATAAAGACAGTATATATTCTATATACAACACATCTGACGAATTGTATGGTCATTTAAAAAGGGCTCATCTAGAGTCTACTTGGAAAACCAATCAACGAATGTCTACTTATATGTTATAAAACAGTATATGAAATAGCAGGTTGCTTAGCAATGATGGTGTCACATTTGGCTATATGGTCGTTTTTAGATATCTCCCAGTCTTTGTCAAGTCAAAGATTTACTAATGGCAGGTAAGAAAATGGTTAAAGTGCTTGCATAAAAAACCGAGTACCCTAGGTTTGCTCCCTGGCAGAGAACAAAAAAAATTTCACCATGGTTTTACAAGTGGCTTCAACCCCTTCTGAAAATCCATGCAGTTAGCCCCTTGAACAACACCTCTCCCAGGAAAAGACGATAACATCATGACAAACAAAGGTCAGGCAGAGCCAACACCTTCTAGGAAAAAAGATAGGACTCAAAGATTAGCGAGGTTCTTCACCACTACACCAAAATACAGAGGGAGCGTTGTTTCTAGGCAACGACAGATGGCAGCCCCATTATCCTAGACCTGCTACAGCAGACCAATCATCTACTTGGCTGGAAGAAGAACCGATTACCGAAACGGATACAAGGCAAAAAACAAATAATAACAATGTGAAAACAACTGGAACAACAACCCATGTAAAGATAGATATGCTTTGTAGAAGAAGATGCATATGCTGCCTCCGGGAGTGGAAAGAACATATATAAGAAATTAATCATTTGGTCTTCCATTGACAGAAGCTCTTCCAATCACAAGATTAATGATATTTTTTTAAGAAAGACATATAACCCAAGCACTTTATGCCAGCCGAAGGTCTTTTGTGTGCCCTTCTAAGTAAACCCACACATAAGTTCGTTCGAATACCTTTAAATGAACGAGTAGTAAGGAATTTGGCTTGCCCTTACGTTGACCATTTTACGAAAATAATATCTTTAATTTGTCTTTTATCAAAGAATTAATTTTCTGCATCATATATATTCAAATTCCCTTCATTCGTCCAGTTACTTATTTGATTGACTTAAACAACAACAATTTGAGAGTAAAAAGATCTTCATTTACCAAATACTAAATGCGATGCAAATAATTCTTATCTTGCTTGTGCAGATAAAAATGTTTGGGATAAAGTAATTTCGCACAACGTGCCATTTAACAGCAATAAATATAATTTTAATTCATTCAACCTTGTCTTAGTTTGTTCAAGGAGTTATTATGTTAACAGGACTATCTTGAGTGTTTTTGCGTGTATGAGTGTTTGTATAATTGTTAGGATATGAAAATGAATGCAGATGTAGATGTATAAGTGCGTATGTGTGGAGGTGTTTATAATTTGTAAATTTTGTGTTGAAAAGCGGAAATACATTAACAGAAAACTACCAGGTACTTGTAGTTTTATTATTGTTGTGCTACTCTCTGCAGCTTCGTCCTTTCGAAATGGTACTGTGTGTGTGTGTGTGTGCGTGAGAGAGAGAATTCTATTTTCAAAACTAACGAGCCCTTGCAAAATTGTAGATTGTTTAAATTTTCATAGTGTTATATTTCTTACATTTAAACAGAGTGGTTGCAAATATGTACAAGGATAATTAAATGTAAACAGTTACACATTTTACAAAAGTATCCAATCTTAAACTTGAGTCCTATTTTTTCTTTGCTGTTGCTGTTGGTTTTTTATTTTTCCTGTTTAAGTGTTTTACATAAAATTGCAATTATAAGTGTCCGCACAATTTATCTTGAATAGTTGTTGTTGTTGTACTTTTTTGTTGTTGTTTCGTTCTCCAGTTTAATTTTTTAAATTTTGCTTTTAATGCGAGTTCACTTTTTGGTTGCTTGTTCGATAACTGTCTGTTGTGTTTCCTGTGGATATATTAAAGGTAAAAAACCGCTTTAATACATTTATAAGGATGTCTTTAAGAAATGTTATAAAAACCATATCCTTGTAAATTTTATAAAGAGGATAAAAGTGTTTAAGATTTTTCTTAAGGCGCTTGGCTTTAAAGCTGAGTAGTTAAGGAAAATTTGAATATATATTCTTTGCACAATTTCAAGGGATTTTAAGGAGTGTTTCATATGAAAGTAAAGTTCATTGACCTTAATATATGGCCCTGTAATCTGATTATTGGGAATTTGGAATAAGTTATCTAGCATAAGGAGGCAAAAAATTGGTAATAGCAAAAAAGGACATTTGCGTTGTTATTTTTTTTAAATTAATTGTGTTTTTTCTCACATCAGTAAAATGTTGTGTTGCAGGATAACAAAAAGTTAAAATACAAAATAAAGCTTTTGATTGTTTTTGAATACAGCAGAATCTGAGAAATTAGAACCACTTTGTTCCTCAGTTGATTCTAATATATGAAGAGTTTTAATCTTTGAAATTTTTTTGATTACAAAATTATTACAAAAGGATAAAAATAGTTATGGTAACGCAAAGAAATTTGCATTTCTGCATTGGGGCAAGAGTAATACAATTATCCACAAACATTAGCGCAAAACGAATTCTTTAAAAACATGGAAATAAGGAAGAAAAATTTAAATAATTACATACATACAACATTAAAAATTGTGTGCGAAATTGTTTGAGAAATCCTAGAAAACATTTAGGCATTCACAATGCAATGGGTTTTAAAGCCTACTAAGACTTTATTAGTATGAGACGTGGAAATTTGTGCCTTGTAAAAATGGCATCTTTCTTTTTAAATATTAGGTCGCTCACTTTTTTTTCAAAAATATAATTATAAATAAGCCGCTTTCATCAGAGTTATAGATTTTTGTCTTCATTAACTCCACTTTCGCCATTATTACTGGAGAGTACTTCAGCTCTAGTTCCATATCTAGTTTTTTATTTTTAAAGCCCTGTATCACGGAGCACACATCATCAAAAATTACCTCAACTTTCGCTTGTAGCGAAAGTCCAGTCATGGCATTCTCATCTCAAGCTTTTCCATCGCCGTATATTCAACGTTATGCTTAACAAGAAATAACAAAAAACCTCTCATAGACACCGAACGGGTCACACGTACCCACCCACACATAGATATTTGACAGATAAATGAACTAAAAAGAAGCAAAGCAAAATGTAAAAATCAGCTGGCGTATTGATCCCGCTTGTGAATTTATTTCACGATGTCTTGTGTGTAACGATTGTGACATATTCTAATACAAAATGGATTTAATTCGGTAATTTATCTTCTTCAGAACTACAAGAACATTAAACCTTAAAGCTCTACTCTCTAGAAAGTTCGAATTTGTGGGATTCTATTCATATTCAAATCTACACTTTAGTACTAATTTACGGTGCACTCTTTGTTGGAGGTGTTGTACGTCAAATAAATAAATAAATAAAACGATTTAAATTAGTCTCTTCATGCTAAATCGCTAAAAATATCTTCTGTAGCTTGAGAAGTCAACTGCAAAGTTTTTCCTCATAAATCCTTTCCTCCTCTCATATTGTTCTTTGTTGTGAAGTGCTCCCCTTCTCATGTTCCTCACTCTTCATTAAACTTTTATTTATTCATCTTATTTATTTTCACAACAATTTAAACACATCCCATGTGTATGTTTTCCATAAACAACTTGTATAAATTCATACTTTAATTCATCATTCATTATGTTTGTTAAGACTTGTAGCTGTTGCCTGTACTCGTATGTGTTTGTATGTGTTGTTACTCATCAACTTCCTTCAGCTGCCAGGACTTGCTGAAGTTTTATTGAATTTTCCCAAACAAATTGAAATCATTTATTTTATGTTCATTTGCTAGACTTATTTTTTATTTTTCTCTGTCTTAGTGGATTGTCACTACGAGTATTTGACTCGAAAACCTCGTCTGGATACGGTTAAAAAGATCATGACATGAAGAATGGTTCAAGTTTCTACTGATTTAAATATTTTAGTTTTCCGGAAAATGTACAGAATTTAAGAAGAAACTGGAGCGACGATCTAATTAATTGCAATTTTTTTAATAGCTATCGGCTCTTTTCTTAGCCCCAATTTATACCATGATGTAAAAATCGTGGATGTTTTTTATTTACTTTTGAAAACATCTTCTGAAATCTTCTTGCATTTATACCATGATTTTTGCGTCGAGTATTTTTTTCTTACAAGGTTGATTTTTAATCGGTAAATTCTTTAAGGTCTTAAATTTTTATTTTAAATTATTATCAATATTTCGGTACTCATCAAGTACCATCTTCAGGATATTTATTATTTGTTTGTTTTATATAAATTTGAAAAAAATTTTACATTTGAAAAATAATAATAAAAAAATTTTTGTCATTTTATTTGATACTAATCACATATACACGAAATATTTAAAGTAAGGCTGACTTCCAAAACGTATCAATACAAAGTTTGTATACAGTTTTGCTACTGTGTTCAAACAATGTACGTATACAATGTTACAACACAATGCAACCATGTGCTTTGTTTATTTCAACAATATGAAATGTTGGTGATGCTATGCATCATATAAAAATTTCTGTTTTGTTAAGAAAGAAGAAAAAATGAACAGCAAAGAATTTAAAATTTTACTAGATAATTTCTTGAATTTATCAGAGAGTTCCGATGGAAACTCTGTACAACATTCTATTCAAGTAATGCAGTCCATTAAAAGAAAAAGAAGTGTTTTAATATCGCCAAAAAAGTTTCAACGTCGAAAAATACCAAAAACTGTCAACTTTTGGGAAGTAATCTCAAAAATGCCGGATGACGTATTTAGCAGTCATTTTAGGATGAAAATTAGCACTTTTAAGGTAATGTCTCAATGTAAGAACTCAAACAATTTCTTATCCTTCCTTATTTCTAGTCATTGAAAAATATGCTAGAGCCACTGTGGCCAAAGCGCGACACAGGGCGGCCTTGTCTATCTTTGGAAAAATCGATCTATTTAACATTATGGAAGTTAAGCAATCAAAACAGCTTTAGGGAATTAAGTGATCGATTTGGCATAGGACCAGCAACGGCGTATAGGTCGTTTAAAAAAACAGTGAAAGTAATTCTGTTACTTAAGAGTAAGCTAATAAAATTTCCATCGACGGAAGCAAGCCAAAGAGTGGTAATGGAACAATTTGAGACCAGCCGTGCACTTTCGTTCCCTTTCGTATTGGGATGCATAGATGGCACCCACATACGAATTTCGCAACCAATACGGGACAGCATTAGCTATTATAACAGAAAAGGGACATTCTCTTTAATAGTGCAGGTAATTTTAATTAGATTTATTGCAATCATAATCTAAAATTCTTTTCTAGGCAATTGCTGATAGTAAAATGCGATTTATCGATGTTTTTGTTGGTTATCCTGGGAGATGCCATGATGCTTCCGTGTGGCATAATAGCCCGATTCGAAAAGCAATAATAAATAAAAAGATTAAAATACCACCTGAATGTCATTTGTTGGGGGATGGTGCATATCCCCTAGAAACGTTTTTAATGACGCCCTATAAAGATAATGGTTATCTGTCGCAGGAACAAAAAAAATTTAATTACGTTTTAAGTTCTACAAGGGTTTTTGTAGAGCAAGCATTCGGTATACTAAAGAAAAAATTCCGGATATTAAATTACATTGAAATTCAAAACATAGCCCTAGCAAAGCATATTGTTATGGCCTGTTTGATTCTTCATAATGTAATAATTGAAAACGAGAACCCATGTTTGGATGACATTGAACCGGTGGATGAAAGCATCAGCGCAAGCTTCAGCTTTGATAGCGAATTATATATGAGAACTGCTTCACAAAAGGAAGAGGCTAAAAGAAAACGAAATGAACTTACAACATTTATTTCAGCTTAGAAATAAATGAAATCATCAACGGTTTTTAAATCAACCTACTACAATGTTAAATTTTTTACTTATGAGCATGAATTTTGAATAATAAAATTTAAATTTTTGATTTGATTGTTACTTTTTTGTTTTTATTTACTATTTAAGTATTTCACAGGTAAATTCAGTCGTTACTTCTAAACTTAAATTATTTAAATTCATTTTTGTCACAGCATAAGATTAAAAATATGTAATTTTTAATTACATTTCTAACTTCATTTCATTTTTAATTTCATTTCATTTCTTAAAATTTATTTATTATTTAGTATAAAAAAAAAAACAAAAAACAGCTTAGAAATTCATAGCTGACACCAAATTTAAGCCATGTTTTTTTACAACATATTTTTTATTTATTTTTAAACCATGGTTTAGATTAGGTGTTATTAACTAATAAAAATAACTTAAAATACTTCACAGGTACAATAAAGGCACTTAGACTTTTAATTATTTAAAAATTATTAAATTCACACATTTTTATATTATTTTTTTGTAACAATCTCACTCAACAAAATACGCAAACTGCGCATTTCTTCCAATTTCTGTTTTTCTACATCCAGCTTCTGCTCTTCAATTTTGATCAATTTTTGCAGTGTTTCCTTATCATCGCAGGCCTGCTGCTGTAAAAAATTTAATACCTCACATTTTGTCTTTTTCGTAGGAGGTTCTGGTGACGATACAATCACTTCTGGAGAATCCAGCTGCGTGCCCGATAGAGTATCATACAAAGAACTCTCTAACGTTGAGGCGGGGACAGACACATCAGCCCGAGAACCGTAGACTTCGTCCATTTCTTCAAAAAACTCCCAAGATGTGGCTGCCTCTCCAGAAGTGTTGTTGCGCTTTTTGATTCTTTTATAAGTCACACAGAAGTTTAAAAACTTTCTGGTGACATCATCCCTCGAGAAGGGAAAGGTCTCATCCACCTCCTTAATTTCCCTTAAGACCTTTTCCCACAAAACGGTGCGCTTCTTACGTTTTGCGCAAAAATCGGGTTCATTCCGCAATCTTGTTATGAGGAGCAATTTTTTTTGCTCATGATTCCATTTTTTTTCGCTAAAATATGTTAAAAAAAACAATTATTTGCTGTTTATATATACATATTAATTATTAAAAACAAATTAACTTACTTTTGTGAGTCGGTCATTATTTTTGCTTTTAATTTTTTTCTCCGCAAACGCTTTGGTGGGGTTGTTTTTTATGACTAAACAAACGAATACCAAACAATGCATCAACTAAAAAAGTGATGCCTGCTTGCTTTTTTACTGCGTTAAAAATACTCATTGGCGACGTTTTGAAATCGTATACATTGTAAATATTTTGTACTGCGGCGTTATGAAACATTGTACTTTGTTCGAATACAAAGCAATTGACGTTTTGGAAGTCAGCCTAATTATAATATACATATATTTTTACATTAAATAACAACATTAAAAAACTCATGTACATATGTATGTAACAAAACATACTACATGTATAGAAATACTGCCGCTTCATTTCACTGTTCAAACACTTTGACAATAGAAGATGAATAAAACATGACAGGCAATAACGAAAATAAATGTAAAAGGAATTACAAAAAACATCACGGAAAACAGAAATCGTGATGTTTTTACTACCCCGCTTTCTTCTCTACCCCGTTCGTCTACCAAAAAAAAAGTCGCGATGTTTACTCATGATTTTAAATCATCGTCTAAATTGCGTGTTAGTCACAAACCACAAAAAGAAAAATCTTTCAAAGAAATCGTTAAAATAAACAGATTCAAAACTTATTTTATCAGTACCAGCAGGAGATAATATCGGCTCATTTAATGCCTCGCGCTAAAACTAGAAAAATGGTTTCTGGCGAGGAAGATATATGGATTATTGTCTGATATTTAATTGGATAGGAATGTGATAGGAAAGACCTCTGCAGAGAGATTATTCCATTTACGATTTGTTCGGCTAAAGAATGCAAACTGCGTTTCGTTGGAACATCAACCACAAATGTATGTGTTCTTAATGAAGAACGATCGCAAAGTAGTACGAGATCCGGGAAAAAGTTTCCCGATTTCATCATAGCACATTTCACTGTAGTAACAATAGAATAGTGCGCAATGAGTCGATGCTCCAGTGAGTCAATAGAGATGGCTACGCTATTGTCATGGCGTATCGGTGTTGCAAAAAATTTAATAATTTACAATATTTTTAATTTATTTTTGTCGTTGCAAGATGGTCTGTGGTGATGATTATTTATTGAAACAGTAGTTGCGAGGTAAGAAATAATTATGTTTTATAAAAAAGGAAAAACATGTGTAAATTGCGATAAGTTGTTTACCCACTTGCAGCTTAAACACAGTGGGCCGTTTCGCTAGAGAGCGATCAAAACAAAATTTTTTTGTTTTCATACAATTTTTATTTTGGCTTTAAGTATGAGCTTTCGCAAAGAACAGCTAAATGGGTTTTGTGGCCACAAAGTTATAAATTTTTTTATATAAAAAGATTATAAACTGCTTAAACTTCAGTGACAATTTGGTTTTCCAAACCGATGAAATGTCGGCATATGAAGACGTAAAGCCACAACAAACAATACATTTTTTCAAAAAACAATATACATATATATTCACTTTTTTGATTTTTCAATATTTCAACACCCTGTGCCTTCTTCAGGAAAAAATATTTTTTTCAAAAAATTAATATATTTTTTATAAAAAAAGACCTCAAACTAAAAAAAAACAATAATTTAAGCAATTAAATAAATTTAATTTAAAGGAATTTAGATAATGTTTATTTGAAAGCAAATATTTAAATTTGAGAATAAATTTAAAGTCTACAAAAAAGCACCACAAGGTTAAGACAAAAAATTTTAAGCATCCTTGCTCTCTGCAGGATCCTGCAAATAAGAATTATTATAGGAGAAGCCCTGCATATATTTTAGGTTTACTTTTTTATTAATATATAAATCTAATTTCATATTGAAAATATTCATGCAGATCAAATATATTTTTTTTGCTTAAGTATTTTTTATACAAAATATTATATCTTTAAAGGACACAGTTTTCTCTTTAAATGACTATTGTATGCAAAAGGCATTCTAAGAGTTGATTTAATTTATTATTGCTAACGTCGTTTGTTTATAATTCTAGTTAATAGCATTTATGTACATTTTTGCTATTAAGGAAGTTATTATTTTTCCTACAATGCTAAAATATATTACGTACATACGTATATATGGCCCTTGGTAAAGTTTTTTTTTTATATTTCCTACTTCCTTTTTGATGTATGCATGTATGCGTATATATAATCTAACTACAATACACGTGCTATTTTCTCTTGTGTGAGTGAGTAGCAAAGGACATTCGTATCATTGTAAGTAAATTGTCATAAAAAAAACAAAAAAAAAAATATTTTGTTGCTTTGCTGGCGTATATTCTGTGTGCAAGTGTGTAATCCTCTGAGTGTGTGTATGTGTGTGTATATTCTTTAAGATACAAGCTCAAAGAAAGCACAAATGTCTTTACTCTTTCTCAAACTTAAGTTGCTGCTACTGATATCTTTATCGTTTCACTGTTTTAATTTTCTTTCCCATCGTCATCGCCTCCTTTCCATTCCATTATCCTTTCATTTTTTAACTCGTTTGTTTTTTTTTCATATTTCTTGTTGATTGCTGTCATAACAAATTACAAAATAATGTTTTAAATATGAAGTACATACTGGCTGGCTGGCTGGTGGATGGTTGAAAACATCCTTTTCTTATTGTTGCTGCTTGTTTTACAAGTACAAGTATGAGGTGATACAACAACTGCCACTACAGATTTGTAAATAACTGTCGCTTGCAAGACAAGAAAAGAACTCAAAATACAATGTCAAAAAATGAAAACATCCTTTTTAATTGCTTAACAGGAACCCTACAATTCCCATTAATTTCAGCTTATCATAAAGATTTCCTTAAAGATTTCACCTGCTTTGATACTAAAATTTTTTTGTTGAAGTAGACTCTTTAAGCCTAAAACGTTTATGTTTTCTAAATTAAGCATTTGATTCCAAAGACTACAAAAAGCAGGAATACAATTTATGAGATCCACAAAGATTATTTCGTTTCGTTTCAAACGCAATGATAAGATAAGTATGCTTTCTTTGAAGCATGTAAACAATCACACACACAAGCACACACATACACACACACACCCACACAAAAACGAATTTAAATAAAGGAGCAAGTGGAGACATAAGGAGAAAAGGATTTCATGCCATTAGGTGTTTGTTTAAAGTAAATAAATTAAGTTTTAATAGGATTTGTTGTTTCCAGGCTTCTGCAGGAAAACTTATTCTTAAATAGAAAATAGAAAATGTTTGTACATATATTTAAATAAATCTTGGAAGAAAAGGAAACGAAAAAGGAGTGAAAGTATTTTGTGCATAAATGTGAATAAAATGTATCATTGTTTGCATTTGCTTATATTATCTAGTAATGAAATTTTAACTTTCCATGTAAAATTGATTTAATTTATTTTTTTTCTTTCTTTAAAAACAGAGGAAGTTGTATTGCTTTACAAGGAATCTTTTAAATTTGTTTATTTTATTAGATGTAACAAGCAACAGATTTTTTTTAAATTAATTTAAGGCTTTAAACTGAGATGCTGTTAATGTTTGGCTAAAAAATTAAAAATTTCTTTTATAATAAAAAAAATATTTTTTTTATTAG
Source organism: Germaria angustata (assembly GCA_963681545.1). NCBI lineage: Eukaryota > Metazoa > Arthropoda > Insecta > Diptera > Tachinidae > Germaria > Germaria angustata. Next base: position 6,408,780 of record OY812999.1, on the reverse strand, counting down.
GGAACGGACCTCGGGCTTTACTTAGCAAAGATGTACATCTATTAAGACTTAATACAGCATTTTGTGATCCGTCCAGGGCTATTAATTTCGGTGCTATTTTAATCTCTTCTCGTCCGTATCAATCTGTTAGAGTCCGAGTTCTAGTCTGCTTTCAGTAAACGGTGCTAGATCCAACTGGTTACATTGAGGTGGGATACTAGAGAAGGAACAAAGCCTTAAACTCAGGGGCAGATGATGGGAGTTATTAAATGACACACGTTTTGGTATGCTCTTGACCAAACTGGAGAAATTTACTCTAAGCAGACGAGTGGAGGCAGAGTAGTGGAAGTAGTAAAAGTAGAAGCAGAGGGGAGTGACCTGTAACAATGTAATAATATAGTGGAAAAGTCAGGAGAGAAATCAAACAAGTATAGTTAAAAATACACAACAGGATAACAACCATAATAGACACAAAACAAGAGCCATTAGAACAACAAGCCAGGCATCAAACTATCGAGAGATTATAGCAAATACTACCGAACTTAAAAGACATAGAACATAAAAGAACTATAAAAAGCAAAGAAATAAGTTGTTAAAGAAAGTGCATCATACATTTTTTTACCGGAAAATTATGTTCAGCGACGACTCTCATTTCTGTTTGAATAGATACGTGAAAAAACAAAATTGCAGTATTTGGTCTGAAGAGCAGCCAAAAGTATTGCAAGAACTGCAAATGAATTGTTGGGTGTGGATTATGGGCCGGTAGCATGATTGGGCCGTACTTTTTCAGAGACGACAAAGGCAGGAACGTTACTATGGATGGCAAGCGCTACCGTGCGATGATTATATTTTTTTGCCCAAAAAAAAGAAGAGCTGGGGGGTTGCTCTCTACTGTGATGCGTAAGAAAAACGGTACGTAATCGGATAATTGGTACCCTTTATTGCATTTACGCATTTTCCTTTCGCATCTAATTTTTGCACTTTCGCAAATCTGGCATCAGTCTACTCTGTAATTCGAAAGAGTATGTTAAAATCCTTCGTTAAAACTAAATATCTTGCGCTAACAAAATATCAAACGCATCAAACTAGCTTACGCATTGCAATAGAGAGCCCCTGGACTTGGCTGACGTGTGGCTTCAATAAGGCGATGTCTAGCGAAATAATGGCTTATTTGAACAGTGAAAAGTTTATTTTACGCGTGGTGCCAGTAAATTGGCCGCCTAGATCGTGCAATTTATCGCCTTTAGACAATTTTTTTGTGGGGCTATGTTAAGGCTCACGTCTACAGGTACAAGCTCGCAAAAGTTGACGCACTGGAAGCCGATATTGAAGAATTTATTCGTGAGATACCGGCCGATATGTTGGAGAAGGTATGCCAAAGTTGGACCCAGCGTATGTACCATTTGAGGCGTAGCTGCCGTCAACATTTAGATGAAATCATCTTTAAACTTTGAATTATGTAGATCGTTCTATCGACTTCAATAAAGATTTCATACATTTCCCTAAATTTTATAAGTCTTTTGTTAATCAAATCCAAAAGATCTTCTAAAAAAATCACTCTTCATATAGAAAATGGATTTTTAATTTTTTTATATGAAATGTATGTAAAATTTATTATAAAATTTTATTATACAACAAATACAAGTTCCTGAAGATGATAATCAAAGAGTATGGAATATTTACAATTACAAATAAAAATTTTTAAACCACTTAATAAGACCTTGAGCTAAAGTAATATTTTAATTACAATCGTAGCAAATACTCGTAGATGTAAATTAAGTAATTTTTAAATTCGTTTGAAGAAATCCATAAAAACTTAGGGAGACGAAAAGTCCTGGCAGTTGCAAAAAGTTAGAAATCAACCCAACTAAACATCCAGATAATCACTACAAGAACTGAGGAACACAACGATTCGTGAATTAAATTGTGAATTTACACAGATTTCACTGAAGAAATTCTATTTGAAAATAATAAATTCAAATCTTTAAATTAATTTGCATGGAAAAACTGTTGTCATAGTAAAAGAACACTGATCGGATGACAAAAAGTGTAAAATGAATTTTTAATTCATACCTAAATAGAAAATTTAATTTTCCTTTTGCATATTATAAAACCACAAAAATAAATACCATCATTTAAACACATGCCACCAATCAAATTACAACCGAAAACTTTTTAAACTCATGCATGCAAAGTTAAAATTATAAAAGAAAATTCTTCTACTACAAAATTTCACAAAACTTTTTTTACAAGTCAGAAATTTTATAATTTATTCTAGACATACACAATCGTTTGCAGTCTAAATTTTTATTTTTATTTTTTTAAACAAAATCACCTTAAAGTATTTCTTGTGTGAATGGGTATTATTATTTCTTATTACTGTGTTAACTGCCCCATTCATACAAATTTCATACACTTGCCACCTTCAGCATTACACGCAGCCCTGGGTCTGCTCTCTTAAGCAGGCTTTTGTATTTGTTTGAGTGGAACTTTTTTACTTTCAGCATTATGTCTCATTTAAAGGAAAATTTTAATGAAAACAGCAAAAGAAAAAATCCCTGTTGTTAAAGTATATAATGCTGTGGACGTCCTTCCTTGCCAGGATAATAATGTGGCATTTAAACAACAAAACAATATTTTACAAATGTATAAATAATAAAATTCCCTATAAACTTTCAACCACAAAAACTAAACAACCCTAAGAAGTACCTTTGAAATAAACATACATTTAGAGAGGGACAAGCGGAGCAAATGTAAGGAATAAAAATTATTTTTCTAGCTTTAATATTCAATTCTGTTAAAGAAATGGAATAAAAAAAAGTGAAAAGAAAACGTGAGGGTCATGTGAACATATTTTTCGCTTCAAACTTTTAAGTACGTTAAGAACAAACCAAATGATGGGAAAAAAGGAATTGAAAACCTTAATAAGGCCCTTAAGGATATGGGAAAAAAAATAAACTTAAATATTTATTGCAAATTCTATGAGTAGGGAAATGAAAGTGAAACTTGAAAGATCTTTTCAATGGTTGTAGAAAGTTTCTTGATAAATGTGCTAAGCAATCGCTTAGAATTGATGACAAAGTTTGTTCTCGAGATGGATGGCCTGGTAAACTAGTGACTAGTATACTAGATAAGTAGTTGGAGGGCCGCAGGGTACCCTAAGAGGGCTTTAAGTATGTTTGCTTTTTGTCTTTTGTACTCTTCTGTTTTCTTTATATCACAAATAGTACATATGGACTAAATAATGGAATCTGGTGAGCAGGGGCTGCCTGCTAAACCTAATTTAACCTAATCAAGTTCTAGCCGTGACGATTCCCATCAAGGACTTACTATAGATGAAACAACGGCGGTAGACATGCAGGAAACTAAAAAAAGAACCCAGCAAACACTAAAGCGGCATTATACTCTCAGCAGTTTTGAAATATATTTTCTTTTATAATCATATTTATCACGAATGATAATTCTGATTTCTGCCCGAGCCATTTAGAAATTAGTTCGCTAAAGCTCTAATAATACTGTGTATTTTTTTTCGATATCATTTTGCATTTGGTTCCTCAAGGAGAAGCATTCGCGGCTCTAGTACAAATCAAGCACTATATGCGTATAGTTGACGATTTTGTTTTGTGTGCTTGACGCAGACGATGCTGGATGAAATATCAATAGTTTTTTGTTTCTGCTTTATAGAATAAAGTGCAGAAGGAAGTCGGTTGAATTTTTTGTTAAAAAGTTTTTTTTTAATAAGCTACGTTGAATGCTGTTATTTTATTCATTTTTCTCCACTACCCCTCCTGGGTGCAATTGGCTTCTACAAAGCACCTTTAACTTACATAAGATGTTGCGGTTGTTTTCGCATTGTTATTTTTGTCTTGTATCAGTTTCGTTCATTAGTTATTGTTCCAGCTAAGTAGATGATTGCTCTACTGTAGCTGCTGCTAGGATCATGGGGCTGCCATCTGTCTACAAACAATGCCCACTGTGTATTTGGTCTAGTGGGGTGAGGAGAACCTTGCTAATCCTTGATTCCCCCCTTTTGTGCCCAAGGTTAACCTATTTTCCAAGGAGACGACAGGTCAGGGGCTTCTTCTTGAATGAATTTTTTTGGACGGGGGTTGAAACCACTTAATTTTAAAACACGAAAAATCGTGGTGAAAATGTTTCGTCCTCTGCCAGGAAAGTAAACTGGGGTACTTGAATTTGTCGGCAAGCACTTTGACTACAAAACTACGCCACCACCAGTATATTTTATTTATATCGCTTAAAAGCTTTGAAGTATATCGTTGTTGAAAAATTTCAAACATATTTCCGGAAGTTTTAGTGATGACCAACATGCATTTATTTTTTTTTTAACTTCTCTAACACATAATCAAAACTTTGCTAAATTAAGTTAATCACAAAATTTTTGTTGCTGCTATCATCTTGCTTATTGGTAAGGATCTAAATCAATTGGTTTTAGAAACTCAAGGTCTTCAGCATGTATTTCTCTTTTTTTAGGAATATTCCGCGCCTTTTTATAATTTTACTTCTTACAATTTTTCCAAAAGAAAGCAGACTCATCGAGAATATATGACAGATAAAATGTATGACAGATAAATAATCTAAAAATACTTCTAGATGAGGTCGTTGTTGCTGTTTATATATAAATTTCTTATGTTGCTAATCCATAATCTACAGGGTAGCGACACTCACTTAAACATACTTTTATTTAAAAAAAAAAAAAATAAATATTAAAACCAATTTTTAAAAAATCTCGTTCATGCATTTTAAAGCCATATTAAAGGCTAAAATATAACAGGGTTTTCATAAATCCACGATAAGTTTTTTTATTATATTTATTTTCTTATTGTTGGGTTTTCTTTGGTTTGCACCAATTTATATATAATTGCGGTTAAGCTTTCCAGCATGCGAATAAAAGTGGTTGTGTGTGTGTGTATGCATCCCTGCTGAGCTATAATTGCCACAGCTCACCTGATCTAGTTGCGAACAACATCGACATTTGGCCATGTTGAACCTACAAACAGTTGTGAACGTTTGTGTATGTGAGATTTTTTGCTGTACATCCCGCTTTACAATTCATTCAATTTGCATTTCGTATTCATGTTGAGTCTTGTTGGAATTAAAAAACCTCCATGTATAAAATGAAGTTGCAAGCAATTATATAAATGAAGAAAAAATAGAAATAAACTAGACATACTTCTAAGTGCCTGCAATCAAATAATATGAGTATAATACTTAGCATTTTTAAAAGGATACATGTCTCCCTGGTTTGCTTCCCTCATCTTTTCCTATTCACATCTTAATGCTTTTTTTGCTTTTTTTATTCACATTAATTTTATAGTGCTTTAATATGCTGGGAATGTGTTTTTCTGTTAAATATTTTCTAAGCAGGATTTTTTATGCCTGTACTTAACTGGCCTTATCCTTGAAAATTTTATGTATAAAAAATTAAAAAGTGAAACACCGGTTTGTTTTTTAATTGCTGTAAGAAAAAGGGAAACAGCTACAGAAAACAATCTGATGTTACGAGCATCTACAGTTTTCTTTCTACCTTTCTACCTGCTGCATTTATTAAGGCCATAAATACACCTGAACGTTTTCAGTCCTTAACAGGTACTTAAATACGACTGTTTTTAAACAACATGTTTTATAATTGAAAAATGTTAAATGTGAAAAGGAAATGAAAGCAAAAGGACACGTTTAAACTGTAATCTTATTATTCATGAAATGTATGCTTGAATTTCATACGCTGTACTACCACATGTTTAAAGGTAACTAGTAATTTCAAGTAAGTGACCTTCGGTCTTAATCACGCGAAAATCTTTGGTGTACCCTACAGCAGATCTTTCTGTTATATACTCGTAATAAGAGTATAATTTGCCAATTCTGTTGTAAAATAAAATTGTTACTATTTTGAAAACATTAAATAAATCTGTTTCTTCCCGCAAACTCCACATAATATTTACCACCCATGATCTATTGGCTCATGCATCAGCTGATGCTCCCATATTTATTTGATGACAGAGCAGATGTGTTACTCAGCTACTAGATCAACGATGAAATATAACATGTGTATAGGCAAGTCTCCACATATTTGCCGTGCAATACACTCTCTTTGATGAGGTCAACTAGTTGTGGCAATATATCACGTACACATTTCCATAATTATTTTTTTCTGAGACAGTTAGGTCACGCACGCACAAAAGAAAAAGTTTTCACATGATTAGAACAACTATATTATAATCTTCGCAATAATTGTCATTTATGACAAATATCCTTTTTAATCATGCTTGCGGAATAATTTATTATTTTAAATTAAATCTCTTCAAGTTATTTGTGCAATTAAATATCATGTATTAATAAAAATTCTCGTATGATTTTTTCATACATAATTTGCAACGATATACGAACACCAACAAGTTTCATTTTTCTCTCCTTCCTTTGGCACATTATCTCATTTCTATTTGAAATTAGGGCAGTAGGAAAACGGTTTCTACTCTGAATCTCTTTGTATAAGTTTATATCTTTGGAAAATTGGGACGCCAACAAAACGTCTCCGTAGGCACTTGCTGGACTTTTGTAGCTCAGCCTTTTGCTAATTACACTTGAATTTTTTATCGTACTATCAATTCAATCAGATAATGACAAAATACTCGTTTCGTCATGCGGAGGTGGCGCACAGATAATACCTCAGATTGTACTATAGAATTGAGTTTCTCCATTTTTTATTAGAAGAACTCATAACATTATCCTATTTAATTCTACAGGAAACCGTTGCTTCTAAAGTTTGCCCTTGGAATGATCACGTGTTGGCTGTTGCTTCTACCCAAATTGTAGAAAGAAATTTATTCATTGAAGGCATGGGTCTCTAGGGTCAGTACCAGTGGATGGCTTTAAAGATCTTCCATTAGAAACAATCAGGATTTCTAGGTGATGTTGCTAAATAAGTAAGACCGTTTTAAGGGTTGTTCTATAATGACTGTGTTGGTTCTCTTGTGGTGGATCCTAACTCCAGGTACTCAACAGGTGGCTTGTACGTGGTCTTTGCCAGCCATATATAAAAATTGCTGTCTGTAAATTAAAGTGCAGTCTGAAATGCAGGGACTCTGATGGAAGTATTTTGAAATATCCAAAAAAAAATTTTTGGGGATAAACATACAAGAGAATAATTCCAAACTGCTTAATATTCACTGATTATTTGGTTTAAGGTCGGCTAGTGCACAGGTCAAGGCACAACAAATAAATTGAAAAACCTGCCTAAATATTTGTTTATGGGTTACAGTCACGATAAAATTCAATATTAAGTATCCAATTGAAAGTGTTGCGAATGTTGCTTCTAACATTTATTTAAGCTTTTCTTTTAACTTTAATTAAAGCTACTTAAACTCTGCTAAAAAATTGGAAAATATATAAATTTTATAAAATGTTGTTGAACATTAAAATGCAGTCAAAAAGGGTTCTTGAATTCCCCCACAGGAATAAAACAGCCAATTAAAGATTTAAGACCTTTTTCATTGTTATTTCATTTAAGACCCTTCTCCCTTCTACTAAGTAACCCTTAATTTTACAAATTTACCAACAAGTTCCTTTCCCAATGCATTAAGGATCAAATTAACATTTTCCGCACAGTTTCTGAGTACTTAACACTTATCATTAGAGTCAGTGCCAGGGCTTTGCAAGTACGAGTATTATGTAAACTTTTAAGTGTACGTGTATGTGTGCGCTTAAATATTAAAACAGAAGTAAAAACGTGCATGTGTTAGTTGGAGTTGAGGCCTTGTTTATTTCTCTATCTCTTTACCCAAGATTTATTTTTTAATTATGCATTGCATTCCGTTTATTACAGCCTTTTTAAGTGGATTTCGTTTCATTATGCAGCTTATGTTTTATATTGTTGTTATTGTGGGTTATTTCCTTATATCCTTCTATTGTTGAGCATATTTCATATTTGTATGTTTGTGTGTACCTCTGTCTCTTCATTCGCCTGTTTGTTATTGTTGTGCAACGCGCACTTTGTTGCTGAGAGCTGGTGTGTTGCAATAATTGCATTTTAACCGACCTTTAGTTAAATCAAAGCACATATTGTAGTTGTTGTTGCTATTACTAAATCTGTTCTGCACAAGTATCAAATAATAAGAGTCTGTCCATTGATTGTATTTGTACTTTATAGCAAATGCCCCTTTTGTGTGAGTGTGTGGGTGTTGATGCGAGTTTGTTTATTTGTCTTTATCCCTGTAGGCCTTATTAACGTGCTATTCCATTTAAATCAGCTAAACAAACATAAAAAAGAATGAATAAACAGGCCCTTCCTTAGGCCTTTTTCATAATTAATGGATCTTTACTAGAACCATTTTTTTAATATTGCAGTATTAAAAGCTGCTTACAAGCAGGAACATTTGTAAGAAGTTCTCCTTAAATATCTGTTCCAAAAAAGATTTTTATGTTAAGATTAGTTTCAACCTAGAAATAAAATAATTGTGATTGTGTGTTGTTTGTTTTTTATTTATTTAAAGGTCCTTGCAATACGATGTCTATGTAAGAGTTCTCTGGGTAACCTTTACGAATGTTTTAATACGATTGTCTTCCAATAGTATTTATCCAAGCAAAGGCCTTGAACGCAAAAAAAAATTCAGTGCATTCACCTACGCCGCACAGTGGCTGAAAATCGTTTTTCATTGGCCAAAAGTCAAATTTTTTTTTGTCACCGATTTTTAAAATTTTTACGCCATTTTAGAGATAATATATCCATATTAAGGTAGCCAAAAAATTAGGTTAAACTATTGATAATTGTGGGCGTGGCATGCTGTCAAACTCAACTGTTTTTTGTTATTTCAGTAAAAGGTGTTTTTTATCAGTTTTTTGTCAAAAATAAATGGTCACTACTCGCAAGCTATCATCGATAATGGCCTGCGGTCTTTTTTATAATATTGGTAGGATTATAGTCTTTAGTTGTTGTAAGTGGTTACCGCTCTAGCGTTTAATATTAGAGGTGTTATGAAATATTTATGAAACTACTATATTTTTCTAAAATTTAAACTTTAGTGGAATAGAACTTCTAGGGAACAAAAGGGAACAAGAAACGTATACCACCCGAAGAAAGGCGAAGGTGTCTTCTTTCACCCCATATATACTTTTGCACCCGCCACGACCCGCCGGTAGAACACTTTTTTAATTTTAATGAAATTACTCCAAAAAAAAATCAAATTACTCTAATATAAACAGCCCTATAATTACTGGTATACAATGGTGTATTAAATTTTCACTTTTTTGCCTGAAGGTTTATGTTTTTTACTTTAGACTACCTAAAACTAAAATAATTAAATATAATACCTGCGAAAGGGTTTTATGGCTTTGTTTTGATCAGCAAAAAATCAGTAATAAAAATATCACAATAGGTTCTACAGTAAACATATGATCTCTTTCTAATATAACTGTTAGGGACAGCCAAAGTCATAAACAATTTTATAATAATAATCGCGACATTAAACGACTAAAGATAAAAAGAACCCCATATTGGCGAGATACTAATTAGTTTTACCTGATATTAAGGTCTGGATAACACGTGCAGTTTTGTTCAATTTAAGTACTACCTGATATGAATTTGAAGATCAATGTGTGAATAACATGTATCTAAAAATGTATAAAACTACGGATTCAATAAGGGATTACACAATAATAAGTTAATCCTTTACGTGTACGTACGTATATTTGCAAGTGATAAATGATAACAGACTCAAATAAAAATATTCAGAAAAATATGGAGAGCTTCGGTTATAAAGAACTGGCCGAACAGTATTTTAGAAATAAAAACCAGGAAGATGTTCTTACTTACGTTAAAATAAAATTAAGCTTAAATTCGTGTAGCACCGAAATACAAGAGCAATTATCTAATTTTGTAAAAGTACTAAAAAACGCTACAAAGAAGTTAGCTACAGTAAACAAAAGTTTTATATAAAAAGTGAAAAGTGTTTAGAAGTGGTCGCTGCAGAAACAGCAAAGCAAGATAAGGTTGGAAGACCACGCAAATCATTGGACAACTGCAGCGATAAATCTAAGAGGCGGAAACTTAAAGATGTTAACGATGCAATTGGTTGTACAAATATAAAAGAATCTTTCCTACATCAATTACGATCATAGAACCAATTAACAAAAGTGGATATCATTGAAAAAGTTATTAAAGCTAGTCCAGTGAGAACAAAACGAATTCTTAAAAGTATACCAACTCCGAGCGATGCAAAACAGTGCACAAATGAGGAGGCATTAGCCTTATTTCTGGATTTGAAATTAACAAAACAGCAATATATTAAGCTCAGATTGCGTGCGATTGAAATCGCTCAAATATCTATCCAGCATATCATCACATAACTGCTACTAAAATGGACTGTTTTCCATCAAAGGATACTAACCAAACACACCAATTTCGGCAGAGGTACAAATACAATCTCTACTTGATCACACAGCCGAACGCTTGCTACAATCAATACCAGGAAATGCGTTAAAGAAATATGGAAACACAAAGCTAATTCTTTTTTGCAAGTGGGGATGTGATGGTTCTTCGGGACATAACCAATACAAACAAGTTGTATGTGAAAATATTTCGGACTCGGATATGTTCATGGTATCAATTGTACCATTGCGATTGAAAAAGATTTTGGAAGATTCAGAGCCTTCGACTAGTACAATGCAAACAATGGATATTTAGAAAAATGAGACACCATCTTCTACGAAATACTGCAGGCCAATCAAATTTGAATTCAAAGAAGAAACTCGTGATGCCATTAACAAAGAAATTAGTGATATCAAGGCCCAAATTGCAACACTACCATTAGCCATTACAATTACAGTTAGATGGGCAGCAAATTGAAGTAAGCTACCAATTAGTCCTTACAATGATAAATGGAAATGTAGGTCAGGCTTTGACTAACACGAAGGCTGCATCCAGCTGCATTATATGCCAAGCAGCATAAACCCAATTAAACCAAGTTCCGACAAAATCATTAGATAATACCGATGCATATGAATTTAGATTATCACCACTACATGCAAGAATACGACTTATGGAACATATACTAAAAATCAATTATGATTTATATTTCGGGTCTTCAGGATCCATAAGAAACAATAAAACCAACAAAGAGTTAAGAAGTTCAAAAAAGAAACATGTTCAAGATGAATATCGCAAAATTGGATTGATTATAGATCAGCCAAAACAAGGGTCAGGCAATACAAATGATGGCAATACCGCACGAAGATTCTTTTCAGATCCAGAAACAGCATCTGAAAGAACAGGAGTGGATTTAAACCTTGTTTCCAGTTAATTTTAAAATTTTTTTTGAGTGTAAAAATTTTTTTGAGTGTAAAAAATTTTTTTCAGTGTAAAAAATTTTTTTGAGTGTAACATTAAAAAAATTCCATTATCACAAAAAATAATTATAATTATTATTAAGATCAAAATATAAAATTTTTTAATATGCAAATAAAAAAAATAAACCCATATTTCACTCCAAAAGTTAAAAAAAAATCAAAAGTTCAACTTTGACCTAGAAGTCCTTAAGAAGTACTCAATCAATTTCAATGTAATTAAAACTGAGTCAAGCTGAATTAAATATCTATCCATTAAAAAAAGAATTACTTCAATATTTTGATCGGTTCAAAAGTTACAGAATTTTGGCCAATGAAAAACGTTTTTCAGCCACTGTGCGCCGTTACTTGATATCGGCAAATAATTTGCGTAGTAGCTGTAGATTTCTAAACTGTCACTGCACAAGGTGGCTCCTTTGAGTACTAAAAGTTTCAGGAATTAATAAGTGCGTGGATATTGGACTCTAGCCTAGACATCAAACTTTACTTTGGGCAAGTTAGCTCCATGTTGGAACGATTCTTACTTAAAATGGACCCAGAATGTGATCTGAATGGTATTTAACCAATCATAGAACGAGTTTCTAGGGATCTGGTGCTCTCCATAATGCCAGCAAGTAGTCTGACCAGTACAGAGTAAGATCTGAAGTCATCGTCCTTAATCCTGACGGAAATTACGGCAAATTTTCGGGTTTTATAAAGGTTTTATAATGCTGAGGGTTGTCATCAAAGGATAGGCCTTCCAAGAGGCCTGCTTTTTTAATGTCTTCTTATTTTTATAACTCTCTGTATCTATAGTTTGTATATGTGATAGTGGCTGTGTGTATGTATGTGTATGTGAACGTGTTACGTGTATAAGCGTCTCTGGAGTATTTTGCTGATTTTGATGTTATTGATATATGGATACGATACATAAAACTATCAGTGTTTGTTTCCTAATCCTTCTTGTAGAGAGGGCATTCGCACAATTATTATGTTAAGAGTATTGTGATATCAATGTCATTAGTGCAGTTATCTATTTGGGACTAGATATCTACCCCAAATCATTTTGGCAAATTAAATTTATATACATACATACATAACTTTACTTGGAATGAAATTTAAATCTTTAATTTCAAATTCGATTTATAAGAAAACTTTTTCCATAAACTATTGTAGGAAGAAACTTTTCTTTTTTTCTATTCGCTATGGGAGCGCTTGTGTTGCCAAGATAGTAAAATTTGCACTTTAGGAGCAAATATTGTTGCATGGTGTTTTTTTTTTAGCATACAGTATACAACACATAACTCCCAGGATATTCATGTAGAGTGGTGGGTGGCGTGGTATTTTTCACCTTGGAACTTTTGAATTTAACTTCTGTCAACTGCTGCTTCATGATTATTTTATTTGTAGGGTATTTTATAATTATGTTGACAATTTTCAATAAATTGATTAGTAAATATATAAATGAATATTGATTAATAAATATATAAATGATGAAATTTGATACAAAAATAATTTTTTATTCATAGGAAATCCAAAGGACTTTATTGGATTACTTATGGACTTAAGCGACTAAGCGGATTTTAATAAAATTTGACTCTTAAATAGTCTTTAGTGCATAAAATAATGGGCTTAGTAGATATTTTTAATCAATTTTGGACCAACAATATAAGAATTTTAAGACTTTTCATTAAAGGAAGTTTATCCGGACTACATTGAAAAATGTTTTGAAGAGAAAATTTTTATTTAAAGAGTTGTAAATAGACCACCAATAAGTGAGACGAAAGAGCCGCCACTATATCACCCACGTGCAACATGCGTGTTTCGATTCTCAATAATTTAGAATCAAGTGCTTATTTTTCGAAACTGCTGCAGATCAATAAGGGTCTACTAGAATATCCAAACATAAAAGTTAATATAGATTTAATAAATTATTTTTGTCATCCAGTAGCAATGTATTATGTGATGGTTTCATACAAAATAATATTAGGAATGAGGTGTGTTTAATGCAAAAGAGCAGTGCAACTGCCAAAAAAATTGACTCCGTAAATAGCACTAGCAAAAAACATTGATTGGATTAGTCGGCGAATCAAAATGTGATTGTCGATAAAAACGTTGTAGAGCATCAACAAAGGAACAACTTTCTAAGTAGAGTTAATGAATACCTTACAAATAACAAACATTAATTCACGAAAGTTGGAGCCAAAATTTGGTGAGCAAGTCCGGTGGAGAGGTTATCGTGATAGACCGAGAATGCAGATTGTGCAACGTCACAAGCTTACCTATCAAGGAATGGTTATTCTTAAAGGATCATTTAGGAAGAGAGTATAAATTTTTTACATTTCAGGAGACTGCAATTTTCTTTAAATTTGGCATGTCAGTGATATTTGTTAAGTCCCATGACTTTTTTTATAAAAATAATATTTCTATTTCTACAATTTTAATATTTCTATACACTGTGAATGCCTTCCTCTGGATATTTTTATTAATAACAAACAAAAACTGTAAAGAGAATAATTGAAATGAAAAAAATTGTAAAAAATTTCCATCACAAAAATAGGCAAATGGTTTGTTTAATAATTTAATAAACTAGTCAAGAGAAAGGTTCAGTATCCCATAGCATTTAATTAATTTATATATATTTTTTTTGATATTTAAAAACTTTTGGTTGGCATTATTAACAAAATATTGCATCTATGGCCAGTGGTATCAGCCTTCAGAGCCTGATCCGATATCCAACATATTATTTTTAGGGATATAACGACTACTCGTACTTACATAAATTAAAACTAAAATATTTCAGCTCTTTCCTCTCCTTTGAAAGGATTTTAATATAATTTTACTAATTCAAAACATATTTCTTATATTTTTTAAATTATTTTTTTTGTATTTTCAATCGAGTTTATATAATGAAATATAACATAATGCTTCCTTTAGAGATTTGCTTTGGAGTCTTTATTTATCCTAGAACTAAAATATATATTTCTGTATAACATCTCACACATGCACCAATTTTTATCCATTATTGCTTTTTTAACTCTTTTGTATTAGAAATTTTCATTGTTTAACAAAATACAAAAGCCAATGTTGATTAGAGTGGCTTCTAGGCTTTAAATGAGTGTGCGTTTGTGTGCCGTGTGTGAGTTTTTCCTTAAATTAAATAATCTAGCATTAGCCTACAGTTTGCTCCGGTAAAATTGATTTGTTAAATTTGTGTTAAAATTTAAAAGCAAATGTTGAAGCAAAGGATTTTTAATAAATCCACTTAAATTATCCAATAATTCCTATTGAATGCTCTTGTAAAATATATTCATGAGCATTCTTCTCATCTGAACACAGAAAAACTCAGCTGTTGAATATTTCTGCTTTAAAAAGCTTATTTCCTTTTGACGACATTGATGAAGGATCTTTACTTTAAACAAAAATTTCTATCTAAGTTTTATATCTCTTCATTTCTTTTTTTCCCCGAAGGTCAGACTGCAATTACAAATATAATTATTAATTTTGTTTGTAATTCAAATAAGCTTTGTAAAGAAATATATACATATTATGAGATGAAAGAAAAATGGCAGAACCTGTTCTAATACCTATTAGAATCATAACTGCTACAACAAAGATCCCTTTGAAGCTTAGAGTAACAGCATTGTGCTAAATATTTTTAAGACCTTTTGTGTGAAATAAAAATTTCAAAGCTTAAAAAAAGGTACTTATAAACATTTTATATCAGTCTGTTGACCAAAATCAGATTCCCGGTGAAATCTTAATGTGGTGGTCGGCATTTAATTTGTGCAATTTATTTTAAATGAACTTTGTATTCTAAAAAAAAAATTATAACATTGACCTATCGGATGATGTTGCAGTGTCGTAAACATTGGCAATTATTTTCATTAGTATTCAGTTCGGAAGACCAGCAATCAGTCTAAAAGACATGCAAGTTGTTTTCGTGAAACCAAGCTCCTCTCTTCTATATAAATGCTACTCATATGACATGTATATCTCTATATATCTTTATCAGAGGTTCTATATAATATAAGACCGATTTTGAAAACTCCTAAAAATTTTTGGGTAAAAACGAATTTTAGTTTTCATCACAAACTGCTTTTGATTTTTATACACTTTGTGCAACGTTTCTCCAAACAAAAATTTATCGTAATCATCAAAATGGTATTTGTTTGTGAGGTACTTTCATCGTCGGAGTGAAGTCTCTTTCCGAAGAGCCATTTCTTCAAGTTTGGAAACAAAAAATAATCACTCTAAGCTGAATCCAGAGATTAGGATGAATTTCAATAATAAATCTTTTATTTAATTTGGGTGTAATATATATCGACTTCAATTTATTTTCAAGGAAGCTACCGAATTGCCATTTTTAAATTCGTAACAGTGCCATAGCCTTTGATTTGGAAAAGATTTTTTATATTATGATCGAAATTTCAGAGTATGTTATTAAATAACATAACGACAAGAAACATTTTACTGACAATCATAAAGAGTTGTTGTCACAATTTCAAGAATAGCACTGCAAGTCTAATGTTTGCTGGATATATGTATGTATGTATTTGTTCTGTATTTAATTTATGCAATTTGAAAAGCTCTCTTCAGACACTAAACCAGTTTTTATAAAATACGAGTACACATTGTCCAGCTCTGTGAAAAATTGCATACGTTTCAAACCATTTATTCATATTTTTTATAAATCAACACTTTAGCCTGAAAGAGAGCGTGGCCTTCCCTCAGTGGCCTTACTCAGTGTTAAACATAGTCTTTTTAGGTTGAGGAGTTGAGGAGAGAAGATAATTCATCTCATGTCAAAAGATATACACAGGAGCCAATAAAAAGCCTATTGTCAGCATCTAACCGGTGGAAACTCCGTGCCATGAAGGTAGTTCCTAAATTTTCGTGAAAGCGATCCTCCTTCTCAGCCGAGTGTGGCCCCATTTATTAATAATATTGCGGCTAGTTAATTTGGATACTTTAATATATTAGAAAGTTTCAGCCTATTGTACGTTGATATTGATCAATTAGAGATGGTATATATTTTTTGTTGCTATTTTTCGTCTCTAGAAATTTAAGTTTGCTTTTGATACTTGATCTTTCAAAATATTTCATCTGCTCCAGCCTCTTCTCTAACCAAAGTCAACTGTACTCTTTTGTAAAATAAACACTTCCGTACTCAGAACTTGTGTATGATTTTGATGGTAAGTAACAACAATAACAACTCTCATCATTACAACCGAAAACTCTTGCATGTTAAATATGTATGTAAAAAAATAATATGAATAAATAAAAGAAAAATATTGTTTTGAAAAATGTAAAAATAAAAGTAAGAAAGAAGAGCACTTTAAACTTTTCAATACTGTTAATTTGTTGCGAGTACAACACACCCATAGTGCATGTGAGTTGAGAGAGACACGCTCTTTGTATGGCTGAATTTACGTGTGTAGGTGTAATTGACTGTGTTGTTTGTGTGTGTGTGTGTGCGTGTGTTATGAAATAAGTTGTTAGCGTTGATTAAGGTACATAAATTCATAAGGTACATATACATCTTCATTCACACTCCCAACGTACACAAATACTTGCATGATGTAGAAGTGTACGAGTATTCGTAGTGCTTGAAAGAAAACTTTAACAATAAACATTATAATAAAATTCATCTCATATTAAAATTATTATGTATGTTTTTATGACTCACTCTACCAACTTCTTCGCAGCCATTTTTTCTATTTCCTGCCAGTACTTGTGCATTCCTATGCAACCATAAGCCGAAAATTGTAGTTGTGGCGGCTGGTTGCTGTTATTTTTACTCGTATAGTTGTGGTATTGGTAGTGGTAGTGACACTGCCACTGCCACTTGTTGTAGTGTAGAGCACATAAAATCTCAAACATACATTTAGTCTAGCGTTTCGTACTTGTGTGCGGGTGTGTGTGTGTTTGTACATATGTGTATGAGTATTTTTAAGTGATGGGCGTCAATGTGAATATTATTCAAGTGCTGGTGTTAACGAAAGAAACTTTGTCATACAATTTCATGGTGATGATGAAAACCTACAACGACTCAACTTTTATAAATATTGGTTGGGTGTAGCTTATGAATACAAACAAAAAGGAAGAGAAACATGTATTTTCTTAGTTTTTTTTTTGCTTTAAATTTTTCAAGTCTATTTCACTTGCTATTAAAAACTGTGAGTATTTTTTTACTGTTATTATAATAATTTTTATTACAACATCAACAATATTGTCTACTAATGTTGTTATTTTTTCAAGTGTATATTTATGTGAGCTCCTTCTAATATAAATATTTTTAAAATGGGTGCTTTTTTCTTTTCTTACCTGAAACGATTCAAGATTCGCGATCATCATGTTCATTAGTCATAGAAATCTTATTGGTCTTGCTCATGATGCTTGTTTGGAATATGTATTGGATACCTTAATTTCGTTTTGTTTTTATTTAATGAATATTTAATTCAATATAAGGAGACAACTTTTGTTCTCCGATATCAATGATTTAATTGTCACTCTTTAAATTTATTTACATCATTCTAAAACTACTTGCCATATTTTGAGGTCAATAACGATATAACCCAAGCTTTGATACCATGTTTTCAATTGAATTGCTTTCTAGTTAGTGCAATCTCTTTCAAGTTAAATAAACAATGCCAAAATGTCTACATTGTTTTGTTGTTGCATATTACTTCTAGTGCAGATCTTTTGATTTTAAGGAATTTCGACTGGCATTTAATTTTATTTAATAAGTATTTTTTAATGTTTTTTTTATTTATTAATTAAAATAGAAATGTGTTCTGACGAAGCCAGTTAAATTTCTAGCAAAATAATGAAATAATTAAATTAAAATTCTTCCTTTAAAGTAAAAGACCTGCTTCTATAACGAATATATTTTAAAATACTTCTTGAGTTTGACAAAAGCTTTCAATTCATTATTTTCAAATCTTTTCGTAGATCGCTTAAGCCAATCATGAGAAGTTGGCTAATCCATATATCATGATGACTGTGAAGTTTTGAGACAAATACATTGATTTTCTGGAACAGTTTTTAAATATGCATATAATAACGAATTTAAATTTTTGGCAGTTGTTTTTTGTTTTGATATAAAATTCCTCATTTTCAGCTCAAAAAAACCTTTTGTTTAGATTTCAACAGAATGCCAAGTGATTAAGAGATCACAACGATATCGGTTTTGTGGGCCATAGTTATAAGTATTAAATGCTTTGAAAAAAATACTACGGACACAATTGACTGTAAAGTGGAATTCCCGTATTATTTATCAAGCTTAGTTTTGGTTTGAGTGGTGGCTGTCTAGCAAAAAATAATGATTAATGAGTACACGAAATTCACTATTTTCCTTTTTCTCCTGAAATTACGAGGTAGTCTGTTATCAATGGCCGTCAGACACAAACCAAATGACGCAGTTTATTCAAATTTCATCGGAAGTCAACTGACTGATGCTTGTTGACAGCAGCTGCATTGATTTTTCAGTTTATAGGCGGGAAATTAAAAAATTTTGACTTATTGGCCTGCGCTAGTATTTACCACTCAACTTCGCCAAGAAATGGGGGCATCTTGTAAAGTTTCAACGAATTTTTGGACACTATTAATGCCCATGAAAGTTCAAACTCTTCACGTTTATTAATCATATGTACAATATATTTCACGAAAATTCAACCTTTAAAAAAAATAAAACTGAAAATACATTGTGTTAGATCCATAGAAATAAAAACTGTATACCCTTAAATAAAACACCCTTTCACATTCTTTTATTTTTTTGGTTTTATACTCCCTGAGAAGAGTTTTTAGCTGAAAATTCAATTGCAATTAAAGTTGAACATGTTCAAACCATTAAAGAGGAAGTCGAGTGCAATGCACGTAACAACTTTAAAGCTAATTAGGATTTTCCAAAAAAAGTAACAATAATAAATAAATAAATAAGTAAATAAAAATAAAAAATGGTAGTTTTAAGGTTTAGTTGAAACTACACTTTGCATGCAGAATTAAGTTATGATTTTGATGCCTTTTTAAATAAAAATGTGGTAAATAATTTAGTTTCCTTTTAGAAGCCGTAAAGTTGCCGTAATGTAAGTAAATGAAACTATGAATTATTTTCTTTAATACCATATATTTTTTAGTTATTGGATTTTTAAAGCAAAAATAAAAAGGTTGCTTAAGCCATTTCACGATTTTTTTAATTGTTGTAGGATAAGAAAGTATTTTTTTAATATAAAATTTCGTTTGGCCCTGCCAGTGTTGAATAATAAATAGTCATTTCTTTTAGAAAGGCACTGGTTATAGACCAACGTTTAGGTCTAATGAATTTTTTTGTGATTCTCCCTGTTCGTCAGACAATCAGCGTATCCTCATGAGTACTGACCTCAAGTACGGTTTTTCTCTCAGACCAGCTTTCTTAATAGGAAAGGACTAACAGCCTGAATTATATTAGTTGTTTTCAAATCATAATAAGGCTATAAAACGAGGTCGAAAAGAAAAAAATTTGTTGCACTACAAAACGAAATTATTATTACTTGTTTTAAATAACAAGGTTTCAATGACTCATTCTGGAAGAGAATAAGTGTTTTGAAAAATTGACATTAAGGAGGAAGTTAAATTACCTCACCCCCTATTTTTCACAAAGTTATGGTGAATCCGCAAAGGATATCGTGCAAACTTTTTATTCGTGCTATAACGCGTGCTCAATAATTTTATGTAAGGCATAACGAGGAAGATTTTTGTTGATCGTTTTAGTCCTTCCACTTCTTGTGGATCTTAATTATGACATTTTGTGTAATAACTTTCACTGAAAACAAAAATCATTAAATTAGGCTAATAAACGGTTACATTATAAATAAATTAATTACATTGCATACATTAAACTTTTCAATCTCTGCTCTTTATAAGATTTTCACAGTACATTCGATCAATGAAAATCGGTTCATTGTTCAAGCAAATCGCTTTTTAATTCTGTGGAAAAATATAATTTTGTAATATGAGTTTTTCTATATCACAAATGAATGAATCAATATTTATTGGGATTTAAAATTGTTTTCCTTTTCTTATATTAAAATTTTTTTTGGAATAACGACAGGGCTTGGTGCAATAAAATCATTTCATTTAATCAATTGTAAATCAAAAGAAAAAAATATCAGAGATTGGTGCAATTTATGAATTTGTCAACTCGTTTTAAATTGATTATATAGAATGCTGCGGTACGCGAGAGAGTAGAATGCTAAACTATTGAACAGAAGGTTGATAGTTCCAGCCCACCAAGGGATAACTTTGAAAAATAGTTACAGCTCCTTTTCATAGTGTGGACTTAACAAAAATAATAAAAACGTTGTTCCTGTAATGCATTCGATTAAGAAAAAATAAATAAATTTTCAAAATAAGTTAAGGAAATTCATGAAGTAGAATATAATAAGGGTCACTGATGTCTTTTAATGCAATGAAACATTTTTCATTGATCCGATGAAAGTTTCATTAGCTCATTTTTAATGAAAACTTATGCTGAGACAATGAAACAGTTCATTGTCTGAGTGTTAAGTTTTCTTTTAGTGTATAGAAAAAGGAATTGTTTCACAAAATGTTTGCCATACAATTTAACTATGAGTCCTAGAATATACTAAAGCTCCAAGTTCAAAGTGAATGGCAGAATTAGGCTAATATCTAAAAAGTGTTCAAGTGTTAATTTTGTACTCGCTTACTAATCGAAACCAAGTACTTTTTTTAATTTCTTATAAAACACCACGAGAAATATTCCTGTGGAACATTTTAATTCTCTAAATCATTTCAATTCTCAAGACCTTTGACATGTTGGACTTTTTACTCCCTTTGCTGGAGAAGGGGTAAACACTACCCCATAAAAAGTGATCTGTAAGATGAAATGTCCTACAAAAATATGTGTCATAAATTTTTCTAAAACGTCAAAAATATGTCGAGATATAGGGCAGGTATCAAATCTAGTGAAAAATGTTTTCCATAAAGGCACGAAGGGCTATTAATTTGAGCCACCTAAGAATGCGAAAAGTCACACTGTGCACAAGTTTTTAGAAATAGCGGATCAGGAGGAATATCCTAAATGGAAAAGTAATATATTAGAAAAAGAAAAGGAAAGGATTAGATTAGATGAAATGTAGCAATTCATTTATAAATATAATTAGAAATTGCAATGTTGTAAATTATTTTTCCCATCAAAATAAAAGTTTACTTTTCAAAGTAACTTCTACAAAGTAAGTTCGTTTATTTTTTTAATATTTTTATTCGTATTTGGAATAATTATTCAAATATATGCATACAAACTCATATGGTATATACCTGGTCATTGGTCATTTATGCTGTTGCATATTTATTACAAAAATGTTGATACAGAAACTCAATTTCATACACTTCCATAGATGATTATTTGTCTAAATTCATATTGGTTTCACTACACAAGATTTCGGTTTGTGTGTGCGTAATATTATGCATCTAAGTGTGTGTGTGCGTGTGTTTAAGCAAAACTTGCTTTACTTATGGACTTGCATTTTGTATTATTTATTTTTATTATTATGTTTATTGTTATTGTTGTGGTTGTTATAAATATATGAAACTGTACAGGTGTTTTTGTACACATTCCATATGCTGTGTGTCCTTTTCCTGTTTATCAAATGCATGTTTGTGCTTTTAAAAATGAAGCATTAAATAAATATGAAAGTAGTTGCATTGTTGGGATCTCTGCATAACGAGGGTATGAAATAATATTAATGTGTGTTGGTGTTTTTGAGTATATGAGTATGTGTTTGTTGGCATTGTTGTTAAATTAAATGTTTTACATGACATCAACAAGATGGTTTTATGTGTGAGTATTTTTTACATTCATTTTTGTTATATATAGAAAAAGTCATTACATAAATTACAAAAAATTTTTAAATTTTGAATGTTAATTAAATTAATAGAAATTTTTGTAAAAGGGTGGAAGATAAGACGGTACACAACAATTCGAATCAACTAAAAGTCAATTTTAAAAAGACTTCTTATTTAAGTACAAAAAATATATATTTTTAGTTCTTGTAAATTGATTTCTAATTTTAGTGGTTGCTTAACTAATTTTTTATAGGATTTTTCCAAAATCTGTACATTTGTGCTTAAAACTAATTTTCCCCAAGTTCAAAAATATAAGTAAGAACCGATTTTTCCTATTTCTATAAACAGCTTTTCGTTTGTCTTTTAAGTAAAGACTTCATTAGCTTATGAGCGAACAGGATAGTAAAGGATAAAATTAATCATGGTTTTGGTGTGTGCTGGCTTCTTTTTGGTTGCTGAAATATGTGTGATTGAAATAAATATTCGAACATAATCCCAAAATTAGTCTTTAAATTATTTTCGCTTGCTTAAATTGACTTTACAGAGTAGGGAAACAAAACGAAACGCATTGCTTAGGCCACTTGCCACTATGTGGCAAAAATTCAAAACGCACAACTCTATGCACGCACGCAGGCGATGCGAAAATTTCATCCTTTTTCAATTGTATAAATATCAAGTGTTTATACTCATTATAACACTTTGTGTTTTGTATAGTTACACTATGTTGCAAGGTCATTTAAATTGCACAATATCCACCATTACGGAAATGTTTACTGCCAACAATAATACAAATACCAAAAAGTCATTTCAATATGTATGTATAAGCCCATAAATAGGCATTTGTATTTATATGTGCATGTGCGAGTGTGTACTGCCGTTACCGCAAACAAATAACAGGAGCCATAACTGCAACAAATTTCAATATATACGTATTGCCACTACGAGAAATCGAGGTCATATAAGCATTGGTTGCTCTTAAAAATGACAGGTTAATGCTATTACTATTGCTTGTGGCACTCTGTGTTGCACGTACATACATACGTATTATGCATATGCTTGTGTATGAATGTGTGTAATCATACCAATGCATCCTCATAAGTACTTTAACATAATGTGGACAAATACGTTGAATTTGAGCATATTATAAAATAATACATACATATGTTTTGCTTGTGAAACAAAAAATAAATAAGAATAAATGGAAAATACAAAAAAGGAAATGTTTGTACACTATAAGTATAGCATCTTAGTAAATTGTGATGGTGTTCATATCAAGCTTCTTTTCTGAGTTTCACTGACTGATTTGAAAACCAAATGAACGTTTTTTTCTTGACGGGCTCAAGTTAAAATCTCAGCAGACTTCATTGGAAAGTAATGTTCGTTTTTTTTCCAATAAGTTTCACTTTGGCAAAATTTAATCCATCTTGATCAGGTGTATGGCGGCATCAAAAATGTGTACATATTTCCTCCGCTCGTAGTCAAATTTACTTTTTTTTAATTTCTTAAAAGAGTCGTATTAAAATAAATATTTATCATTGTTCAATGAAGTCTGATTAGATTCTAACTTTAACCCACAAAGCAAATATGATAATTTGTTTAAAAATAATACAGTTTAATTAAAATACACTGCGTAGTATTTTTCTAGTTGCTTTATATTTACACTAAATTTTAAATTTATCTGTTCCAAGGAATTTATTTATCAAACAAATAATTTATTCTATGGAGATTTAAAAACGAAATATATTGCACACATAAGCTTTAGTATACCCCTTCTGCTGGACAATTCATTCATTCACCCAGTCTCTGCGCTAATTGGAATTCCAGAGTTTTTAGTCCGAAGTAAAGAAATAAATATTTGATATGCATTTTTATCGGATGAGATATGCAATTACACTGACCCACATCTACTCAATCTAGAGCTTCTAATTATATTTCCTTAACTTTTTTTATGGAAGGCTAAACCTTTACCACAAAATTTTTTCTTCGAATATAAGCCAATTGAGAAAAGTTAATTCAAATAACTATTTATTATTGAAATTTATTATTTTGTTTGAAACTCTAATTGGAGGTATAATTTGAGTTTCAAACAAATTTTATTGTATATTGTGGCTTTAGCTGTTCATATGTCGATGTTCGCTTGATACGAACCAAATTATTAATGAATAGTTTGTAACAAATCAACTATTCAACACAATTAGACGCCCTTTAGGGGCCAATAATTTTATTGTTTTATTTATTAGGCAAAAACGAAACTGTTGCTTAAATATTTATTGTAATTACATGAGATATACTTCGCAAATATTCGGTAAATTATTAATTTGGGAAAAGGCACATTAAAAGTCTTATGTTAGTAGTAGTGGATATTATTATGATAGATGTGACTACATTTTACATCAATGTTAAACATACAGCTTATCGTTTAAGGGAAATAAGCTCAAGGTATTAGATTTTTACAAACACCCTTGTTTATTTATTCGTTTTTAACTTGAGTTATATTAGGCATAACAACAATAATATCTAATCTTCGAATGTAGAGAAGCTAAATAAACCAACTTAACATTTTGCATTAATTCTTCTTAAAAAAGCTACAAAGCTACAACTAAATATAATGGAAACATTAAAAAAAATCTAGGCGATTCCTTGAGGCACTCACGCTTCTCTTATGATGTATTTGAAATATTCTAATACAAAAATGAGTTATGCCAAGTGCTCCTCTAAGCAAGAATTTTTCTAATAATCTAATAAAGCATTATTTTAGATAAAATATACACAAATTTTACACTAATAACAAATATTCAAAATTAAATTTCTAATTAGTGGCAACCAAAAAGCTGCCCAGGCACATACACAAACCAATACACATACGACTAAGAATACAGGCACTCGAAATATTTACTCTCAAACAAATTTCCATTGATTTATATATTTGAAAGCTGTAAGATGAAACCATGATATATTGATTCATGCCTAACAATCAATTCTACATAATAATCTTCTGCATCGGTTGCAATAAATCAAACTACACAGACACACAGCAACAAGAGCATATACTCACGCAAAAGCACATACCCAAACAGCAACAACAACAATAACAGCAACAACGACAGCAATAGTAACATCAACAATGAAAACAACAACTTAAAACAAACAGCATTGACAACATATCGACAAACTACACAAATGTTTCTCACACATCTATAAACACAAATGAGCACAAACACACACACTCACACATATATAAAGAAAGTCCATTTGTTGGCCAACTGGTGTGTTATCACATCCAACACAGTTACACGCCCACTCTCTCGTTAAATTTTACAGCCTTGCAAAAACCCACACAGTAGCAGGAGGAGCAAAAAGAACGAACCATAATAACAACAATAAAGACCACAAGTTTGCAACTACCAACGTCGCTGCTACTTCCACTCAAAAAGAATAAATATAAACGCACGCACACATACATGAACTCATTACAAAAATTGCTATTTATACTCATCCAAATCGTACAACTTCATTATGCCGACTTAAGCAGGTTGCGTGGGGGTTGGATACTCCAATGGGTGGACAGACTTGAATAATGAGGTTGTTTAGAAAAATAAATTGATTTCACATTCAAATGCAAAACAAACAGACGACTAAACGAACAATTGAATGAGCAAGCAAATCAACTTCGCTCGCTTCCTGGTCATGCTTTTTTTAGTATTGCGTCTGGGGTTTCAATTACCAAGTTCCTTTCAACAATTTAGCCAAAAACAAAACGACCGGAAAACAAATGCAAAAGACAAAGACAATAGGGAAATATCTGCGTTTGTGTATTTTAAAGGTATGAACAGTGGGCATTAAGCGAAAGTGTATGTATGACAGTAGTTTAATAAATATTGTATAATTTTATATTAAATGATGAGGAAAAAACAAATGTAATTTATAAGCCTTAATAAAATTAAACAAAAATTAGAAATTGTTAACATTTACGTTTCCTATAGTCTACGAAAACAGGTCAATCATTTTGAATAAAACTCCTTTATGTTTCATTTAACATTTAGCACATTTTCTTAATACTTTTAACACTTTCAACTTCTCAAAGACCGTTGAGTGGACTCCATCCAAGCTTTTAAGTTCTACAATCGTTTTTTAAAGGCCAACAATGAATGTTGCCTCAGTGCGTTGTATTTTATTCCAAGGATTACGAGATCCAAAATACTTAACCAATTTTTATAAGAGAACATTCTGCAATAAAGCTTTTAAACATAAAAAGAAATATTAATATTAAAATGAGTAGACGAAAAGAAAATAAAACTATTCTGTACTGCCTTGCCATTATATAAAGTTAATAAGGGCAAGTTTTTTTTTATACTTTTGAACAAAAAATATGTTGACATATTTCTGAAATTTTTCACAAAAAATAAAAACATTTTTATACAACGAAAATTGGAATTTTTTTAAAAGAAAAATTGGCTCATGAGTAATTTTCTTCAATGACAAAACAAAAATGTATACATAAATCTAACATTTTCACATGCATGTACATTCTTATATTGCAATTTTTAACAAGAACTAGAACTATTTACATTAGAAATGAACAACTCTTCACATGCGTTCTGTGTTCCTTAATTGTCAAACTCGATAAGCAAAATTCTGAACAAACGTTTTATCTATAAATTTTGACAGTTAGAAAATACAA
Source organism: Germaria angustata (assembly GCA_963681545.1). Taxonomy (NCBI): domain Eukaryota; kingdom Metazoa; phylum Arthropoda; class Insecta; order Diptera; family Tachinidae; genus Germaria; species Germaria angustata. The sequence continues at coordinate 6,381,941 of OY812999.1, read as the reverse complement.
ATGTAGAGGTTTTTAGACCTTTTTATTAGGGGTGGCAAATGAGACTCACTTGTATTCTTGTAAAATAAATGGTTATTAATTGAAATTTTTTCGAAATTGTATTTTTTTCTATTGTAGTCTATAAAAAAATGCCAAGAGAATCTCGGAAAGAGCTATAGCCCCCGATAGCTGATTAAACAGTTCTCTATGAATGTTTTAATTGTGGAAGCATAATGTTCACCATAAATCAGCGTTTTGAAGCACAAAAACATAAATCAGATTGTACACAGTTTTTGTTGACTGAATTGAAAAATAATGTGACTATAAACACAATTAATATAGATTGTGGAAAAGTTTTTCTGAGGCAAATATATCCCTATATATTGTAGTAATAATACTGCTATTCAAGTTTTTCTGAGATTATGACTTAATTAGAAACAAAAGAACTTCATTATTCATTTATATGAAAGTTGGAAGGAAATTCAAATAACAAAATTCATCTTTAAGTATTTTTGTTTTTCGTTTTTCCTTAGAAATTTTTGGCATAGAAAGGCGTCTAATTATATACAGATTGGCAGGAAATTGATCCATATCGAGTATAAATAATTTCTTGTGCAGTTTGTATTAAAACTTCCTAGATCTACTAATTATATATTTTTTTGTAACTTTCACATATAATTGAATTCTCGTATTGTACTTGTTGCTTTTTTATATACGAGTAAACACACTGATAATTTTGTTAGCACCAACATATGAACCCACTAAAAGCAAAAAGTGAATTATCTTAGTGAATAGTGCTTGGGAGCAAACCCGAAGCAACTAATTTCAATAATTTAGTCAAGAAAAACTGTTCATCCGGCGTATGATTAATATTTTCAGCTTTTTTTGTTAATATTAATCATACGTTACTGACAATTTAATTTTTTACAACTGCTGGTGGAGATCATCAAATAAACCTTCAATGCGTGTAAGTGTGTGCATGCAGTTGTGCTTTTTCGGCTACACGTACACAGTGTTGACAATGACTGATGAAAATGTAAACATTTGGGTCTTTCATTTAAAAAAATGATTATTTGAACGTCTTCAGAAATGATTGACTAAAACAATCTCAGTTACTTTGTGATTGTCGTAATAGACAAATATACGGATGAAAAATGAGACATTTTACGTTTCATAAAACACTACTAGTAGATTCAATCTTCATGGAACATAAAGTTGCAGGCACATGATTATCGGAAAGAGAAAAGAAATCAATTGGAAAGACATTCTTACAAACAAACGCTACGAAGTCGCAATACAAACCGTGATTAACATTTTTACTTGTACGTTTTCGGACAAGTCAAGAACATAACACTTATACGTATGCAATATATGACGTATTTATTTCATCACCACTGGAGCACTTTAGGTTAAGAACTGACTATATTTTGGAATCGATTGAAGCGGCAGTTACAAACTCATTTCAAAAATATATTTTTCAGAACAAATAATTTAAAGAAAACGGAAAATATTGAATCATAGTGTAAATATCAGATTTATAAGCGAAGTTAGAATATTTAGATGACTTGAATTTTGTACTCCAAAAATCTGATTGTTGCAGATCCGCGAGAATTTCAAGAGGCTTAACTAAATCCAAAATAATTGCTAATAACTAGGACGAACATGGACTAATGCTGAACAGAAAAATCTAGTCAGCTGTACTTAAAACAAAAAGTATCAAAAGTAAAATATGTATGAATATTCTTGAACTTAAGAATGGATTCAGGATCTTAAGCACAAATAGTGTATTAAGTTAAAGAAAAACGATTTTGCGCATTGGACTAGATGTTTTACTTTTATTGCAAGAGATTTCACACAGAATAATATTCCTATTTTTGTCCTGGAACAGACTTGATTTAACAAGTTTTAGTACTGAAATCGTCATATCCTTTCTTTCACATTTTTTTCATTTTTGGATAACGATCCTGAAATCAAATCTTTAATTTTACACATGTTCATAAGCAAAAGCCTTAATTAACTGAGCCACAACAATTTTTAAACACCATATTCATATTCACAATGTCAATATGTATATTTTTATACTCGATTTAAGTATTCTAGGATAGTTTTAAAGTCATTTGTACTTAAATTTGTCAGAAAGAAAAGGAAAAAACTAAGATTTAGAAAGACTGTAGAAAATTCGAGTGAACCCACTAACCTTAATTTTTTTAAGCTCGAAGGTAAGAATCTTACTAGTGTAGCGGACTCAAGCTTTTAAGTATTGAAAAAATCTGCTTTAAATTGGCGTTAAGTATCTCCAAATTGCAACGAAATCGTTATAGAACTGTCGTACCATGTGCTTATAATAAATTTTTGTTTCTTCGATTATCCTGCATTTGTTTGTTTTTGTTGTTTGTTAAAAATATTTCCTTGCTAAAGCAGTGAATGGTTCTTCAGAATTTTTTATATAGTCAGGGTTTTAAAACCAATTCATTCTTTTTTCGAACGAGTCTTCTGTGACGTTTTAATGAGTTGCTCTTTTTCCACAAATGGAATTTTATTAATGTCAATCAAGGCCCAACAAAAACGCACGAGGTTAATTGTAAACAAAACAAAAAGTTTTCAGAGTATTGTATTAATATTTTTTATTATGATAGAAAAGTCTATGACAATTATGTTTGACACAAAATACTAAATTCTCGGTGGCATTTCTCTATCCGATTACCCATATTTTCAATGACTCTGAGACATAATTTAAGTTCAATGTCGTTAATGTGCCGAATTAGCTCATCATTTAGCTCTTGAAAAATTTGTTGGCTGGTTGACGTACACGTTTTATTAAATATCCTTAAATAAAGAAGTTCAGCGGTGTCAAATTACATGATGGTGGCGGCCAATTAACATCGCCACAACGTGAGAATCGTGTTCATTGAATTTCTTGCTTAAAAGAGCCATTGCTTTGTTGGCTGTGTGGCAAGTGGCACCATCCTATTGAAACCACATATTGTCCAGGTCCTTATCCTCAATTTGCAGCTACAAAATGTCTGTTATCCTCTCGCGATAGTGAATAACTTTTACGGTAACTGCTTGGCCGACATCATTTTTAAAGAAGTACTGCCCGGTGACGTCGCCACCTAATAAACCGCACCAAACAGTCACACTTTGTAGATGCATCGGCTTTTCAGCATTTAATCCTGGTTTCTCATTTGTCCAAATGCGACAATTCTGCTTGTTAACGAATCCATTGAAGTAAATGTGTGCCTTCGATTTGAACGCCCATATTCGTAAAAGGCTTCATCAATATTAACGCGCTGCCCAATTGTGTACCGCTCCATTGTTGAATTTTTCAAACACTAAAACAAAATATTTTCAAATTAATTTGGGCAAAAAAACTTGACGTCAAGGTGTGACTCACAATTAACACCAATGCTTTCTTTTCTAAAAAAAAAATATATATATTTATATAAAACAGAATGTTGATGAATTTTCAAAAAAGTCTTTTTATTAAAGAGAAAACGTTGTAGACATCTTACATATACACGTATGTAAATATTTGACTACTTCAGTAAAAATATTTTTAAACAAAGTTTGTGCCCTTTTTTCCGTCATTTACTGCGAAAACTGTTAAAATTTGTTAATGGTCAAGGCTTGCAAATAGTTGCAGTGGCACTATCATTTGCTCCACTGTATTTTGCTAGTTTACGTGTGTGTACTTTTAAACATACCTGCTTATTGAAAAGCTGAAGTGTGTCCAAATATTTGTAAACACATAAGATTAGATCTTCATGGCCGATCAATAGGATTTACAAAATCGTTAATGGGAGGATGCGAAGGAAAAAAATAAAAAATAAAAATAACAAACAAAATCGTCAACAAAACAATTTACACAACTTTGTTGTAGTTGTTTCCCATTTTGCTTTGTGTCATCGTCAACAGCAAATCGGTGTTGTTTTATATTTATCCCTTATACATGCGAAACGTATGTATTAGTATGTATTTGTTTGTAGTTGTGGTAGATAGTGTCACAAGATGTGGCTAGATTACATTAGATGTTTGTTATTGTATGACATATGTGTGTGTGTGTGTGTAAGTTTGTATACATGTTTATTTTTACTTTCTTTTTAAGACAATCACACTAAGCATTTGCAATAAAAACGACAAAAAGGCAAACACTATTAACACCAACAACACAAAGAGAAGCATGTTTAAATTGCCAATAATGTAAAAATACAGTTACTGGCGTGCAATTTTAAGTGTGTAGTGATGTGCCAGTAGCAAATCCCAGTGCAAAAATGGAAATCAATTTCAAGGAACGAGAAATTCCAATAGTGCATTATTTGTAATTTTTTTTAGCATTTTGTGCTTATAAATATAATTTTTACAAATCTGTGAAACTTGTGTAAAAATTAATGGCTCCTCCAATAGGAGCAACCCAACTGTGACAGTTAATAGCAGCCATATTGTTGCAGCTACACCTGTCGTATGGGTTGTCATTTATACTGGCAAATGATGAAATTATTTTATCTCATTGGGTGTTGTGTTCGGGCAACGTTACGTATGCTTCATCTATAAAATGGTTGAATGGGCACGTCAGCATATAAATTGTCGAACTTGGAACGACACAAATTCACATTGGATCCAAGAGTATTTAAAGCATCCCGAAGAAATCACTATATGATGTGGATTTTGGATGGGGGGCGTCATAGTTCCATATTTCTTTGTGAAAGATATCGGTCATCGCTATAAATCGATGACTAACAACTTCTGTTGGCCTGCATTTGAAGATGAACACCAACGTCATGTGGTTTCATCAGGACGGGGCTTCGTGCCTCACAGCTTAAGTCACATTAAACATTCTGCACTAGTGATTTGAAGGCATGGTCATTTTAGATGATGTATACTGGCCACCAGGATCATGCCATATGCCCCTGTCAGACTTTTTGTTGTGGGGTTTTCCAAAGTCGCAGGCCTATATGAATGACCCACAAACCTTATCGGGCCTTCAAGCCAACAGAAGCTATGGCTTTGGTAAAAAGGCATTAAAATGGAATCGGTGAAGAGGAATCAAAACAGAGTATATCCTGCAATGATAATCCTGCGTTATAAATTTTGGATATGATCCACGTTTGCACTACTTGCCATTCCTAGTGGCCTTTTTGAAAGAACTATATTTACTGGGAGTCAGTTGATTGAACTTTTCTTCTCCTTCCTTTTATTGGAGAAATAAAATCAAACTAAAACTTGTCAAAATTGTTATCGTTTCAGATTTCTTTTATATCTCTTTCATTTCGGTTTAATTTTATTACACTCATGTCTCACTTCTTTTATTTTATTTTATTTTTTCTTATGTGAAGTCTCTTCTTCAAGTTGTTCTGTACTTCTTAACTCAGTCTGGGGGTGTTATGTGCTTAAATGTATTTATTATATTGATATCAATACATACATACATGGACTGACTAAGTGTATCAATTGAATAAGATTTTCGATTGTTGCAAACAAATTTAAATTAATTAAGATTCTTCGCAGGATTAGTTGAAAACTTGCTATAGATTTTCATTGCTGTTGTGGTTATTGTTTGGCCTGAGGGATTAATTTGTTTTTATAATATTTGGCAATTTTCTCAAGTGTCTAGTGAACGTGTTGGTTTCCTTTAGCAATGAATGCTGTTTAGGGATTTGGTTAATTTTTTTTATTCTTCTTGTATACATATTGATGATATTGTTGTACTTCTTAATTAGGTATTTAAGACATTGAGTAAACATTTGAAGTTGATAAATTAACTTGCATAAATATTGATGAGCTTGGAAAATTCCGAAATATTTCACTGCAATGAACCAAGTATTTTTTTTTTTTTTTTGGTAGTGTAAGATATTGATTGAGTTTGTTTGACAAACTTATTAATAATTCAAAATAGAAACAATATTCTGAAGATTTAATTGAGTTACTGTTTTTGTTGGAGTTAATTATACTCTATATTTATTAATCTGTTAGAAATTTTGTTACATCGTGCTAAGTTCTAAAACTTTTCTAAATTGTGCTTTGGAAATTTAGGGGGAAAAAATTATAAAAAAAATTAAATAACACTTGCTTGAATTATTTCCTTTCCATTTTTTATAGCCTTTTGTGCAACATTATATTGCTTTTGAGATAAACTCGAAATGATTTGTTTTTTCTCATAAACGATTGGACCACTTAATCCAAATATGTTTTGTTTACAGATTCTCTATCCTTTTTTTCGTTTAAAGGCATCTCAGCAAAACGTTTATGGTCCTGTGTACGGCCCACTATCTGCTAGTGGGCCGTAGATTAGTATGTGTACAAATGTATGTGTGGATTCATATGTGTATAGATCTAATGGGTGTGACACGTGACCATACCCTTCTTAGAATTGTAATAGTAATGCTACCATTGTCATTACACACCACTAAGTGACAGAGTGTTAGTTAATGGAGACGATTATTGAACGAGTTGTAGAGGTTGTAGGTTTTGCTGAGTTACAGGCATGAAGGCAACTAAAACACAAACACAAACTTAAGCTGTTTATTGTGCGTGTAGTTGTTAAAGTGTGAAGCATGTGTTCCTCAAATATCTAAGAGTACAATTATCTTAAGGTTTTCGCAATTATGAAGATATGCTGTTTAAGAAACAGATGTGTTTGCGTACGTGTATGTATTTGTTTATGTACAAGGCACGCATTGTTTAAGTTGCATACAAGTGAGAATGTGCATATATTTTCGTATATTGGAAGACTGTGGCACAATTGTGGTATTAAAGAGCATAATTATTTTGCATTGGATTGGGACAAAAATAATTTTTTATTAAAAGTTAAATTATACTAAATGCAGAAATGTGTCTACTGTTATTTTTATTTATTGGAAAGGATCTCTTCTCTGTTAGAATTTTCTGTTACAAATCATACATACGGTGGACTGTATATTTCTATAATAGGCTACACATACGCAACTAAATATATGTTGGCTTTTGCTTAAAAATGCAGTTTATCCTCATACTAATCCACTGCAAGTTCAGAAAGTCTTACTATTGTAGCTTTGCAGATGTAGAATAATTAACATTTAATTTTCTAATGGTAATGAACCGCCAACTTAACAAATGGGACTAGCGTAAACTTAAAGGATCATAGATCTTGTTTGGAATATCTCTTATTTAGGTTAGGTTAGGTTAGGTTAGGGTAGGTTGATTGGAGGGGTGTGATAGCCCATGTCATACGACATACACTTAAGCCAGTGAAGGCTTGTTTTGCGCTTCCTTCGGTTTAAAAATAACATATTGACGCAAAGGTCTAGACAAAATCCGTGTCACTCACAAAGTTCCTTAATTTCCTCCAGCATATTCCCCCTAATCGGGTTATGTTCGGTAAGGTATCACCAAGATATCGGGACCTTTTTTGTGAGAAAGCGGGGCATTCGCTCTCCTCCCCACATGCTCTACATTTATCTCCTCCCGCTATTCCAATGCGTTTAAGATGTGCCCGTAGTTGAGAGTGCCCTGTGACAACTGCCATTATTCTACTTAGTTCGGGCTTACTAAGTCTTAGTAGCTCCCTCGTTCTTCTCTCGTCTGAATCTCCCCATAGAATTTTTGTATTGATTCCCATGGTTCCGTTATTCCAGAGAGTTTAATGGGCTCTATGTGCCCAGGTCTTTAGCTCGGATTTAACTGCATCGAAAGGTTTTGCGCATTCCAAGCTTATATTACCTAACTCTATTGCCCTAGAAGCAAGTGAGTTTGCCCTCTCATTTCCAGTTATCCGCGATTGTCCTGGCACCCATATGATGCCCAGTTCACCATGTGTCGAGTAACTGCTAATAGCGTTTTTGCAATCCCAAACTGTACGTGATTTAGTGCGTTCCGCTGAGATTGCTCTGATGGCCATCTGACTATCTGTAAATATATTCACAAGTCCTGACCTCCCCATTTAAATGAGTTCCCTGATACACTCCGTTATCGCCCGAAATTCCGCCTGCAAAACTGCAAATCTCTCATTTATATAAAAAAATATTCAGCCGGTTGAGTTGGAACTTTCTTTGTCATTGGGAACGCTCATATGGAGTCATACAGGCAAAATGATCTTTAAGCATTCATGCAAAATATCATAGGAAAAAGGGCACTTCGACTTACCCTACGTCGGTCATAAAATGTGTTACTATTGCTAGTTATAATCAGTGTGATAAAAGTAAGGCGTTATATTTATTTACCAAATTACATGATGATACCAAAAATTATGAAACCAAGAAAAATGCAATCCTTTACTACTACTTTATAGAATCTTAATTGTTTTTAATCTATAAAATTGATTTTTTGTTGTGATGAAATCTTTTAGTTTTAAGAGAATAGTAAAACTTGAATAGTACAAAAAGGACGCCGTAGATGGAGAATTTTATGCCCTTCTAATGAAAATAATAACCACGTAATCGTCAATACTTTTGTTTCTACTTTTTGTAACCTTAAAATGCTATTTTTATTATGTTAAAATCTAAACAGTTGTTGTTATCTTTTCTATATGTGAAATACCCAAGCATTTGAAATTCTTCGTATATAAAATTTCAAAAGAAAACTTGAGCATTTTACAATATTCCTTAAAAATCAATTCAGTTTAATTATTTCTACAGTGAAACGCAATTTCCTTTGAAATGTTACATTTTGATTAAAAACTTTTCTTAATTATTTATCATTAAGTACGTTGCATAATTTAAGGGGTAATAACAAAATTTCATAACTATAAATTCATAGCACATCAAAAGATAATTAAAATCAAATACTTTAAAAATAAAAAATAACACACTTTGTGTAAAAACCGCCCATGATATTAGAAAGTGTGTAACTTAGAGACGCTCTTTAAAAATTTACCACAACAAAGTATTATTGGAAAAAACACTTTTATTTTAATTACATGTTGTTCAATCCATCGTACAAACAAGCCCTTCATATTTATTTATTTTCGTAGCTTGACAACAAAAACAGTCAAAGAGACAAAGAAACGGCATAAAAGAATCCGCACAATTGCTTTAATTCATTCAGTATCCTAGTCATTAATCCCCTTTGACTTATACACAACAACAGAGACAGTAATGAAAACATTACATGGATTTTATTTGTTGCACAAGGAAATCCTTCAAAGGGTCCGTAAGCCGATACCAACAAGCAGTAAAGAGCCACTGGCAACAAATGTAATGAAAGTTGAGAAAGTTGAGGGGAAACGACCCTGCGAGCAAACGACAGTAATTAACAAAATCGAAGATCGTAAATTATAATGTATCATTATGAACTTTTCATGGCTCATTTTGGGCTCAGCTTAATGTACATATAATTTAGTAATTTTCGAGTTGATTAAAGCATATTTTGATTATATTAAAGAACACCCTTTTGGTGCTTTTTATCAAATGATAATGACACAAATTTACACATTTTATAACCATAAAGAAAAGTTTTAAAAACTGTTAGAAAGTAATAAAGATTTATTTTAACGAATAGTGAAGGTCATTAGAATAATAATTGTCATTTTTATACGATTTAACTTTTGAATTCACATCATTTAAGAATATTTTATACATTATTTGAAAGGAGTTCTTGGCACTTGAATGATAAGAATTTTAAATACAGACATATAGATGCATGCATGTTCATAAAATTTTATGTCCAGTTGTTAAAATAAATGGCTGCTGTGGTACCTTTTTAGTCTCCTTAAAGAAATTTATGACTTTCTGGCAAATGGCTATTTGCTGATTTGCTTAATACTTTGTTATTATTAAATATTTGGGTTATATAGTGCATGAAATTTTAGAAGTTTCTCAAGCTCAAGGCTGACCAGAAAACACTTTGGTATTAGGCAGCCTGTATCTCCCCACTGAAGGTCTTTTTCTTGTCATTGTTGAGGCCCAAGACCCATATGAAAAAGAAAGCTGATTGGAAAATTTATTGATTCTAATGTTGCCACCGCTATTTGAGGAGACACTAGATTAAAGTAAAAATTAAAATAATTTTTTTATTAGTTTAAACATTTCCTCAATTTAAGCAAAATATAAATATACTTAAGTGTAGTAAAACTAGATTTGAAAATATATCAACTATTTTTAAATATAGTTTTTCCACATGCTGCTTGTTATTTTTAATGAAAAATTTATTGGTTTTTAAAATTTTGTTCTAAATGCTGTTTGAATATGAGCAATTTATGTCAAAGAAATAAGAAATTTTCCTAATATTCCAATGATAGAAGGAAGTAGTTCACATAATTTTTGCCCTGATGTCCGATGAGGAGAATTTCTATAATGAGTTTTGAAGCTAGATCGGATTTTTTGCACGATTTGAATATATTCGCTTCCTTTCGATACTGTGTGAATATGAATGGGTGCGATGCGGTACAGGAATAAGTTTCTCATAAAAACTCAATCCAAAATCCATTTCTTGAGTGCAATAAACTAATAGATGAGTAAAAATTTAACACTAAAAACGACACATAGCCAATACCGGTCTGCTTGCACACCAAATTTGACATGGCATGACTGAAAACTATTCCGAAAAAATAGACGAACTCAAAGAAAATTGTATTTTCATATAAAGTTTGAAGCTGCTGAATCTCGCTTTGCAACGTAACAATGTCATAACGTAACAGTATTTATATATTATTGTCAAAATATCAATTATACGCCACATCACCCTTCACTTAACGAGAATAAGCAAATATACAAAAACTATTGCATACTTTTTGGGTGTTTCGCAGCGTATACTTAATATTTATCAAATTCTTATTGCTGGTTACGTTATATGGATGTTAAAAATTTACAAAAAAAATATATATGGTTTAAAAAACTAGGAGTTACATTTTATTCATCAATTTAAGAATTTATTTGTGCCCATACATATTAATTGGCCTTTGCTGTAGAAGAAATCTGGAAGTAACTGCTGGGAAAGCGATTCTGAGCCAGCTTGTTACAAATCATTTAAGAAATAGCTAGTGTTATATATGTACATATGTATATAGCATTTAGTTTCGGTGACGGGTTTTCTGTGTATGTCATTCAGTGACTATAGCTGAATTATAGATGATATGGGAAACCGAAAAAAATCTATTGATTATAAGTTTGGTTATCACAACAATTCTGCTTTCTCTGTTTATGAATGCCAAATTATTTGGCATAGTCATCTAGTATCGCAATATTGGAAATAATATACCAAAATTTATATGGGAAATCTCTTTAGATTAAAAAAACCAACAAAAAAATGTGTTTAACTCTAAAAACTCTTTCCAAATCGAGCTTCCTTAATGCGAGGAATTCCATAGATGGCTTTCAAAGTCATCTATGTATTTTTAGTAGTTTCATTAAAAAAAGTTTTTATTAAAAAATTTTTATCTGACCCTAAATGTAACGTAATCTTATATCAAAAACACAAAATGCCGCCAAAGTTTTAAAATTTTTAGTTTTTATATCAGAAATATATTTGGTATAATTTCGGTTAGTCTCAGATATACGTCTAATTTTTTTAAATATTTAAGGAGGGTATTAAAGGTTACTTATTTTTATCAATAACTGAAAATTTTGCGATATCTGAGTTCTGCTTATGTTGCACTAAAGGAGTGATACAGAAATAATATAAACATGATTCATTTATGTATGAAAAAGTAACACAAGAAATAAAGAGATTCTGTTTCTTAATTTTTAAGATAATTTAATGAATCCTTTTGTACTGGTTTCTAAGTAGAAGAGCTTAGTATCCAAACTTTTATCGCTTTTAGGTCTATATCTTTAAGTTTATTGCTTTCTTGTTCTCCTTTTTTGCCTTCAGCTACATTAATTTTATAGCGCCATCAAATCTAATACTTTTTATGGTCTCTGCTAGAAACCAAGACATCTATGCAACACCACAATTAGTTTATAACATTAGGCAATATAAACGAGACAACTTTAGGGTTGTAGCTACATACAACGCAATTTTGTGAGTATCAGTGTTTGTCTTTCCTTAATTAAGAATCAGCATTAAACAATACGTCAGCACAGATCTGTCTAAAAAAAAAATGGTAAAAAATTGCACACAAAGAATATACGATTTGCAATGAAATATATTTATATCCCTATAAATAAATAAGAAAATTTAAATGAAAGTAAAGAATAATTGTTATTCTTTGAGCCGGTATTTGAGTTGTTGACAATACTAATATAAATGTACAACTTTATAAAATTTTTAAATTATGGTTGCTGGTCTACTTGTATCAGTACCAGCATAATGTCTATCATATTGACTATCCTCAGAGCCACAACAAATTAATGCTTAAGGGATATTGTTTTTATATTATTCGTTCATATCAAATGAATTTTTTATTTTTTTCCATAAATTCATTTACCTCCTGTTTATTATAAATATTTCTTTTCAAAGTACGTTAAATAAATTTGGTTTTCAAAAAGTCTCAAGTATATTTTAAGAACTTTTCGAAGAGTTTTAACGCAAATTGCTTAATTATTTCATATAATCAATAGTTTGAAATGCCATATGAATGTAAGACTTCATCTCATATGTTAATAAATATTTTACAGAAAATCCCAATCATTTCTAGAATATAAATCCTTCATTACCCCTTTCAAAGTATGGTATTAATAAAAATTTGATATTCACACATTTAATTATAGCTTTTTTGGTTTTTATCAGCTGAAATTAGGAAATTTTGTTCGTAATAAATATATAATAAAATTAGAAAGTTGCCTGCCGCCTCTGGCACATACTATACTCAGAGACATACACATAATATATTAGAGTGTGTAGATTAGACGGGATTAGTGTATTTGAAATTTTCATACAAAACTAAAATTTTATGTTTTTTCTATTTTTTAACCAAAATATTGGAAAATGCTGCTTCAGAATTAATATACAATATTTTATGATTATTAATCGCAAATTTTAATTAGAAGATAAATACAAAAAATTACAGATAATAAGAATAATAATTAATATAATGGGTTGTCTAACCCATTATGTTAATAATTTCTCTTGCAAAAGAGAGATTCTTTCGTTGGCTGTATGACAAGTGGCATTATTCTGTTGGAAACACATATCGTCCAGCTCTATATCCTCAATTTCTGGCAACAAGAAGTCTGTTATCATCTCGCGATAGAGAACACCATTCACGACTTCATTTTCGAAGAAGTACGGCCCGATGACGCCGCCAGCCCATAAACCGCATCAAACAGTCACTGGTTGTGGATGCATCGGCCTTTCAAACAATCACTCGTGGATTCTCATTTGCCTAAATGTGGCAATTCTAAAGTCACCATTCATTTCTATCTATTTAACCAACCATTAGGCGTATTCACGACGCCTAAAATGGCCACTAGGATTCAGCTTTTGAGTCAGTTGAACATTGTAAGCGTGCATCCGTAATAGGCTTCAATAATCTTAATGCGCTAGTTAATTGTGTATCTCTCCATGACTGCATTTGTCAATCACTGAAACAAAGAAATGGCAAATAAAATTGGACAAAAACTTGACGTCAAAGTGTGACTCACCATTACCATCGTGCGTTATGGTTGGACCACTCTTTAAAATAACAAATGCAAAAAAAAATTGTGAGACAAATTGTTGAAGATTCGGAAAAAGCAAACAAATGTATCAAAAAAGAATCATTAAAAAATTGTAATAAGCCGCCAATTCAACAGAGCAACAATGGGCATAATACGACGATATTTGATAGGTTAGGTTAGGTTAGGTCACTCACAAAGTTCCTAAATTTCCTCCAGCATATTCCCCGTAATCGGCTTATGTCCGGTAAGATGTCAATCCCAAGATATCGGGACCTTATTTGTAAGAAGGCGGAGCATTGGCACAAATAGTGTTCCAATGTTTCGCTCTGCTCCCCACATGCTCTACATTCATCTCCTCCCGCTATTCCCATTCGTTTAAAATATGCCAGTAGTTGAGAGTGCCCTGTGACTCTCTATTTGATAAGAGATGTAAAAATTTTGTTGTGCCTTAATAATGGTCTATTATATATTTAAATAATTATCTTTAATATATTTATGGAACATATAGCCGAATATCCATAAATAAGCTAAAAAAATATATATATACATTTCACTATTGAATCATTATTTAAAGAAAAAGCGGCAGTTTTGTTAAAATAATTTTATATTATAAAATAAAAAATTCAATTACTGAATTTAATTTATTGAATGCAATTGTTTCCTGAAATAATAAAACATGTTTATGTCTTATTTGAACTATTTTTACGGTTACACTGTGTAACACACACTACTTTTGCGACTAAATAATTTTTACGACTAAATTAGGCTGAAAAAGGACTCTCTATTCATTCACTGCTTGAAGTGGGTGTAGTTTTTTCTGCCCCGTCTAAGAGAAAAACGAAACTAGCAGTCTTAGCACTAGTTGCCTCGCTGGCACTAACTTTAAGAGGTGTTTTAGCTGCATTAGGTTCACTACTTTAATTTTGCTCTATTAAAGGATATTTTTGGGCCACCTTAATATGATGATAATCCTATTAGAACACATACTCGTATATGTTGGTCTATACTGATGTATGTAAATATATTTTTACATAAATTTATGTTGTAAATGTTAATTAGCTTGTGAATATTAAAGTACACATTATTTTACCTATTTCTCATTTCATTATGAAAATCCTTTTTATAAAAACACTTTCGAGCTTTTGCATGTTGCCTGCTTTGACAAAGAAAAAAAAAATCCTAAGACGGCTCGAAAATTTGCAGATTTTATTAAAACAAAATTTTTTCTAGGAAATCTGAAAGGACTATTCTTGCAAACTCCTTGAATATTTAATAATTCAATAAAAATATATATTATGATGGTGTGCCTTTCAAATGCTCTCTTAGTTGATGTTGAATATTTTAAAGAAAAATTCGTATAAACACAATCCTGCTAATTATCATCACAGTCTGGATGGGTGGTTGCAGAGCAACTAATCAATTTGATTATAATTAAATTATAATTCAATTTCATTCATTTACAAAATACATGCAGACGAACTATAAATATTTATTGCCAACTGACAAGGACTCGTGGGCAGGCAAATTAGTTATTCAATAGTATTTTTTCCTCTTAATATGTACATATTTTGAACATTTTACAATTTAAGAAGAATATTAAGCCAATTATTTCTAATTTAAGACACGATGATGAGAACGGATGTAAAGAGAAAAACAAATCGCTTAAGGGTATTTGTATACTCGGCAGGATAATTGTTAGTCTTTCAATTTCTAAACACCTCTAATCAACCTGGAAAGGGAAAAGTTTGATATTTTCATTTCATTTCCTTAAATTTTGTTTTATTTGGGATAAACAAATAAAATAAAATAATTGAAATAAAGTAGAGTCATGTAATGCTTAGTGTTTAAGCTTATGAAACAACCGAGAAGCTTAAGAACAGGAATTTAGTGCAGGAAAAACTAAGAAAATTTTATTTAAATACAATAAATCCTAATGCGGTTTGAATGATGTTTGCAAATCATTCAAATGATTATTTGAAAGGAATATTTAAAAGTAATAAAATCCTTAATACTTGATCCTTATGAAAAATGTTCATAAGAATTTCTAATTAAATTCAATTATATAGAGTGATTTTTTCCTATTTGTTTTTTTCGTGGCATGTGGCGGCAAGGCCGAAAAAGCTCAGTAGGGTTTGTCATAACAACAAACAATGCTTGCAAGTCATTGAATTTTACTACCGAAATTGTATGGTCTTCATAGTAGATCCACCCAACAGGCTATTCAAGCTGTTGTGTCCAAATTTTGCACCAATTTCATTTTATTTGATACCCATCCACCAAACCGTATGCCAAGAGTCTGCACCAAGAAAAATATTACTGCTGTATCGGCCAGTGTCAATAAAGATCGAGATTTGTCAATTCGTCGCTGTTGTCAACAGTTTGGCTTGTGTTTTGCGACCACCTTGAAGGACTGTGGCATGAAACCGTACAAAATAAAGCTACTGGAAGAACTGAAGCCAGTTGACGTACCACAACATTGTTTGTTTGGTGAGTGGGTCTAAGGAAATTTGAAAATTCTGAAATTTTCTATCGAAATATTTTCTTTTTGCGTGGAAGCTCATTTTCATCTTAATGGGTTTGTCAAGAAACAGATGTGCGCAATTTGGTATTAAGCGAAAAATGTGCTGTCTGGTACGGTTTATAAGTCACCGGCATCTTTAAACTGTACTTCCTTAGGAATAATAAAGACCACAATGTTATAGTCAATGGAGGATGATACCGTATGATAATTATCGAATCTTTGTGCCCAAAATGGAACATTTAGAATAGATTGAAATGTTGTTTTAGCAAGATGTTGCCCTATGCTACACAGCACGTGATACCATCCAGCTATTGAGAGGCGAGTTTGGTGAGCAATTAATCTCACGCTATGCAGCAGTGCATTGGCCGCCAGTATCATGCATGTCCCCTATAGACGATGTCTCTCGTGTACTGCCAGCAAAAATTCTAGCCCTGAAAGGCAAGATTACATGTGCCATTGATAAGATATCGGCTGAAATGCTGGAAAAAGTATTCCAAAATTGGAGCACTAAGATGAACACCCTATGGCATAGACGCGGGCAATATTTACATCAAATATTCTTTAAAAAGGAAATGGCAGTCATTTCCATAGGGACCCAATATTTTTTTTATTCACTTTTGCAAATTCTCTTTGTTGTTTTAAATTTTCAAAACTTAAAGAACCACCCTTTATAAAAGTAAATACATAATTTTAACTTAAGCTTAGTACACACGAGGCAACTATTAAAATACTTAAGACATTCCAATTGCATTCTGGCATTTTTAAAATTATATTTTGTCCATATTCTATTTCAGTTCATAAGGATAATACGTAACGTTGTAGTGTACAAAAAAGAATATGTGTTTATGAGGGGCGGTTGCGGAAAAAGAAATTTATTGAGTAATAAATCATCTCTGGAAAGGATGGTGTCTTCGTGTGTAGGAGCCTTCGTAATTAATCTGAAGCCTTTTATGCTCGTAATAAAATTTGAAAACGACTCAGGAAATTATTTCTGCCAATTGCTTTAAGATGGAAAAGTTCTTAAGTGAAATTGGAAGTTTATATATACCGAGAGCTTAGAAATAGAAAATATTTATGACTGGCAGCAAGTCTTTAATAATATCTTTTGATGAATTTTTATGGAAGAAAGTCATTTGCATAAAAAGCATAATATACAACCATCACCATCTACGAACTGGCGGCAATACTGAAAAGAAGTGACTAAAGAAGAGCGGGTTAGAGGAAATCAAAAACATTATTATAGTGGTTTGCTGCGGAGGCTGGAATTAGGCCACTGATTGAAGAAAAATAATAGTTTCATGTACATTTAAAGGAATGTGTATGTTATTTAAAAAACAAGTATTTTTAAACAGAGTTCCACTGATTTTTGAGAGTAATTTAGTTTCATAAATGAAACTTCACTTCCTTGGAAGCTTAAAAAACGAACTATTTTACTTTAGAAAGCAAGAAACCTTTTGTTTCTTGAAAATGCTTTATTTTCTTTTCCACTGACACTAATTTAAAAAGCGAAAGTAATTTTCAAAGTTGTGATTATCGTATTTGTTTTATTTTAGGATTGGCTTGCATTAGCAAATCATTAAATACACTGAAAGTCCAAAGATTTTTAGTATTGAAAGGTAAGGCAAAAATACTCAATAGTGTCAAAAAATCTTTAAGTTTTTACAGTTAAAAAACAAAAATTTTAAAGAAATTTTTGAGCACTATTTGTTAAGGCCCATCTAATGATTTTTTAAATTCTTCGTTTAATATAAAATTTAAAAATTTATGGCGACCAACTTGTTACCCACGATACCGCAATTCAAAATTTATATGAAAAATATTTTGCTTTTACACACAAAAATTGTCTTATTCAAAGTTTAATATCCTGTCATAGTGGAACAAAATAGCAAAAGGGAGTTGAAGTAACTTTTCAGCACAATCAAGTATGTCTGCCTCGTCACTCTTCTTTCCTCTCTTCTCCATCGAACTTGCTTCAAGAAAAACTGATGTGTGTAAAAGCAGACATAAAGAGAAATCAAAAAAGGGATTTCATGGAAATTAAAATTACAATCCAAAATTCTTGAGGAGCTGTTTGCCTTTCAAATAAAATTTTTTTTATGTTTCTTTTTTTAAATGTTTATTTGTTAATATCCATTAATGTTTCATATTCTTTATAATGTTTTATGCATGACATTGCCAGAAATCATTAGTAATCAACCGACAAATAAGTTGTGCCATAATCCTCTTTCTTCGCCTTTTTTTTTTTAATCCTTATTTATATTTCTTTAACAAACAAAATATACGAAAAGGTAACTGGAATCCATTAATTTACGTAGACATAATTCATTTAGAATGAATTTTAAGCATTCACAAATTGTCGTAATTGATGAACAACATCGTCTGACCGGCACAAATAAATACTGAAGCAAATAGAATGACCAATTCTACGTCTACTGTTTCGAGTCCTTCATTATTTTCAAATATTTCACAAACAATTTAGATGAAGATTTAAAACGAACCGTCCGGCTGGTGAGTTTGGCAAAAAAAAATGTAAAACAAAGAAATTAAATTGCAAAATTACCATGTAAAAGGGAAGTCATTCAATGACAAGAAAACACCCAGTTATTGAATGATAGACAAGCTACTTTAGTTGTCCAAATGCCAGACAAGCTAAAAAAGAATTCCTTTTTTCTTTATGCAAATGAACGATAAATGAAATGATAGATACAAGAGATAAATAAGCTGACGTTGATGATGAGATATTGATGATAATGTAAATGTGGATGTTGTTGATAGTCAAATCAATATGTTTTTAATTGGAATGTTGAATGTTGTTGTTTAGCTGCTGTTTGATGTTTGACACTGGACACATGGAAAAATTAAAGACAGGAAATTAAAAAATGTGGTTGTTTTGCTTTTTATATTTCTGGCAAATTATATTTTCTTTGAGCTGTCAGAAATTAGCCAGACTAGTTTTATTAGATTATTTGAAAGGTCTTTGGTAAAAATGTAATAAGAAATCTTTGGGGGGTGGAATATTAAATTTTTAATTTTTAATTATTCTGAATGTAGGATGGAAAAAAGCAACGCTACAGCCGCATACCATTCAAAAATTTTTAAAATAATTTAAGAAAATCTTGCAACGTATTTTTTGTAATATAAAAATTCTTAAATCTAATGCCAAATACTTTTTTATAAAGCCTTGTAGAAAGTCTAACATTATGATTTAGAAATGGCCCCAGAAAGAAATAAAAAATATTTTCTAATACCAACTCTAAGAGCGATATGATAAAAATTTGGGAAATATGTTTGCTGAAGTTAGAGGGAATATCAGGTTCCATCACCTAGTGATCTGAAGTGCATGCAAAACATGACAATTTCACACACGTGGTATATTATTGGGTAGCGAGAAAGGTCAATAAAATAGCACCAGTACCTCAATGAGTTCAACCAAGGAAGCTTTAGAAGTTCCACTAAACAAGATGAGATCTGCTGAATAGCATCAGTATTGAGAAGGTCCATCGCAGGAGACAAGACTTTTAAGTAGCGCAACCATCAACTTCTTATCCAACATAATTGTTTGAATAATTGGGGATTAATCAATAAAAATCGCCTGAATTCCTAGAGAGCCTAAAAAATACGAGGACAGTTCAATAAGTCCGTAATTTTTTTTAATGAAATACACGTGTTTGATTAAAAATCATTCTGTTTTTTAACTAGTGCCCGTTTTCTTGTGAGATGATTTCATCGTTGTAATGAAATAACTTTTTGCCATAATTTATGGAGACATCAAAGGGCTTGGGATGTTCTCGTAAAATCAAATAAAACTATTCTCAGGATTAGGAAAATCTCCACTGAGAGGAAATTTACTTGATGATGCGGCAATAACAAGTCAGGGATAAATTTTTAAATAAAAAGATCCGCTTCAGACTTTTCGTAATTCAAAACTCAAGCATCACTAGTCTAATCATTGTATTATAAGACTATATAAACACCAAGATACCTATGGTGATAGCGGGTAGATGATAATTTAAATAAAACGAGTTTTTTAAGAGATGTCCTTTAAATGTTTTATTCGCATTAAAGGCTTATAATTATATCGTGCAAGTCTCTACCTCGCGTCTTCGGAAACGTCTAATTTTCCCTGATGCAGGCGTATAAGTCATGCTAATTTAGACCGATTTAAGAAAATCCCACGGAGCCAAATTGCATTATCTCGGATAACAGTTTACATCATCTGCACGTGAGATGACCATGCCCAGAAATCGCTCGTGCAGATTGTCCCATGTGGCATGAAGTGTATGCCATTTAATGCCTTTTTGTTAAAACCACATGTTCTTTGGTAACCATGCCATCAAAATCAAGCCAAAAGAAGCTCGTAATCTTTGACTTCAATCCCCATTGACAGCGATGCATTGGCTAAGGACGTTCTCAATAAAATATTGACCGATGAAGATCCAACCCAAGATCCATATCGAAAAATTACTTTTTTGGGTGTTGTTGGATCTCATGTGGACTAATTTAGTCCTTAATTCGTTATTTTGAAATGGGCCTCATGGCTAAATAGATGAAATGCGCGGAACGTTTCCCAGATAGAATACCAATATGATAGTAAACAATTTTATCATTTGCATACGTTGTTGAACGTTGTATTCGTAATTTGCCTGAATAATTTAAAGTCAAATCTTCAAATAAATCCCAATTTAAAATTAGTTCTAAATTTAAAAAATATATATATCACAGATGGTGATCTCAGTTCGAAGAATTGTTTTGCTACTGACTGTAATTTTTCTTCATGAATGATTAAGCAAATAAAAACGTGTACATTACATGTTCATGTGGTCTTTCTTTGTGTTGCATAAATGCATTATGTTGCAGATGATACTTCCTAATGGAAGGCCAAGAAACATTTGTAATTGAGAGAGTGTAACAAGCCAATACATGAAATTTTGGTTACTGTAAATCGGTTGTCCAACAAACATTTTCGGGAGACGGAGTAAATATTAAATAAAACAAGTAGAATTATCAGGTAATACTTAATCTTTATCCTTATGTTTTTTTCTGCCCACTTACTGCTCTGCCAAAACGTATAAATCTGTGTTCCTGCCTCTCATCCTCTGCTGTTGTTTTCCTGCTTCTTTTGGTTGTGGTATGATTTTGTAACAAGTAACTCACAAACTGCATCCTGTTGAGCTTAAAACACAAAAATAACAATAGTATTTTACACGTACATACTTACATGTTTTGCATACATGCATTTACTTCCTACCTGTGATGCAAGCGTTCCTTCTTCTACTTGTTTTAGTTGTTGTTGCTTTTATGGTCAAGTTAACAAATTCTCAGATATTTAGTAGCTACAAATCCTTGTTAACATGTGTGTGTGTGTGTGTGTGTTCCTGTACATACATTGGCCAGTGTAAGTGTCTCTTTTGTTAATAAATTGTATGCCCTTGTTGCTGCATCGACATGTCCATAGTCGAGTGCAAGGAACAACACAGCAAGTGAGACACTATTACCAACAAGTTATATTTCATTAATTTGCTTCCCCCTCCGCTCTCGATTCACCTTTCGTTTTTGTTTACTATCTTTCTTTTGCTTTCTGCTTGGTTTTTGTACAATAATATAACATTTGTAGTTGCTGGCTGTTCAGGTCCTGAATAAAATTTCAGAATTATAATAACTATCCGTATGTTTCTTTGGTTGTTAATTTGTTTTTCATTACCCATTTATTTATATGGGTGGGTCGGGGAGGCCACTTAGTATCGAAAGATTTAAGTTTGCAGTTTGTAATCAGCATTTGTATTATTTAAATGAGTTCTTGTGGTGAAGTAAATTTTAGGAAAACATTTTTGTTTTTGAAATTTTGGCTCAAAAGTTCAGTGAGAGACAAGTAGTCAAAATAGGTAATATTGAAGGGGAAAATTTTCCACAGACCTAAAATTCTTTATTTCTATTGGTAATTGTAAATAGAAAAATATGAATCATAAATCTGTACAGAGAAACATTAAAATGAGTTTGAAGGAGAATAAACAATGATTTTGATTGAATTGAATTTGATGGCTGAGTTTTGAACTCAAATAAGAGAGAAAAATTAAGTCGGGCTGTTGTCATACAATTAAAGGAAAATTAAGTTTGCTCTAGTATTATGAACTAAATAGATTCAGAAATTAAATTTAGATTTAAATCACGTCTGACAGGGCATTTGAGCAATTCATTGAAAAATTGAATATCAAATTTGGCAAACTCAAGGATTCAGGACTAACTCAAATTCAAGACATACAAGTTTTATTGGGAAAATTCTAATATAGAGGGAAGATTCCAATAATAATTTATCTTTTCTAATAGAAAAATTAAACACTTGACTGAGAGCCTAGTGCAAACTGTGTCCACTACAAATGTTGCAAAAAGGGGACGGCTTCGTATTGCTCGTTCGACCGAAATCATCACTACTGAAGTGGTCAGAGAGAACACACAAACATAAACGTAACGATGATGCACACAATTAGGCATCAGCAGATGTTCTTTGCAACAAATTTCGGTAAAAGATTTGAAAACTTTCTCCTGCAAAGTGCAAGATGTTCACGAATTTCTGCCAACGTTAACTCACATTCATACTCTGTTATGCAAAAGGGAGTTCATTTCATATTATAATAATGAGGGACAAAGCCCATTTTCACTCAAAGGAAAATGGGAGCACGGAGAATCCATATGAAATGCATAAAGAGCCAATGCATCCCCTCAAGGTGATTGTTTGGTACGGGACTTGCAGTGAAAAGTAATTTGCCCTTATAGTTTTGAACAAGCCGATGACACCACCGTAATCGTAAATGATGACCGTTACAGGCAAACTACAAACGAATTTTTTCGCCGCAATTTTCTGCAATAAATCTCGGTCGTTGTTGGTTTCAACCGGATGGAGCAACAGCTCACACAGCTTAGGCAACGATAGAGATTTTGAGACACCATCTTCCAGGTAGATTGTTCTCCCGTTTTGGAGATTCGAACTGGCTGTTTAGATCACCAAATCTAGTAGCAGCAGACTTCTTCCCCTAAAAATTGCCACTTTGGAGCCAGATGTTCTGTAAACGTCAGCCGCAAAACGGGCACAATTGTTCATCAATTTGGCAATATGAGCGGTATAATTTTATTCAATTAATGGCATTAGTTTAACACTTTCAAATAAACTTTTTATGAAAACAAATCTCGTTTCTTCATTTATAACAAAACAGCAGCCAGTCCTAATTATGAGATTACTTTTACTCCACCTTATAGTATTTCCATAGCCACGTATCGTCGTTAAACACCAACCAGCTTCAGAAACATTGCGCCTATTGCTATGGCGATTCACAGTGAACTTCATTCATCATTTGCGCTACTGACAAACTGTGTACCAAACAAGTGTTCGCCAGTTGCTGCAGCTATTTCAAGCTAATGCCGATAAATGCACTTTGCAGAGAGCTTTTGCCACGCTGGTGCTAAAAACTACTGCCCCTTTCCCTCAAATTAGTATGTAAGGACAGAAACTTCAGCCAGTCAATATGAGTGTTATCATGGAAAATACTCATACTGCCATTAATTTTATATAGCAACTCTAACTCTCCAGAGTCTCGCTCTCAATTTTTTTAAGAAATCCATATTGTGAAGCATCTTGGCCTGTCTGCAGAAACGGTGGGAATGATACTTGAGATCCTGGTCTAGTTCGTTTGCTATAAGTTTACGAAGTCAATAAAGTGTATTATAATATTAAAAATTTAATGAATTAAATGAGAATTATAGCGCGGTAAAAGCCTGTAAGTTGTATAAGGACGTTGTTTTACTATTTATAAGCTGGTGATATTTGGGCCACTAAAGCTTTAAATTTCTGAAATGATTATTATGGTTTCATTTATGTTTTCTTCGAGTGTGTAAAATAGTTTTCATGAAACTTATTTACACAAAGATATTTCTTTAATTTCTAATTTTTCGCATGGTGAATTTAAAATTTTTATTTGATTTGGTTTTTTGCTTAATGAAATTAAAATTTTTCTTTGGATTTAATATTTTATTTTTGTTTAAATATATTTAATTTATCCATAAAAACGTTAGTGCTGGATTTTTGTCCCTTGTATGTGTGAGTGCTTATATGTTTGAGTCTGTTAAGTAATTCAATTTAGCTTCAGCATGTGCATAGATTTTATTTTTAATTTATTTTTACTTTCGTAACACAATATTAATTTGATACAATTCACTTTCTGCATCATTCTGCATCTTCTAGTAAATTTTTTTGTAGTTTTTAAAGCACAGACACACACACACACACACACACAAATATGGTTTGATGAATTCAATGCAGACAGGAGAGTAAATGAATAGATGAAAAAAAAAACAATTCAAAAATCAATTTCCTGCTGCTTCCTTATTTTATTTTTATTCTTTTTAAATTTGTAGATGTTGTTGATGCTGCACTACAGCAACAGTAAACTTTTTAAATGAGTAACAACACTCACACAAATATACATATATATGTATGCATTTTTAGTGTGTATGTGAGAAAGTGTGTGTGTTTGAAAGCCAAGCAGTAAACATTTTTCCTGATTTTGATTCTTAAGTAAATTGAGTGAAATGAATTCTCAGACATAAAAATACACCAGCGAACCAGCACATAAACATTCGTGGACATACACAATCAAACACTTGCACATATTGGATACATTTCAATACTATTACAAACTAAAAGGAAATAAAGATGAAATAAGATTCACTAGCATATTTTATTTTATTTTCGATTGGTAAAATACTCGTACTACGTTTTTGTACTTTCATTTGATGGTATATTTCGTTAGAGAATTTTTTGTTTTTGCAAAAGTCTTAAGAGATGCAATTTTATACGCAATACAATCATTTGGATGGGTTGAAAATAAAATTTAGAAAAATGTTCTCTCCATTACCAGCAGCAGAACAACAACTGAGCATATGATTTTTCTATGAATGTCTGTGGTCAAGCTGATTCTGCCCAATTTAATAAACTGAAAGCAATTGATTTTATTTACTTTTTTTGTTGTATAAATAGGTTTTATACATAAATAAATTTTATTTGATTCGCTTTCGATTGCTGATTGGGTGACCAGGTAAGGGGTTTTGAGTTCAAATACAATCTAAAAACCAAGAGTTCTTTTGTGCTTTTTATATAGAAGAAATTATTTGTTAAATTGAAATACCTGCGATTTGAGGGTTCGAGTGACTCGAAAAGCTCATAACAAACATTTTATCTATTCTCTGGCTCACTTTTCTAAACCACTTTTGAAGCATCAGTTCTTCGCGGAATACTGTCTGCCACTGAATGACTGTTGAATCTATTCCTATTAAGGTTAAATCTTTGTTTGCTGCTTAAGAATCCTATTCTACTTTTATGGAAAGACACAAAGGACCACTTGTGTCTGGTCACAGCCACGTGTATTTTGTACGCAATTTAATAGCCATTGCCTGAAATTAGTATAAACTAAATTAGATCAGTTTATGCATAAAACTTTACATTTAAGCAGTAAACATGTATGCAACTAAAATATTTATTTATTTTTTTGTTAGTTGGTGAGATAATAAATAGTTTTAATAGATTTCTAAATAGGAATCAATCGATTTCTAAGGGATCGTATCACAACTTAGGCATTGAATTCATACATATGGTTTCTAACGGGGAATGATTCTTAAACAAAGCTTTAGTTGATTCAATTTCAAAAGAAAGGAAAAATTGTAGCTCTTCAAAAATTTCACACAGCATGTGAGAGGTACTTCATAACGTGCTTCCGAGGTACTAAAGACTCTTTACGTTATTTTATGAGAAATGCCTGCGTCATCAATACCAAAATTTTAGGCAAATTTTAGCAATTGATGCTCTAACGACTAATAATCCCAATTTTTATAAAAGTGCGACAAGAAGTGATGAAATTGTTAATAATCCACTCTCAGCACCTTATGGAAAATATTTCCATTCGTTGAAGTAACAATGTTGTTGCTCCAGCCCAACAAGAAAAAAATGAAAGTCATTTTTTTTCAATGAACGACATTTTCATCGCTTCCAAGATTCAATGGTGAATCTTAACAACTTCCTATGAAGTTGAAAAAAAAATTATTTAAAAAATATGATTTACTTTTACAAATCTGTGAAATTAAGAAACAAATAAATACCAGCCGCAACAAAAAACCCTAAACAGCTTTATAAAACTTTGCTAAATAATAGTATATTTAAAAAATGTTTTTAAACACAAATCTGCTTTGAATCTACTTTGAGTTGATATTTTCAAATATTTTTTAAACTTAAAATATTCCTACAAATGCAGCAAGAAAAAGCTTCATGTTGCAACTTTCGTTACAGCTCCTTGTGGAAATTTATTGTATTGTCCACTTAGTGTGAAATTTCTCTAAAATATACAATTTAACTAAAATACACAACAACATTCATTAGTAATACTAAAATAAATATCAATTTTAAATACTAATACTGAAATCTGTCGGAATTGTTCACCAACATTTTTTCAATATCATATTTATATGCCAAAACATTCAAGCACAATATGAGAATTCTCTATCGCAATACCATATTACAAAATATATAATCATAGTAGCCTTAAAATGCTTTTTTATAAACAGCACAACAAACAATTATACTCAACGTGGGTATACTTTATTTTTCTTGCAACATTTTTACAATTTAACGTCCTTTGGGTGTCAATAATTGTATTTGCTTAAGGAACTCCGAATTGAAATTAAAATCATGCCAATTGGATCTATGTAGTCAAAAATATCAATTAACGGGTACTCCAATCTCTGTATGGGCTTCATCTACAGGTGTACGTTATATACGTATTAAAGATCTGAAGTCCATCATGTTCTTGACGTGAAAGTCCAATGTGATATAAGATGGACTGAACAGACTTTTTATGGCGGTAATGAAACATTCAAGTATCTTGGTTCTGTCAGACGCTGCAAGAGGTACTTTTATCCATTTGATGTCCATGCTATTTGTATCACTAATAACCGATTGAAAGTGGAATACAACTGTCTTGTATGAACCAGAGATTCAAAGTCTAATTTAAAGTTGCTCGGCCTCATACAAAAGATAATGAATCGCTGACCAATTCTATACATTTATTGGATCATCAACGCAGTGTGGGATTTGTTTCGTTGTCTTATTGGTCGGTACCACAGTGAGATACCCTCTAATGAGATCAGGGAACTTCCCACCTCCTTTTACAAACTCTTTTATTATTAAATGCTCCTCCATTCGTGATTGATATGCCAGCAAGTTGCACTACACTTTGCAAGGAGAATTAATTCCTTAGCGAAGCAAAAATTAGCAAATTTTTTTTTTTTAATATAGAGAAACCTTAATATCCTAAGTGGCTTTCCAATAGGTAAATAAGCTTCAAAAAGAGAACATGATCCTATACTTCCTGATAACTATTCAAGCATTTTCAATACCTTCTTAGCAGCTCTTGTGCGTAATTGTTTACGAAAAAATGGGAAAATAAATAATTATTTCTTCAGTAGCAACTTTCTCTCATAAAGATTTATATATTAAACACTGCCTTTGATTAATTTTGACCTACAATATGCCACATGCTGTATGCTGCACCGTATAACAAAACATATTGAAGTTTATGTCTAAGAGTATTAATATTTGCAGCTGAATGCTTGAGTGTAATGGCTCCATAACTTTAAATTTTACAATCCAATTGTATGTTGTTGTTTTTTCTTTTTGGTTTGTAGCTTTTCTTTCATTGGCTCACAGTGGCAAGAGCAAATAAACTCTCATAAAATGAAGCACATTAAATTGGGCAGAATAAAATCTCGCAAAGCACAACAAAATATGTTGAGTTTAACAATTGTATTATCCTGCAAATAAATCAGCTTCAAAAATTATTTATTTAGAATTAGAAAAATTTCCCCCATATTATTTTTATTTATAACTAGTAAAAAAACAGCTTTCAAAGAACACAGTAAAATATTGAGATAAAGAACCGGAAGTAGCGCAAGCTTGGATCATTTCCAAGGATTTTAAGCATAGACTAGTCATTATAAGATGGTGTCTTCTTCGATTTCTATTCAGCGATTTAAAATAATCTTTATAGTGATGAAAATATTATACTTCTTGTAATTTTTTTTATAAGGAAACTAATATTATATTAAATTAGAATTGCTAATTTACCACTGACATTTTTTAAGAAAATAATTATTTCATGCAATGAAAATTATGCATTTTTAAATTAATACCTACTTTAAGTTGAAATTTTGTTAATTGGGTTGTATACGGTCGAAAAACAATCACAAACGGATCTCTTGGCAGCAATGAAAATGTCATTCATTGAGAAGAACTTCCCGAATAATTAAGTCTTTGGAATATTTTACCAAAGCGTACACATTTCAATCTAAGCAGCAAATACCAAATCCGAAACCGCCATCTAGGCCTAACCCATACAAAATATTTATGAAAGGCAAAGTATTGTTTTATCCGGGTTAACCTTTTAATTTTTATACACTAACAAATTGCTCGGTATAGCCTAGAAATTTCTTTAAACAAATGATGTTGCAACTAATGGATTTAATTTAAAACCTTTTTTTATTTTTCTCTCCACTGTTCAATTACATGTGTTTGACTTTTAAATTGTTGTTTTATTTTTCTGGTCTTTCTCTTGCACTTGTGGTATATATTTTTTCTAAGTTCTATCTCCATTACAAAATTTTCTTGTTGCTTTTTTTAACAGGCAACTTGCAACAATTTACAATACAACAATTTGCAATATTGCACTAGTTGTTTGTTTCTTTTTTTCTTTTGCATTATAACCAACATTTAGTGCACAAATAAATGAAGATGTAATTGCAAAATATAAAATGAATTGATAAAAAGAACAAAAAGATACAAATACAAGTGACCTTTACAGTTGAAAAGTGTTGCAAAGGTTGATCGCTTCTGTTGGCCTTTACATTATTTTATTTATTTATATATTTTTTATATCTCACAAGTGTATCATGTAACCAATATTGGTTTTAACTCCTTAGTTAGAAATAGAATGTGGCCTAATTGTCTATGACACACTGATGACTTTTGCATCAAAGAAAATTTGTGGAGAAATCAATAAAATGATGTTGGAAACTATTTTTTTTTCTCAAAAAGAGCTTTATCGGTATATGTTATTTTTAATAGATGTATTTTTTAAAAGTTCATTCTCTTAAGAGGTACTTTTTTCATAAGGTACTTATCTCAAAAGGTACTTTTTTCATATAGAACTTTTTTCAAAAGGTACTTTTTTCAAAAGTAACTTTTTTCAAAAGGTAATTTCTTTTAAAACGTACTTTTACCAAAAGTGAGCTTTTTTAAAGGATACTTTTTAAAAGCCATTTTTAAAAAATACTTTTTTCAAAAGGTACTTTTTTGAAAATGCACTATTTTTAAAATGTGCTTTTTCAAAAATTTACTATTTCCAAAAGGTACTTTTTAAAAGGTGCTTTTAAATGCAATATTTTCAAAAGGTACTTCTTCAAAAATGTACCATGTTCAAAAAGTAGTTTTATTTTCAAAAATAAACCATTTTAAAGACATTCTTTTTCATATATGTACATATTAACTTTTTCAAAGTTAATTTTTAAAATATTATTTTCAAAAGATATTTTTTCCCAGTAAAAACATATTTCAACAGTAAAATTTTGCAAAAAGTATTTAAATCAACTTTCTTCAAAAAGTAATTTTTGAAAAATAATTTTTATCAAATGCCATTTTTTGAAATGTATGTTTGTCAAAAGGTATTTTTTGACAAAAGGCGCTCTTCTCCAAAAATAGTATTTCAAAAGGTACTCGGAGCGTCTCTTCAAAAGTTTTTTTTAAATTACATTTTTACAATTTATCAAACGGTGTTTCCTTGCCAAAGCCTCCTTTTGCTACTTTCTCAGTATGAACTGTTACAATAAATACTTATAAAAAATGCAAAACATACTTTTTCCAAAACGTAATTCGAAATGTACTTTCAAAAAGCGGTGCTTCTTCCAAAAAGTACTTTATTAAAAAGTATTTTTACTCAGAGAGTCATCTATTTCAGTTAAAAAGCAAATATGAGATGGTACTCGTGGAGCGCCAAAATAGCAACAAATAAAATAAAATAAGAGAGACTTTAAGCTCAAAATAAATAAATAAATAAATAAATTGATTAATTGAAGTAAAACAGACAAAAGGATCTAGTGCATATATAAAAATAGGAGCAGTTTCCAAGTTATTTATAGTTACCAAAATAGAATTGGAGAAATGGAAAATATTTTAAGTTCTGTTTTCCAAACTCTTTTGGTTTTGTAAATACATTCGGTACAGCTTTATGTTCCAAGTTTAATTTTCTCATATGTGACTCGTATATTTTTAAAATATTTTTGTTATCTTAGCAACATTATGAACTGTTGTAACTATGTAATAAATATAGTAGTTTAGATAAAGATTATGTGCCACCAAGCAACAATTGAGCGCTTTTCCACTATTCTTTTAAACTAATTAATTAAATTTATTTTAAGGTATTTTTTGTCGGTATTGGGGACAAACTAAAGAAATTCTTAAAGCTGGTGCTCTTTTTTAATGAAAATCTTTAATTACTGTTTGTCTTTATTTGTAAGATGTTTTGTGTTCCAATATTTTAAATTTATTTTATGACATTTTATTATTTGTCATCTATTTATTTATATTAATTTATTACTATTTTTTTCTTTTTAAAAATAATTTCTATTTTACATTTTCTTATTTTTCCTCTACATGGATTTACTTTTAGCTAAAAAGAAAAAGTACTTGTCTTGTTTTTAAATTCCTTTACAACTTAAAAAGGTCTGTGCAAAACATATGCATTAATTACAAAGCCAGCTTCTATTACCGAATGGGATGTGTCAGTAATTTTATTTACTTTAACGAAATAATTTCAATTTCAAAAAGTCATCACGAATTGACGAATTTCAAATTAAAACGATAATTTTCTTTTGTAAGATAATGCATAAATTCATAAAGAGAAATATTTTTAAGGATCTCAAACTGAAAGAATTTGTATTGTTTTCCAAATCACAATGATTTCCTCCTTTTCTACCTCTAGCACTATCTCGCTCACTCTGCCTTTGTCTCGCTCATTTCCTCTGAAATATTTTTATGAAAATCGTTAAGTATAACAAATATTTAGCTGTCTGGCAAACTAATTGCTATAAATATGTTGACGAGGGCAGATATGTATTTAAAGTGAATAGATTTTATGCCTCCTTCTCAAGGCTAAATGTGTCAGCAAAAATGGAATCATTTATCATTCGAAAACAACATGCAAGTTAATGTAGAAAAAATTATATGTAGAGCCTCATCGCACCTAAAACTTCGACGTGAGTGAGTTTTATTTTCCATTTTTTTGTTGTTGTTACTATTTCGCCTGCCAAACGTCACTTTAAAACCACATAATTGCTCTAATATTAATACACTTAAACAGAACGGAATGCCTAATGTCCATGTTATATGTATATGTATGTGTTCATTTATTTTTTTCACTAATTTTTTTCTCTTCATATGAATTAATATTGTATTTGGCAGAAGTTTTTTTTTCATTCTTAATCTCTAGATGGTTCGCTGAACTTAAGGCAGACGCTAAGCTTTAAAGAAAAATAGTTGATTGTTGTTAGAGTTTAAGACCCTTCAAATATTTTAACCGATGTTAGACATCGATTTTGCGATAGAACACAAACCCGACAATAGATTAAGAACTTGTGCAAATTTCTATGGAATTTAATTTCTATGTTTTTTATTAATGCAACCATTTCACATTATTAATGATGAGGGCAAACAGCTCTTTCGTACAAGTATGATAAATATATATTTAAGGCATTTGGAAAAAAGCCTAAGTATGTTAGTGTTAGACAAATTATAATTAATGTAAAAAATAACTAAAATTCAACATTATAATCTCAAAAAATATGAGCTTCTAAAAATCATTCAGAAGTAGTAGAAATTCGGATGATATCCAATGATTATAAGCTCAGGCTGGTTTTTGCAGGAAGTTAACTTTATAAATCCTTAGCCGCTGGCTTGGAACTTTGTTTTCAATATGTGAAAAATATATATTATTTATAGTTCCTCTTACATTATTTTACATAAAAATACTTATAGTGTTTTAGTTCTCTGAACCAATTTATACCTAAAAAGTTTGTAAATGTTCGTTCGAGTCACATTTTTTATATCTTGATAAAATAACAATTTCATTTGAGGACTAACCCATCACCAGAACAAATTTACTCCTCAGAGTGTTCTTTCTATGGAAGCTTTGGCATCTGACCCAATTTTCTACTCCATTAAATGGCCATAGGCCCCTTCCGAAAAAATGTTTGAGTTTTTCCTCTATTTTCGCTTAAAAGATGTCACAGTGGGATCGAAACTTGCAGCCAGCAAGTGCTACAAAGCAGATTGTGTGATTGTTTATAGCTCGTTGTTGGCTTAGTTGCGTATATCCTAGAATTTCATTGGCGCTAACCATCAGTGTTCTTTGGCCGAAACATGTTTGAAAGGCATTCAAGCTCAACAAATATTGCTTGGGAGCTCTATGTATTTCAGTCAGACGTTCCTGTCTGTGCTTTACAAAACATATAATCATAATGGTTTTGAAAAATTTTGTAGGATAGCGCCAATGAAATGCAGGCATATGCTTATCTAAGCCAACAACAAACAGTGAAAAACCTTTATGCCACGGGCAACATACCTGGGTGTTATATGCTTTTCAAAACGCTGTAACTCTGAACTTGATAATCGGATCGACTCGAAATTTTATGATATGCTAGTCAAAAGTGTTTAACGTTGGGATAAAAAATATTGTAAAAAACCTCGTACAATTTCATACTCTGCCAGTTTTGTTATGCCGTTGGCCTCAACATTCCTCCCACCTGCGAATAAAAGGAGTTGCATGCAATAAATTTTATTAAAAAATGCATAGTGTAAGTCCAGACTTCTAGACGAATTCTATGACAATTCGGACCATTATGTCACTGTGCGGGTCCTTTTCATGGAATAGGGCAAAAAAGATATATATCGTGAATAGTTAGATTTTTAAAGGGTTCTACGAAAATTTTTCTCGACGTGTTTTGCGAAAATTTTTGAACACATCTTGAAACAAAAATGTAAGTCTTGTTAGATTTCTTATCCCAATGCGTAAGAGGGAAGGAAAGGTTAGCTTGTTTCCCCTAGAATGAATACATGTTTCAATCTATTAAACGCTGATACACGCATATAATATTTTGGTCTCCTGTTCAAGGACCTCTCGTTACAACCGTTTAATATTTATGAGCGGAAGTATTCGATGTAAATATTGCCAGGTTACATTATTAAACTTAATGCCGGGGGCAAACACTTGTGCCAGGTTATCTCAAAGTGTTAGTGACATGATTTATCAAGCGAATTATACCTTCGTGTGTAAAATTGTGAACTTCTTGAATAAACCTAAGCGATAGTGTAAATTATGGGCTAGTATGAAGATTCATATAATGACAAGTTTGATATCCACGTTGCCTCGATATTTCTCCTATCGACTAATAAATTAAATAGACTACAATAGACGATAAAAATGTACATAGAAATTTTATACAATTATCAACAAAATGTTACATTTTTTTAAAAGAATAAGCCATTAAAAAATATCAATGTTGCCAGAAAAAAACAGAATTGAATGTATAAAAAAAATTTATTATTAATAAAAATTCGAAATGTGTAATAGTTAAGGAAATTGAATTTAAGCTTTTTACATCATGAAATTTAAATAACAAACAATCATGAAGACAGGCTCTTACATATCATCTAATAGCAATGGGTATTATATGATAATATATATCTAATTTTTTGTAAAATAACATCAAACTTGGCAACATTGCTGTTGCTTTTTTCTAACAAGGGAGAAGGTGAAGCCATTTCAACCTTTTGTTTCTGGTTGGTAGCAGTTTCAGTTCGTTCGGTGTTCTTATTTTTATTCAAGACTGAAAATATGTAGACGAGTATTTCATCACCTTCATTATGGGTCTACATAGGCTTGTTGGGCTATGCAGCCCCCCTCCCCTCATTAGGAAATACGTTTATTATGCCCAAGAATTTTTTCTTTCTTGTTTAATAAATTATATAATATTCCTCTTCGTTAAAGAGTTATAGCCCTCATTCCCCTTCCAAGAAAAATTTTCAGGTCTGTAAACCAACCAAAAAAGTTCTCTAACTACGTCTATGATAATCAGTTGACAAAGTGCTTTATGCGTCCTTTGGTTATCAGATTAAGATGAGATTTTTAATATAACAAACTTGAATTTGTTTCAAATTATTCACTGAGTTACAAAAAAAAAATCTCTTTAAGACCATTTAAATTCAAGCCATTTGGCAACAATTTCAATTGACATACGATTTTAAAGTGTCTTCGGAAAATGATACTGTCTGTTTGGGATTTATTTTTTTATATTTTTATTTAAAATTCCTTACTCCTCCCATTTAGAATTCATTTTCAAAAGCATTTACAATTCAATTTGATATCAACATGTTACCAATAATTTAATAGAATTTATTTACTGACACTTGGCACTTAAAAGTGTTTTAAAAACATAAATATTTTCACGTTTCAGAAAAAAAAGAAAAAAGATTTCCCTCTTTCACACTTTATATTTGATTAACTTATTTACGAAGACCTTTTCCAGAAAAGCCAAAAACAAAACTCATTCTACTTCAGTTGGAATAAAAATACAATAAAAACAAAGGAAAAACTTTGGCTGAAAATTACTAAATGTTGGAAAGAAAAGTTGTCGGTTGTCGGTTGCCCGCACGGCCTTGTTTCAATTCTGTATAAAATTTGAATGGCTAATGAAGTGTTAGTCAGTCTTTGTCAGGACGGGCTATTGCTGCCTGGCTGTCATTTTTCATACCAACAAAAGCAACGGCCACGGCAATAATGATAATATTTTGGACACTGAATTTAATGAAATCATAGAATAAATATTATTGCTTTAGCTGCCACCGCTGTTCGCCAAATTATGCTCCAACGTTTATAATAGAAACTAATAAAAACAAACAACAACAAAAAAATCGTTTGTGAAATAAAAAGCCAATAAATTCTTTTATTATGATTTCTTGTTTTTGTTTTTAAAGAGGGCGTTTTACTATAATAATATTGTTTTTATTTAATAAAAGTGACAATAAAGAAAAATTAAATCTGTTTTTTTTTTGTTTCGGTCACTCAAACACCGAAAAAAACACTGAATTCTAGGGAAAAGGACAAAAAATTGACGTGTCACTCGCAACTTTTGGATTAAATTTTTGTAATTTTGTTATTACTGCTGTTGTTGTGGTTGTTTGTTGTGTTGAATTTTCATTTTTCTTTTGCTCTGCTTTGCCTTCGATGTCATTTTTTTTTTTAAATAGAGGCAAAATTGTGTGAACTTTTTATATTAAAATATGTGTGTGTGTGTGTTTGTTTGAATAAATGTTTGAGTTTTTCGCTTTTTATTTGAAAAGTGGCTTTAGATTTGTTTATGAGTGTTAGGTTTTTTTTTTGGACGTCACGCAATGTTCTGTTCATTTGTTTGGTAAAAAGGCCTGGGCATTTTTAACACTGATGGTTGTAATTAAGAGGATATTTTTTAAATGATTTTTTATTAACAAAAAATGTCCGAAAATTAAAAGCAGGAATTATCATAAAGCCCGTCAAGCTAAAAGAATTTTTTATATGTCGCACATTTGCTGCAACAACGTGGCAAGTAAGAAACCCAGATTTTATAGTTAAATATGTGTATCTAATCATTATATCCTTGTTCGTATTGTACACAGAAAGAAAATATTCTTTAAAAATTTAAGTTATTTTCGTTTTACTTTTAGTAAAAATCTTTCTTAAAATTTATGTACGAATAATTTTATAGTTCTCTTGAAATTCTTATGCCAAATGCAAAAAGTCTCGATGATTTCCTGCGCACAATTGTCACTTTCTTTTCGATATTTTAAATGTTTTTGTGGCTGAAGTGGCAAATGTTTTCGGTTATGTATAGCCCAATACCAGTATCAGACAGAAGAACAAATGAAACTAAAATATGAACAAATAATGGAAAAATTTAAGTATGAGAAAATCTAAGCATAAGTCATTGTCTATGATCAAAATTCGTTTAGAACCTGAGTCAGTTGCATTTTGAACGTGTTCAGTTAAAAAAATTCGTGTAAAGTTCGTCAAGTTCTGGTCTGTGAAAGGCGAGTTCCTTGTGAGCGACGGGAATTTTTATATATTATGATATTGGACTCTCTTGCACGCTTTCGAACAGCGGTAATGTTTTCGGCAGATCTTGCATTTCGTCGTCATATGGGTGCTGGAAGCAATTGACTTAGAATTATACACAACACATTGTGAACAGCCACTTCGGTGAGCCGATTATTACGACCGTTGCCGAAACGGAACAACCATTTCGAAAAAAAACATTTGCACAAAACAAACAGCATAGATGACAGCCAATTCGACAGATGACGCTTGGAAGTCCGTATTTGAAGACCTGATATTTCCGTACCTGTTTTCATCGGCTAGAAATTTTGGAATGGAGTACACTTTTGGAGTTCTTGGAAATATTAAATCCTTTCGTCTAAATACAATTTTTGTATTTATATGTGTAACTGTGTATCGCCTTAATTTTGCCTATTTTCATAGATTTCCATAAGAGAATGTGCTTCTATTTCTTTAATACAAATTTTAGTAATTCTCATTTCAATTGTTAACAAATTAAGTACAATTTAAACAAAATTTAATTAATGGCTTGGATTAATCGTGTTAAATTATTTTGAAAACTGTAAATTTTTTCCTAAAGTGAGTTGGCGATCGATAAAGAAAATCGTCCCAAATTCAACCCTTTGAATTTTTGTAACGTAATTTTATTTTCCAATTACACCATTTTCATGTTAATTGAAACGTATTTGTTTCATTATAGGCCTTGTTCATACGCCTGACAATGATGTGGTTAAAAAAAACATGAAAACATCATTAAATGCTGCTGAAAAGGCCAATTACTTATATGGACAGGACATTAATTTAATGGTGATAAATAAAATTTCTCCAACATTTTGCCAGTATGAAAACTCACACGCAAAAGGACACAATTGTGCCCATAATCTAAACATAAATAAATATTTTTCTGCTTACATTTCCATATTTTAAGTTGACTGAAATGATTAGTAACAACAAATAAATAATTAACTAATGGTTAAGAATCAAACAGTTGAACTTGGAGGTCAGTATATTTTCTTTCATATTCATTTAAAGGTGTTCCTTCTAATGCAAGACATCACGCAAGATAAAAGAAGGGGAATGTTATAAAGAAAAATGTGTTAATTTATAACAATTTGAACCGAGTTGTTGTTTTATTTTCTATTACTTATACTCGTATACAAAATTGTAGGCCTATTCATCGTTTAGATTTCAACTGAATCCATGACACCTCAAAGGCAGGTGATAAACTCGACTTGAGATTTCTTTACGTAAACCCCCTAAAATAAAAAATAATTCAAATATTTTTACAATTTTATTCACTATTGTCATTAATTGTTAAGTTTTTATTTTCTTAAGAACTATTAAAATTTTTTTTAGCAGATCGCATCATCGACACAATTCTTCGTAGCTGCCTCATTGTTCTCAGCGGCATTTTGCTGTTTAAATAGCTTTTCTTTTAATTCATATTTTTAACATTTTTATCATTGCCACCTTTGCCTTTTTTGTAAACTTATGTTTTTATTTTTAATTTTTTTCTTGCCCTTATTATCAACGTCATCATCGTTCTCATTATAATCAGGGTCACTTTTAAGCTTTTAGCGAGTTAAGTTTCTGTAACAATCACTGCTTTCGTTTTTATAAAATAGAAAATTATTTTTATTCTTTGTGAAGTTTTTTTTAACGAAAATTTTTCTGAATTTTTTTTATATTTTAATTTAACCTGCACTGTTTGTTGTTGCTTCATTGTAGTTAATAATTTTTTGTTGTCTCTTTCATTTCTTTCAAACGTAACGAATTAAGGACAAAATGTTTGTGAGATGAACTTGGGCCACATTGTCTTATTGCAACGCAAATGTCAGAGATTTTTGAGGTGTTTACAACAAAAAAAGGGGTAACTGCAGCAAAAAATAAATGTAAATTCTAGGAAAAAAATAAAGAAACGGATTTTAAAGGTGGGGAAGGAAGTTGGTATAGGATGTACAACATAATTTTTATATCCTTCGCCATGCAACCGCTCTTTTCTACTGAATGATGAATGGCGAATGAAAATGAATGGTCATTGCGACCATTGCAAGTACTGGTGCCTGCTAACGAGTGACTGGAGCTTTGAAGGCAGCCAAAGTACGTATTTAAAGTAGCTATTGCCTGGATTGTTTGCTGGCTGGCTGCATGTCAAAGTTGTCTAGTTGTCTGTTTGTCTGTTTGTCACTGCAAGAACTTTTTTCTATGTCTTGCTTTTGTATGAAATTCATTATTGTTGCTCAGCAATTTTTTCTATTTTAATTTTATTCTATAAATTTTTTCTTTGTGTTTTTATTCTCCATCTCTTCCATGCTGATGATCCCTTTTGTGATGAAGGTTATTTAATGCTGCTGGTCTTGCTTTTTAAAATATGAGGTGTTGAGTTCTTTGACAAGAGCGTTTATAGTTCGCTTATGTTAGTCAGGCTGATTGTATTTATTTTTGTTCGCGCTTCAGTTGCCATGGTTACGACGATGATTATGATGGTGACGTTAATTATAATGATGTCAATAAGGATGACATAATAACGATGGAATATGACTTGATCTAGTAGTTAATCCTTATAAGTGTTTTTATTATGCATAAATTTTTCTTAGTTTTCTTTTTGCTTTTAATTTTCTTCCTTCTACTTGTGTTAACCGCAGGACTCTACACTTATTTTACCTGCCATTCAATAAAGTTTTAATGATTATTTTGTTTATATAATTTTTTATGCTGTTCTTTATCATTTTCCTGTTTTTTTTTTGGCTTGTCACAATTTTTGTTGCGGTTTAATTTTTCTTTAATTTTATTGACGTTAATAACCCCTTAAAGGGAACAACGTAAAGCAGTAGTTTGACAAAAAGGATTTTCGTTTAAAGAAGGTTTATGGAAATTTTACCTTAAAATAGAATGAGTTGAAAAAGTTTTTCATCAAGGTTAAGGTTGAAAAGTTAAATCATAGAATTTATTTAGTTGTTATTAAAATGAAGTTGTATTAAATTCTGGTTTCCCTTATGTAATAAGACGGTCCAGAAACGATACAGCTGTCACAGGGGCATTCCTTGTTCGTAGTTAAATAGTCTACAAGAGTTTTAAGGCATATGATATATTGTTTCCACTTTCTCATGGTGACTAATGAGGACAGTTTTCTAATATGCTCACGTCGTTTAAACAGAGTGGAATATCGTACGTCAGGTATAGTCTGGTCACTGGTGAAAAAAAAGGATTTTTTCTAAGGATTCATCTGAAGAACTTAGATTAATAGTATGTTTTGGTATTTATACGAGTGTTTGGCAAGATAAAATGACAAGTCCGTATAATAACTTTTTGAAAAAAACATCAGTTTTCTTGTCATTTCGAGAGTATCATTAATTTTCATATAATTCAAAATGATATTTTCGATCTTAATCTTCGATTGACATTGAAAAATGTTATACCATCCGATTGTTTGTCAATCATTTTGTCAACTTAATGTTTTAACCAATAGAGAGGAGTATGATTTTCTATGTACTGCGATTTAGTTGTCATTTGTGGGACGATTTTCAATTTTTTTTATTTTTTATTTTACTGCACGCAGTCTCATGAAAATATATGTAAGTGTATAGGAGCAGGCATAATATTACCTCCCATACAGATGGATATCCAATTATCGTATATCCGGTTGTTTATAAAAGTGAAAGTGTTAAAATTTTGCATGGTCCAGAGGTAGTAGCGCTATCAGTTAGTGAAGTGTACGCCATTCCAACTTCATATATAATATCTAAAGGGTTTTGTAATAACAGCATCTTAACAAGGGTTTTTATTATTATTATCATATTTAATATGTTACCTACTGACATTTTTGAAGCCGGCACCACCAGAGGTGTCAGTTAAAAGCGAAATATAATTCATAGTTCCAGTCAACTTTTCACTGGCTTCAAACCAACGGGCGTTTAATTGTATGGGTGTCGAGTGGAAAATAAAATACACTCACATTGAGTAATATGTTTGTTGTGTTGTTTGTATAAAAACATTCTAAGCCTACTATGATTATGTATTTGTTGTAATTCATATACAATATTGAATTCTCATATTGTATTTGATTTATGTGGCATAAACATCCGGGGTTGAATGTTTTCAAACTGCTTGAACTTTACAGACGATTTGGTTTTAGCAACCAAAGCAAAGGTTTTAGCAAGCAAAGTTGACAGTTAAATGCAAAATTTAATTCATAGTTCCAGTCAACTTTTCACTGGCCTTAAAAATTTTAATAGGTAACGCATAAAATATTGCATTTATTTTGAATTTTCTAAAGGCTGTATTTCGCTGTTAAGGTTTTCATAATTTCGTATTTGGTCAAGGCCAACAACAAATCAAAATACTTACTTCCATCAATGTTGTCAATAAATTTTCTAGCATTTGGTTTTCTACTATTAAAACAATTGATTATTTTAATTTTACTCCTATATACATACGTTAGTTATTACGCACAGTAGTTTAAGTGAATAAAAAATTTGTTAAAATTCCGCAATTTGTAAGCTATTAACTGGTTTGCATTGAAAACACCATAAGCCAAAAACTAATTGCTTATAGAAAATTTAGTTGTCCTGTGGTAATGCAAAGTCGTTCTAAGACATGTCCAATTTGACGATCATTTGCAATGTGTGGCTTGTAACTTTTATGAATGTGATACAATTTTATTATTTTCTTTGTAAATTAATCTACAGTAGGATGTTAAGAAAAAATTTGATATTTTTTTTCCCAAAAATTTTTATAGTTGCAGGGTAATTTAACGCACAAAAACTGGTAACTTTTTCGTCTTGATCTTTTTTGATGTTTTTTTGTTTGCTGGCAACAAATTCACTTCAATAAAAGCTTAAGAAAGGCTCGTTTTTAAGGTAATACACATAATGTGTTCTTATGCTTTCCTAAAACTTAATATTTAATATAATACAATGGCTCACAAAATTTCGTGGGTGGTGCCAAACTGCACACACACACACATTCACATACTAACACAAGCATACACATAAAAAAAGAATCAAGCCATAAGGAAAAAAATATAAACAGAATGAAAGTCTTTGTTTTGTATGTGTGTTCTAGTACTTCCAGTGTTTTATTTTAATTTATCAATTTTATTTAGTTTTTCAGGTTTAAGGTCCTTCCTTTTTTATATTATTAAACGATATTTCGATAATGTATTTGTTTATTTATTAAAAATTAAAAAAAAATTGCCAAGAAAAACTAATGAAAAGTTTTTTTGTATTTTTTTTTTTAATTTTTTAAATTTATATAAAATAATCAAATATGCCGGGGATGGTACTCGAAGAGTACCGAAATATGGATTAATACAATTACATAAAAATAAACCTTAAGCTTGTATAAATAAACTAAATTGATACAATTTAAATTATAAATTTTTTCGTATTACTTCCTGTAAACTTATTAAATATTTAATCGAACTTTCCGCCTTTTGTCAAAGAAAATGGAAGTCACAATAGAGGAATGACATTTTCATTACTTCCGAAAACCCATTCAGACATTTTTTCAACTTTCTAAGGAGTCAGTTGATAAAATTTATATAAAAAATATGAGTCACTTCTACAAATGTATGGGAATTCATTCCTGACTTTGAAATTACATTTCCATTCGTCCTCGATCTTGAAAACTAATTTTCTATACATGAGGAAAACCCAGTTTTTCAATAATAATTATCAAAAACTTTCTCATTAGAGGAAAGATATTATAACAATTAGCAAGTTTGAAGCTTTTCCAGAGTCTGTTCCCAGCAGCAAGAAGCGTGTAGAAGTTTATTATCGAAATATTTAATTTTCAAAAAATATAAAAAAAATTCCTTCTTTAATATATCTAATATAGACTCTAATTCCATGACTAAGTCTCGAAAAATAGAACAACCTCTAATGACAAGTCTATGTTACAATTATGATCATTCCAAATGATACGAATTTACACTATTTCCAGATCATACAATCATGGTTTTTAGCTTTTTTTTGGGAACGTTTTTTACTGGAGCTAAAGCAACGAAAGTTCAAGGTTTTAATATTTGCTGTAGAGAAAATTTCACGTTTTTTTTTGTCGAAAATTAGATTATTTTAAACAAAACAAAACCACCTTTTTTCGATATTTTCATATAGACTGATTTATTGCTTATAATTCGTACAATGGTCTAGATATATTAAGCTTGGTTGTAATTTATAGGGGTGATTTTTAACAAATAAAAAAAATAGATTTTGCTTAAAAAGTGACGTTAAAGTATTTCAATCGATTTCAATAATTTTACTCTTTAAAACCTTAAATTTTTTGTTAAAATTTCCATAAAACCGTCTTTATTTAAAGTAAAATTTCAGCTAAAAAATTAAGTTCAACGCTTTTTTATGTTAAAGTATTTTTGCCACTTTTCTATTATTTTGCTTCACTGTGCTGCCAATATTAAGCTCTTGCTCACTCAGTTATTCGAAAGTAGAAAAGAAGATTGTGTGATTGTCATTCATGGTTAAAGTTGTGTGGTGTAATTAAACTTCAGTCTGTTAGTGATGGCCAAAACACTTGTTATTCAGTCATTGTGGTTGATTTACTTGTTTACCCTCTTTTTTTTTAATGTCCCTCTCATTTCAAAATCTCGTCCTTTTTGTCTCACTCTGGGTCAAGCTGCTGTCTATCAAAATGACAGCCAAGAGTCAAGTTGCAAAAAAGGAATAAATTTACTCCTACTATTTGGTAGTAAAAAAAAAACAAGACCTGAACAAAATTTAAATTACTCTATGGGGACATGGAATCAAACATTATTTTTTGGCAATTATTAATAGGGATCCTTAATATTATTGTTTGTTTTCTGCGATTGGCTAAATATTGACATTAATTAGTAAAAGTCTAAAAAGATTAAGATAAAGTTATGTATTAGACAGCTACTAATTGGCCATTTTAAGAAAATTTTTCTTTATATGATTTTAAAAAATAATTGACAAAATTCATTAGATATTGCTATAAGCTTGTTGTATTAATATAAATCCAGATTTAAATACTAGAACTTGTGCTTGTCGAATTTTTCAGTAAAATGGAACAGCTTGTCTGCTCAAATATCTGCTGTGTTAATTTAATGAATTTTCCCTATTATTTAATGCGATTTGCAACCAAATGTTGGTTTTAACATAATCTTGTTGATGACGTGTATACAAGTTGCACGATTATGTTTAAGTAATTTAATACATATAATCACGAACATATTGGTCACAAAATAGAGATGACAATGGTGGTAATGATGATGATGGCGATGATGCGATCGTTGTTGTTATTATCGCCTTTATCTTTTAACCACAAATTGACCTTATGTTGCAC
This sequence comes from Germaria angustata, assembly GCA_963681545.1. NCBI lineage: Eukaryota > Metazoa > Arthropoda > Insecta > Diptera > Tachinidae > Germaria > Germaria angustata. The sequence continues at coordinate 6,338,382 of OY812999.1, read as the reverse complement.
GCAACATGTTAATGCAATTGCACAATATGCATTAATTGAATATCAAACACAAGCAGCAGAAAAGAATGAATGACAGAAAAAAGTAAAAATTCTGTTGGTATAAAAGCCTGCTCATGGCATAGTGTCTGTATAATCAACGGCAAACCAACAAGAGAAAAAGCATGCCTCCAAATCTTGAAGCTCATGCAAACAAACCTCCACACACGTTCAATCAGTCATAAAATTCGAGAATGTATATGTGGGCTTTTCCTGCACTAAGTATAACAAATACACACATTCACACGCATGCATTTCATTACTGTTTTGCAACAATCACAACATCTGTATTGCAAAGGAAGACAAAAAGAGAAAAAAGAACAAAAATTAACAAAAAACGGAAACAATCTCATTCCCAACATTTATTGGAAACAATCACGGAAACTCAAGTTGCGCTCAAGCACCTTGTGTGTCTTTATTTGCAGCAGCAGCATAACCAAAATAAAAAAATTGAATACCAAATGAAAACCACTTCGTAGTTATGTTTTGCATTAATAACATGGCTTTCATGGCACTATGTCTAAATTGTGTGCATGCTTAATCATGATGTCGACGACGACTACGATGGTTATGATGATGGCGTTGTTAAGGTGGCGTCGTCACAAATATATCTTTATAAAGGGTGGCCCAACCATAATGCACGATGTTAATTCTGAGTCACACCTTAACGTGAGTGGATTCGCTAACAAGCAGAATTGCTGCATTTGGGCAAATGAGATTCTACGAGTGATTGTTGAAAAGCCGATACATCCACAAAAAGTGACTGTTTGGTGCAGTTTATGGGCTGGTGGCGTCATCGGGCCGTACTTCTTCGAAAATGTGGTCGGACAAGGAGTTACCTTGAATGGTGTTCGCTATTGCGAGATGATAACTGACTTTAATTGACGATATGGACCTGGACGATATGTGGTTCTAACACGATGGTGCCACTTGCAACAGAGCCAACGAAACAATGGCTCTTTTGCCAAGAAATTAACATTGTGCGTTTTTGTTGGACCACCCTTTACATGTTATAAGGGAGTTTGTGATTTACTGTAGGTCTATGCTACATTTGTGATGTTTCGAATTGGGTATAAGAAAGTAGAATTTTTTTAAGCGACTTCCCTTAAACCGCATACTATATCGAACAAATTAACTTCCTTAAGCTTTGGCTATGTCATCAACTGGGCTTTGTCAGTAAGTGGTCTATGTAAGTTGCGGGGCTGTATCACTGGCTCATCTGTGTCACTGGCTTTTGTGTGTCATTGGATGGACTGTGCCATCGTATGCGCTGCATCACTGTATGGCCTGTGTAACTTAATGCGTTCTATAGTTGGCTTTTGTGTGTCACTGGATGGGCTATGCCACCGTATGCGCTGTAGAAGTGTATGGACTTTGTCACTGGATGGGCTGTGTTACTAAATGAGTTGTGTTATGCGTCCGGCTAGTCTATATCTTTATCTGTGCTATGTCACTAGAATTCCTGAGCCACTGTTTGAGTTCTGTCACTACACTGCCTGGCCTGCGTAGCTGGTTACATTCTAAGAACTTGGTTGGCTATGTCAGTGGCTGGACTGAGTCGCTAGCTGCACTGTGTCACTGGCAGGGCTTGCCGCTGACTGTGATAAGTCACTGACTAAACTCTGTCACTGAATGCGCTCTAGTACTAGCCGGTATATGTATATGAATTGATCCTTAGCTGGGTTGAACGAATTAAAATGCTTCTTTGATCCCGGATCTATATTGGAATGTTAAAACTAATTTTTTTTTAGATCTGAGACCTTTAATTTTGTTGTCAATTTTAATATAAAATTATTACCTGGGATACAGCTAAATGCAGGAGAATATACAATTGCAAGCATACTCGCACATACATATATGTATATATTAAAGGTATTTTTTTCATAGAGTGTTTAAACCTATACCAACATATATGTAGATTTAAGCTTGGAAGCCTTTGCAGATTTACAACAGCTGCCACTTCACCTCACCACCAAATGATGAAGGAAATTTTTGTGTCGCATAATTTCCGTTGCAGATGTCGTCAGTCGTTGCTGGTTCAAAAAAAAAAAAAAAAAAAAAAAGCGAATAGAGAATCAACATAATCATCAGGCTCACCTAAAATTAACACTATCCAACAAACAAGTTCAATTGAAGTTGAAACAAAGCTTAAATATATCTTATACCAAATGATGTAAGAATAACTTGGGAAAAGTCTCGAAAACGAATTCATATACTTATTGCGAAAAATTTGCTCTTAAACCAAAAATAGAAAAACAAAATTTTCTTACGAACAAATAATTTTATTTCAAATGATTGTTGGGTTACTTGTCAACAGCCTACGCTTGTAAATAAATAATTTCAAGTGCAATACCAGAGCAACGAACCACAAACCCATAAGCCTCATATGACTTCCTCACTCCCGATGTCAAACATAAACTACTGCTGCACCCATACTCCCGTGAACGTGCACTTATACACGCATAAATTTCATGCACAAGCCCTTTTACGGCGAAACGTGTAAAAATTTTGAAATTATTTCAACATTGATAAATAAATAGATCAGTAGAGTGTAAGGCCTACTTACTTTCAGAAGTGTATGAGTGCGAATGAATGAATGAGCGAATGAATGTATTAATGCCACTACATGCAATATGTGTACTCGCATAAAAGTGTGCCTCAGTGTTAGTGAGTGTTTAAGTGTGTACATGCATCTAAGTGACGTTGCATAAATACTGGCTCTAGATGTGTATTTGTGCAAGTGCACGAATTCGGGTATACTTTTTTTAAATATTTTTTTTGTTTATTTCATTGCTCCTTTATGCAGGTTTTTTGCTCCTTTCGTTGCAGCACTCGCAGAAGCAATATATAAAATAAAATTGACCTAGTTCAGTAGAGTCTTTAAGCCGACACGAATTTTCCTTTGAAATGCGGTTTTCTTTATGCAAACTAGCTTGAGAGCTGTTTTAGCTGCTATGGATTTTTGCACATTATAAAAAATGACCTTTTTCGAGAAACAAAAAGAAACAACTATTTTTTTGTTAAAAATTTCTTTTTAGGATCTCAATGCTATTTTCCCCCCTTTTTTCTATTATTCGAAAGGTTATTGAGCTTGACTTTGACTTTTGTAATCATATTTAAAGAGAGTTTGTTGTAAGTGGTTTTTGTTTATGGCAAGAGGAGTTTAAAAGTGAATTTTATTTATGGCCAGGTAGAGAAGAGAAAAGTAAAACTTCATAAAACTGGGATGGAATTTTAAACAAAAGTTTAATGAATATTTTTTTAAATAAACAACAGAATCTTTGGTCTGATATGAAAGGCATGCTTTCCAAGGTAGAACTGGGCAAAGTTCATTTGCATATAGTTTTGCTGTAATGAATTTTTACGCCCTGACAATTCGGCCACTTACTATAACGAATCTATGTGATTATAGCCTGCAGCTGACTGACTGGCTTTTTCACGCCGAATTAAATGGTAGACATGCTATTGAAAACAATGATGCCGACTTGCATCAATTGCTGCTAGACTGGCTGTCCTACTCAGTGGCGCTCCTTACCAACTCTCAACCCTCACTTAAATTATTCGACTAAATTTTTTATGATTTTTAACAATATTTTGAAAATTTAATTTCGCTTTGCGTTATTTTCCTCAAAGGTAATTGTTTAGTAATAAATATTCCTATAACATAAAAGTTCTATTAAAAATTCATAAAATTTTTGCATAAATATTTATAAAAACAGAGAAAAAAATTACTACTACAAAAGAAATTTACATCAACATGATGGACATTAAACTCAATGAAGGTTAATATTAGGGTAGTACCTTGCAAAATATTTCCTATTTATTTAAAGCTTTAGGCCCTGTAAAATAATTAAAAATCTTGTCCGATTTTCTACAACTTTAAACACAATACATGTTGTTTCCACGTGAAATGTGAGAAAATATCAGTCCCTAAAATGGATGACTGGGATTATTATTATTATTTTTTGCTATCCTTACAAACCCTTACACACTTGCAGACAAACAAGAATACAAAAAAATTTATTGCCTGCGCTTGTATGATGGCTTATTCACAATACAAATGTATATTGAAATATATATTTTTTTCAAATAATAAATTTGTAATAGAACCAACAACAATTTATTAACTTTCAACAAGCTCTAACGACCAGTATCGCTCATTGCGACATACACACTCCCATTGAAACAATAATAGATTTGTAGACATACATTTTTACATACAAATGGATATAAATATACATCTATATACACTATGTATAAACGATAAAAAAAACAAAATTACAATTATATAAAAAGGGCTTAGAGCGATTAGAAACAATTTAAATTTGAATAAAAGAAAAAAAAATAAATGAATACCGAATTAAATAAATGAAAATTTAATATTAAAAAACTAACAGAAATAAATTAAAAATCTCTAGACATTTAAAATAAAATAAATTTAATTATATTGATATTGAAATTTAGTTTATTTTTAATTTGAAATTAAATTTACTGAAGCTGTCCTTGGTAGACTGGACTGACTGTGTTGAAGTTATATGCTCGTTTCTCAAGTAAAGCTTTAATAAACTTTAATGCAACTTCTCAAGTATTCTATTATTATACTTGTAGAGTTACTCGTGAATTTTCGTTCAGACTATGAAAGTCTTAAACTTACTAAAGAAGTAGTAAGATTAATAGAAATAATTACAGGCTTACTTGTCCATTCTTTTGCCTTATCTAGCATTACAGCCATGGTCGGTTAACATATGTGGCAGCCTTATCCGAAAATAATAGTAATGAGGCAGATGCAAGTAATTCTATTTTAAAAACACTCGTCGGAGTTGAAGACAGAATAGATTTTGTGAACGGTACGAAGCCCCAGCACGTAATATTGAAAAATTTTATAAGGACACCAATTTTCGATATTGTAAAAGGTTCATCTCGCATATGATGGCACAAACAAAAAACTCCATGCTACGCATGCGCAGAGAAGATGGAAAAGCGTATCTTCTTTATCTACCTCTCAGCAGCTACGGCGGAAAACAGTTGTCTAACCATCAACACTGCGAACCATATTTGTTGTGGGTTAAGCTGTCATTGGAGCACAAACCTACTTATCATTTCTGATTAATAAGACTCAAAGGGGTTTTATAAAAAATTACATATTGTATATTTGGGTACTAAAATGGGCACCGGGTACAGATATTTTTCTCGAACAGTTATATTTGCTTGTTTCCCTAATAACTTGTGATGGACATGACATTACCAGTATAATAAAAATATATATGATCAAATATACCATGAGACATACCACGTTATGAGGTGTAGGGTATCACGTATTTGCTATTCATTAATGTGTTAGCATTCATGCACTTACAGCTGGTAATAGTTCTCATTCAGTTAAAAGTTAAAAATATATAAATTCTGCAAATAAAATGCAATGCCAAGTCGACCACTTCAACTGTCAATTTGGATACTCTATCGGATTTTGTTCAAAAAGGGTGTTGCATATTAGACCGTGTTAGAAACAAGTAGCATCTTGCACATACGACCTCCAAATTAGTTGAGTGATCGAACCTCGTCATATTTTGTATCCACGATAATGGTAGTTATCTGAAAGCACGAACTATCGAATATTTCGTACATTCGTACTTGATTACATGAGTCCCGCTAAGTTTCGTGTTCATATTTTCTGTTCTCTTTCCCCTGTAATTGCACACACTGCAATGTTATATGTTTTGGGGTGAACAATGTTCTCTGATCAGTTTTAAGGTGGCCTCACTGCTTAACAAACGTTACAACGCACTTTAATGAATTTAACGGTCAGTGTGATCTTAATGTTGTTAGAAGTCTCTGCGTATTCTGACAAAACTTACCATGCAAAAGTATTTTAAAAATAAAATTAATCACTTGGAGTCCTCTTAAACTAGTAAACTGTGTACAGGACTTTTACCTTGATAGTCGGAAGTTTGACTTCTGCCAAAGATTCTGTTTGTTTGTGCAAGCAGGACAAAATGGCTGCGCATGTTTTTGTTTGTTAAAAAAATAAATTATTGAAAGTTGATAATAATTAAAAGGATTCCATTTAGTTGTTCACATTCACTAGAAGAAATAGGGAACGAAAATAAAGTAGACATAAATAAAAGAGTAAAAGGTTAAAGTCTACGTGCAATATAAAAGTTTAAGACATTTTGATCTAAAGTTTAGTATATGAATTGGTGATGTTTTTGTGTTGTGAGCTTTAATATGTGCTAAAATATTTATAAATTTTAAAATAACTTCTCAATGCATCTACTTCCATATAAAAACTATAAATATATCAACACATAAAGTTCATTTTTTACTCGTATTGAGTTGCAAATATACATTTGAAATAAAATTCCTATGGAAATAATAGAACTGCCAAAAAAAATTTCAAACCAAAAACAGGACAATAACGTTAAGCAATACATGGTCCTTGGCATATTAAATTAAAGTTTTTAGGAAGAGAATAAAAATAACAAAACCAAATATTGAGTCCAAGTACGTGACGAATCTTCCATACCCTTGAGCTTAAAAGAAATTAAATTTTTTTCCAGAAAAATTATACTTTCGGTAATTCTGGTAGACTTTTCTTAACTTTAATTAAAGTTCAGGACAAGACTGAGGAGTTTCTTTAAAATTCCAATAAATATTCAATTTGTAAGTTATTCAAGCTTATGGTTCCATTAAAAAGGAGCTTTCATATATTTCATATATATATATTTCAATGGTGCTAATCAGATTATCAGTCAATTTGAAACAGTTTGAAAACTTTTCAACCTCGCATATGAAAATTGTGAAACATATAATCATAGTGGGCTTACAATGTATTAGTAAAAAGTCTTTCGAGAAGGGCTTTTTATATTTGAATTTAAATAAAACAAGGTGCACAAGAGATATCGTTTAAATTTTAATTTAAATATTGCAAACATTAGCCATGGCTTTGCTGGGCGGCACTCATCCCAAATGTCCAATTTTCTGTAATTGGTGCATAAATCAGACTGAATTTAAACGCAAGGATGGGTTAAATGGGTTCTGATCATCGCTGAAGCTTGTAGGATGTTCACGTAGACCCGCAATTTAAGAAAACCCCACAGGAAAAATTCCAACGGTGTTAAATCTCACAATCTCGATGGAGAGCTCACATCACATAACCATGCCCTCAAATAGCTCGTGCAGAATGACCAATCTGTGATTAGTCAAAACGCTCTTGCATCTCATGTGGATTGGTATCGTGCCAAATTCGACAATTTTGTTCGTTGTAGTATCCATTCATCTAAAAGTGGAGGATGATTATGGCAACTGGAATAGAACGGCCATTTTGTTAAAACTTTTTCATTATTTGCACGTGTTGATCAACTCTAAATCCGTCTACGGTGATAAGGCAAATTAGATTTTTAAAATAATAGTCACTTTGGCAGATGAAGTTTCAGCACTTTGGCCGCCACCAGCTGTCTAGGTTTGAATTTCTCTTTTGAAAGATTCGATACAAACTGCACCATAAACATTTTATATTCAATATGTATGCAAAAGGTAATTTTTTATGATTATTTGTGAGGAATCCTTAAATAATAAATTTCTATATATTTTTTATAAGATGATATTTCCAAACTGCGTTTTGCGGATTTGTAGAAATAGTATACATATACATTTTCGATTAATATTGCATCAAATTTGCTTCCTTGGATGTTAGAAAAATGCTCTCTATTTCATTTTTTTACTAGAGTTATAATATAAATTTTTTTTATTTTTCAATACTTTGATGTTCTGAAATATTTACGGATTGAAAATTATTTAAAGATCATTAAACTAGATTTTATATTCCTTTACTTTCAAGTAAAACTTTTTTTATTTTCTTAGCAGAACATGAGAGTTTCACGATATTGTCAAAAGTATTACACTCTTCATTAGATTAAAATATTATAAACCTGTGGTTTTAAATAAATCATCAACATAAAAATTAATTAAATTAAATCATAATTATCTTTTGTGACAATCGCTCCAAAAAAAAAACTTTTTAAAATCTGTTTACCACCTGTTGATGTAGGACAGTTGTATTTATACCGAAATACTTCCGTAAAAAAAGTCAGTGAAGATTTTTTCCCAAAAGCACGTAAATTGTCTCTCGCAAGTTGAATTTGTACAGAAACCTACTTCGCATTAAATTAAGGAAGTCTTTGTGTAATAAATACTCCACCCTGTAAAATCATTATACAAGATTGAACGATAATCCTTAAAAATTCCTTTAAAGCTAAAAAACCATCGGACTCACAAGTTGGCGTAAAGTAGGGTACGAGCGCCATACACTTTGGCTGAAACAACTCTAAAGTTGCTTAAAGCTAAAATTGATTTGTCTCCAGGGAGTGCTGCCAACTTTTATACAAAAACTTTTTTTATGATTTCAATGGTTTAGCATTCAATGTTGTATTGGCCAATGCCACACCTCTGCCCCGGCTGTCACTCACGCACACCTACAGAAACATATACAATCTCAACAAAACACTCGAAGGCATTCGAGACAATCCCTCACGAATAAAAACAATAAAACAAAATTTACAAGAAGAAAACGTTAATACTCTTTTACAACAAAAAAAGAAAAAAAACTCATAGAAACAATATCACAAACATTTGCACTACATTAGATTAGATTGAATAAAGTAAAAACATTTTGGAGTTTTGCAAAGACGTAGCCGGAGAAAATGAAGCATAAAATATTAAAGGACTTGTTTGTGTAAAAAAAAGGAAAAAATATAATCACTGATTGTTTAATTGGACATGCAACGTCTTCCAACAAGCAAATCAACAATAACATTAGCGGGGCAAACAGCTGAAGCTGAATATATAATGATGCTATTTTTTTGTTTGTTGGCTTGTTGCCGTCGTTGCTGCTAATGAATGATTAGGCTAATTGTGGCTAATTAACTTTCTTTAATCTTTAAAGGATTTGCTTTAATGTCAGTATTAACGTTAATGAATTTGTAAACTATTTGTTAAATTCACAATTCACTCGGCAACTAAAAAATCTTATGGCTCCTTTAATTTTGAATATTAAAAGTCCTGCCTGTAAACTCAAGTTGCCACACGCCCAGCTTACAACCAAATTTCATCAGGGTCTTTAAAATAAAGTCATTAAGAATTTTAATATATAGAATTTAATCAGAAAAAGGTTCTTAAAAAAAAAGCCATGAAAATGCTGTGTTTAGGATCCGTGTGAAGTGCAAATACCGATTATTGGTATCTTATCTTTTAAAAATTATCTTCAACATGTTCAGCAAATTAAAACTTATGTACTTTTTACTTAAAGAAAATTGTTTTACAATAAATTAGAAATACCTTTAAGCCACTGAGTCTAGACTTTAACAATGGAACGGGTACAAATTTACCATCAGTCATGATCCCTCTTTCCCAAGTGAAAAAAATGAATTGATTTGAAAAAAAAAATAATAATCTATTCTTAGAGATCTGAAAAAGCATTTTCAAAATTTTCAAAACAGATTTTCACAGATATTTAGAGGTAATTTAGTTCAATCATTTAAAAGGTTGAATAAATGCTCCAGGGGATTCTTGGAAGAAATGAAAATGTCGTTCTCTGAGAATTGCTTCTTTTTAAATTATTATTTAATTATACCAAATAAAAATTATTTTTAATAAATTTAAATTAAAAATTAGAAATTATATTATCTGCTCTATGAAGAGGTTTTGCTCCCATAAGTGTTACTATAAGGACTTGAAATTTGGATTTTAAAATTAAAAAGAAATTAAACTTCAGAAAAAGTCAGCACATAGACATGTGTACTGCCCACACGTCCTTGATTGAAAAACTTTCATTTTAATCGATTCAGAAGTGAAAATTTGATCATTATTTCTGGAATTATGACATTGAGCTTTATATCGAAATTTATTTTATTCACCACAAGGATATACCTACCTCTCATATATCCTTAAAAATATATAAACATTTTTTTCAAATGTTTTATACAACCTCATCATTTGAAATTATATTGAATTTTTTTTTCAAAAATATAAAGCATAAAGTAAATAACAGCCTCGAAAAGTTATTAAAATTTTTAATACACATATCCAGAAATAATACAAAAAGGATCATTTTCAATGACTTCAATATAGGTTTGTCATTGCAGGATGTTCTCTTTTTCGATTACTATGCACTCACTGATTTGGAAGTTATCTTCATTATGTGAAGAAAATTAAGTTTAGGTTAGATTAGTTTGATTGGAGGGGTGTGATAGCCTATGTCATACGACATACACTTAAGCCAGTGAAGGCTTGTTGTGCGCTCCCTTGGGTTTAGAAAATTAAACTTTTTATGATTTTTTTTTGCACAGAAACTAACTTTGTCTTAAACTAGAGTTGTTTTTTTATCATTGATTATTAGCTTTACATCTGTAAGACATACTTTTTTATCTGAAAGTAATTTGATCGATAATAAATTAGTATTTTTTTTTATAAAGATTTGAAGAAAAAAATTTTATTCATAAGCAGGAAGTATTTTTAAATCGATTGTCATAAGTTTGTAGAAAAAGTTCCTTTTCTAAATAAAAATTTTGTTGATTGGATCCCAGGAAGCAATGAATATGTCATTCTTTGAGGCCGACTTCAATCTTTTTCACTAGTGAATTCTTTGAGTTTATAATTTAAATGGCTTTATTATCGTTTAAATATTGAGTAGCGGTGAGGCGACATGTTGCTTGGCGAAAAAAATTTTTTTATATAGAAATTTTTTTCGGCTATTTTCGTGTCTAATACTGTGAACACTTAAGTTTTCAAATAAGACATCTAAAGTTACATGCGTTTTCAAGAATGATTGTTGTCGAATTTCATTAAGTCTAGTATTGTTTTTGTTTTATAAAAAATGGCAAAAATAACTATAAAAAATATACTTGAATTTTTAATTAAATTTAAAAATATTTTTGTCTTAAGTTTTTTTTAAAGGCCTTTAAGTTACCTTGAGGCAGCATAAAAGTTTCCATTCCTCCTTCTTACTTCCCTTTACTTTTTTTAGGAAACTTTTTGGCCGTAATTCAATTTTAGTGACACCAACAAGCTGCATAACTAAACACTTTTTTTTACTTTTAACTAAAACTCTTATGTTTTTTCTTTTTCAGCATTTCAACTGCCTTCCTCTACATACAGGTGAGTTCAATTATTCAAATATTTTAGGTTTTTCGTTTATTTTTTTTTTCACTAAAATTTCCTTTAGCTTTCAAATTTCTTTTATTACTTTGTTTTTTTTTTCTAGGTGTTGTATTGTCTGTTTTACTTTCAACATGTTGAGAGAAAAAAATAAAATTAAAGTTGCTCCGATGTTTTTAGTACTCGTAAATAAAAAAGTCCAAAAAAAGTTCTGTCGTAAATTTACGCAATTAAGGCTAAAGTAAAAATAACAACAAAAAAAAATAAAACATAGAAAAATAGTTTTTAATGGCCGCGGGTATGTTCATGTTCAGCTTCATCTACTCCTTCATTTTCTTATACATGACCCTGTACTGTACTATATGAGTGAGATACGAGTATATCAAGAAGCATTTGGGGAGATTGGTACATGACCATTTTTTTAGGTTTAGCAATTTTTACCTCTCTCGTCTTTTTATTCATAAGGTTTCCTTTATTTTATGGTTTATTTCTGTTAATTTTTTTTAAATTTTGTTTTTGTAGTATTAGTTGCTATAACTATCAAAATTGCCCTGCATCTGTGTTGGATAAATAAACAGGAAACGAGAACACAATTTGACAAACAATTACGCCAATCGTAGCCGACTAAATGGTTATAGAGTAAAACGTTGCCATGATTTAGGCGCACAATTTTATTTCCTTCATTGATATAATGAAATTCAATATTTTATTAAGTATACTGCGCTGCAATTTTATATTGTGGTAACATTTTTAGCAAAATGATTTAAATATAAAAAATACTATTTTTTGTTTAAATACCACTAGAGGCTGGAGTTTTGAAAAATTATAAGAATTTTAATATAAATTTTTAATGTAGTTTTAAAAATGATTTCAATAACTTCAAATGAGATTTAAAATTTGATTTAAATAGAAATAAAAGAAAAATTTTAAAACGTAGACAAGTTATAATATGCAAAACTATTGGAAAGTAAGAAGAACAGCATCTCAAAATTCAATTTAAGGTTTGATATATTAGTAACCAAGTACAAAGAATAGGGCATGATAGAAAGGCATACACTATTAAACGGCTTTTATTGTATAAATATCTTACTTCTCATATTTTTCTTTCCTGTCTACATCTGAAATGTAACCAATCTAATGGAAAACATAACTACCTCTGCCACACTTCATCACCATTTACATATGGATTGTTTTTCTTTTTTGAGTTTTAAATTATTACCAGCAATATGCAAAATATGTTTGCTGAGAATAAGTCCCAGAGAATAAAAATAAAAAGGATAAATACAACCAGAACAAACCTAAATAGTAAAGGGAAAAAACGTTAATAAAAACACATTTTTCACACCAGCTCTAATTTTGGGTTTTTCTCTAATTGGGAACTTTTTAGATTTCAATTACAGTTTTCTTTATTTTTTACCTCCGTTTTTGCATTCTGGAAATAAAAATATTTATTTGTGCTTGAAACAAGTTTGTTTTATAGAAAAACTAAATTCAACATTTTATAAAAAATAATGCTTCATAGTAAAAAGAACAACAAAATGAATTAAAATAAATTATTTACATTTTAAAGCACACTCTGCAACAATGCATTTGCAAATGAGCAATGAGTTAAATATTCATAATAGTCATCAAAGCTCCTTTTTTTAATTACATACTTTTAAATATCTAAATTTATTTATTCCATGGAGATATTTTTGTTAAGGAAATGTAAAATTTATTTTGAGGTAGTAAAATTTTAGAGGAAAAATTTATAAAAATAAATTTCCAGATCTTTAATTAGAATAAAGAAATGTTGGATGGATGGATAGTCTGTCATGATCAAACTATTTAAAGCTGCTGATCACTTCCGTCGCTTAAACAGAAAGGGGCCAGTGGCACCATGTAACATTGCTACAACATTTTTTAAATTTTTAATTAATAATTACAAAATTCATTCTTCACAGTGGAACATAACTTTGTTATTTTTGGAGGCAGCTTGTTAAAATTTGTCAACATGTCTATTGTTGTTTAAATAATTATTAATATTATTGTTATTATTATTATTATTTTCTCCATTATCCCTCTTGGGAGTTTTGGGCTTCCATATAACATCTTCATCTTACACAAGTTGTTGCAGTTGTTTTCGCATTGTTATTTTCGCGTTGTAACAGTTTCGATAATCGGTTGTTCTTCCAGCTGAGTAGATGACTGGTCTACTGTAGCAGGTCCGAGGATAATGGGGCTGCCACCTGTTGTTGCCCAGAACAGCGCCCGCTGTGTATTTGGTGTTGTGGTGGGGAACCTTGCTAATCTTTGATTCCAAACTTTTTTCCCCAGAGGTTGGTGGCTGACTGACCTTTTGTTATGACGTTATCCATATTTTTAAAGGCGACATTTCTATTCACTTGATTCCGATATTTAAAAGGATCTCGCCTTGGAAGTCAAATTTTTTGGAATTGATTTTCACACAAAAGTATATTATTGTAAAACTCACTCCAGTGTTAAATTTCTATTGATAATTATTTATTTCGAACGTATCGGGTTCTTTAGTTCGTATTAAATTATTATTGGAATATTAACCTTTTTCAATTAAGAAGGCATTAAGCGTGTGATGATATGCCAGAATAGACAAAAGATAAATCAGATCTTATCATAACCCCCAGAATATTTTAGTTTCTATATCAATAGCAAATCCTTGCATTTCTTTATACTCATTATTGTTCCCTGCTGCTTAAAATTAAGAACAAATATATTTTTTTAATATTTAATAAAAACAAAGAAAAAACTGTTTTTTCTTGTCAAGTATGCATGTCCTTATTATCGTTGTAGCAATAAAACCTTAATTTCTAACATTTAAGCGTGTACGAAGTACAAAAATACCAAAACGAAAATGAAAAACAGCAGCAAACAAGTTGGGAATGAAAATTTAAAAATAATACATAAAACAGCCAAACAACGTCTAACATTAAACAAAACAATAGCAGCAAAAATGCTGGTAAAATGCAACTAATCATAAAAACAAAAATGGCACGAAGTGCCATATTAAGAGCCAAGGTCGCTGTAGTTATGCCAAAAAAAAAAAAAAAAAAAAAAAAAAAACACCAATTGTACCACGGATAAAACAGCAACAATAGCAAAGGCATAAAATAAAATATAAAATAATTGTATGTGTATATAATAAAGCTTTTGCGTATGTATATATTTCTACATACCAACAAACAACAGTTTTCGTTCGTTGGTTGTAATAATAAGTAGCGCCACGTGTACCCTCAGCGTCAGTTAAAGTAGACAGCTGTGGCCTCTGTTTAATGTAAATTTCAGCTGGTGCACTTTCTCTCTCGTTTTTTTTTTGATATTTTATTTTATTGCTTGACACTGCATTTGCTGGTTTTAATATTTTGTGCAAATAATGAGGTGCAACACTCTTTACTGTGGTGATTTTTTCCAAGGACTTGTGTTAAGGTAATAGAGACTCGTGCAGGATAATTTCTATAAACATTTGGTTTCAAATTAAACATGAAAAAATAAAGCTAATCATGAGAAATGGAAGTATTAAATATAGTCGTGTTTTAATGCAATACTTTAACTTTCTGAATACGACTGCTGCTCCTTAAAAATACTCAGTAAACGAAGTTCTTTCAAGGAAGTTAATAAAATCAGTAACTTATGATATAGAAGTATTACGAATTTAAACTCAGTAAAAAAGAACTTAAAATGAAGTTAAAAAGTTTGTAAAATCTGATGCAAGAAAATTGCAGATTAGCAAAATTTCATATGATTTCAACAAGAAATTCTCTTTAAAAAAAAAGAGAAGGTTATCAATTCGTGAGCATTTTTTGTATAATTTTTTCAATGTCACAAAGCCTTATCATATCTGAACTCATTTAAAAAAAATTTTGTTTGAAAGGGTTTGATCCGGTTATTTTTTTTCGAAAATCAGACTGAAAATTCGCCCGCCCGAAATATTATTAATAATGGACCGATTTTGAAAATTATTTTTTGTTTGAAAGGCTTCGCTTGTAATTCGGTCCCATATTTTATTTTAGTAAATAGGACGGGTAGTTTGCTTGCCCCTCAAAATATTGATTATACAATAATTCACTCATTTATGGACCGATGTAAAAAAAAAACTTTTCCTATTCGAAAGATTACCTTGCAGTTTGGTTTCACAGAAATTGAAGTGGAAATTGGATGGACAAAGTGGCCTTTGGAAATAATTATTATAACAAAGCTGGGCCATTTCAGGACCCATTTTCAAATTTTTATTATTTAAGAACATATTTCAATCTTAAAAACCTTTAAAGTAAAAAAATAAGTTTTATTTCTTGTTATTTTGTGATTACAGTAATTGTAATGTTTATTTCATTCTAGGCTCAAGAGGTAATGCACTACCCTAGACACCAAATTTATTTCTTTAACTATCTTTTAGTTCGCCTTCTTCAAGAATATTGTCTGTAACTTAATAATTATTGGACCACCAACAGTGAGTGCCCTATAAGTTGCTTTCTCGGTTTGGGGATAAAATAATTAACTTGTGTCTACTTCCTATCACAGTTCACGTTACTAGAACGTCATTAGAGAGTTTTAGAAATCTCATCGATCTTAAGTAAACAATTTTCAATTCAGAAAAAATCATGTTAGATTTTTTATTGAAGTTCTCTAAAAGAACAGTTTCCATGCCTATTGGTTTAAAATTTTTATTAAATCTGAAGCATAAGTTTTTTTTTGGATGATATAAGGCTCAGATCCAGTATAAACCCTTAGAGTAGAAATCTCATAAAAATAATAAATGTTTAAAAATTTATATCGCAAGGTATTATCTGGATCAGGGACATGAACCCGGTATGTGACTAGGATAGTTTAAGAAGACATAAAATTGCAGTTTTAAAAAATCATGGTGAGGAAGTCTTTTATGTTGGAATAATAAATTCTGTTATGCTTTTTCTCTAAATATTTTAATATAAGTCTTCACCAACTGCCTATAAGTATGAAATAAGCATGGCGGTTTCCAAAGCTGACGTCCTTTATCCGTTTTCGAATATTTAACATATTTAATTCTTTCTTAATTTAAGAATGTTACGTATAGTTGCCCTAGAAATTTTATAAGGGCCAAAGAAGCAATATTTTCCGATAGATATAAGAACACAGGATATATTAATCATTATATGAGAGATTTGTCATATCCTCTACTTGATCGCAAAGTAGGAAAATATATATCTGGAATTTTTTTAACTAAACTGTTGGCCAAGTATAAAACAAAATCTGTTTTCGTATCTACCTTGATGTGAAAGGGTGAACTCAGCTTTCGTTTACGCCTTCCAACTACAACAGAATTTATTTTAGTGTAATTTTATTATTGTCGTTATTTTATTTCATTTACTATATTTATTTCTATATTATTTTATATCCTTATTTTTATTTGTTTTTTGTGAACTACATAAATTGTGTTTCATTTCGACAGAGGGTGTATCTTGTGCGGTTTTTAAGCTTTTCTGGCAACAACATTTATCATTGTCTAACCAATACATATTTATTGTGGGTGGGGTAATTTATAAATAATTTTATAAGTTTAAGGTCGTAAGGAAAATAAGAGGCAAAGAAAAATATTTTGAATTTTAAAAACTAATACGAACGAAGCAATATGCGGTTCCTTTTTATAATTATCCTTGTAAAAATTCTTGGTTATATAATCAGGCCTCTTCTAAGAACAACGTAAAATAATTTTATTTCTTCTGATGTCTTCACTGTAAGTTAAGTTCTCATTTACACAAGGTTGTTTCAAACTTTATTTTGAAGGAGAGGCTCATCGGTGACAATAGTGTAAGCAACACTTTTGTCTCACTGGAAGATGGACGTTACTTGGAGTGCATTTATTTCTGTAATGGTTGCTATAGTGAATTGGAGCAAGTTACTTATACAAAGTATAGTGGAATCAATCTTGGGCTGACACAAAATAGGCCTTTGAAGTATGTGCGCACAAAGGGAATGTCCTGTGAAGAAATACCTACTAATTTACATCACTATGATGATTTTTGTTGCCTTCTTTAAGATTTTTTTTATTAATTTAAAAAATACATCATAAATGTTCGAATGTATTCACAACGAATATATAAGAGGCAGAGTAATGAATAAAACTTTAACTTAGATAACCCGCCTTATTTATTTTTTTCTCGGCCTTCGTTGGAACACATTTGGCCTTAACAATTACTGGCAATTTAGGGAAATGGCGACGAGCCAATTATTTTTAATAACCTCATTTAGAAAAATTAATGACAGAAGCTTTAGGAGTCCTTCCCTCTACGACCAGGGACCACAGTTTACCCAAATTTATGGTAGGGCAGAATTTATGTTGACGGCGCCAGCAAAAATCATTATACCAACTTTAGCGAATTAATTAGGAAAATATTTGTCAAAGCTTGCACGATGATGTTGCATACCACCAGCGTTACTGCGATCACTAGGATGCTTACGGCCTTTCCATTACAACTGTGATCAGGGCTTACGAGACCACGCAACTTTGTGATCTTTGTGATCGACATCTTTATCTTTTTAAATTTCTTTATAATTTCCATGGGGCAAACGCAAAGTGTAAATTGTACGAGTACAAGAACTTAAAATAGATACGAGTTGTAGCGGAAAAAATATGTCGGAATGATAATGTAAAAAGAAACAAAGTTTATAATTTGCAAAATTCGGCAAGCGAATCTACTTATGACAGAGTCCGTGCAAAGGAAAGTTTCATATGCAAGAATTAAAAAAAAAACAACATAAAGAAGCTTAAAGGAAATTTTCTAAGCTCTAAAGGAAATTATTTATTGTAGGTATCCTTATATAGTACAAGTAAACCTTATTTAGAACATTGTTTCCGAATTTACCCATTTCCAATTTGTTGTATTTCAGAGTCATTTGTGAAATTTAATATCGAGATCCGAAGTCTCTTACTGGTGGATTAAAAATGTTTTTACCCATTAGTAAAGTATGTACCTCCCATCCAAATTATTATATAATTAACGGATATTTGGCTGACTATAATAATCAGAATGTTTGTTAAGAAAACCTTAATGGATAGGCCCAGGTGATAGATTACCTTCCATTCCAAGTAATATTGGATATCTGGCTGACTGTAATAGTGGGAATTCTTGAAATTGAAAATTCGTTTTTGTTTGAAAGGACAGTTCCATTTGACCGAAATTTGTGAATCGGACAGATAATTTTTCCAGCTAAAATATGGAATATGGCATAGAACCTCCATTTGTGGACCGATTTCGAAATAGTTTTTTATTTGAAAAAAATACTAGCAGCTTTTTCCCATAGCGATTTAAATGGAAATCGAACAAGAAAAGTGATTATCACATAACTCCCTTAAAATATAAAATTGAAATGTATTATACCCGGTTTTTAATGTCGCCCATAATTGATTCGCCTTGTAATTTATTAAATAGAGCCTTTGTTTTGAAGTCAGCTTAATTGGGAAAATTATTTTATAAACTGTCGATCAGTGTTAAGCTTTTTTCAGAAAGAAAACGTCATAATTGAAAAAAAAAATACTAAAAAAAATAAATGCTTTGCTGCTAAAAAAAAATTAATTTTTTCTAAAGTCCCGGATATAAATTGCCTATAGAGAACTAATTTTTTGTTACAAATACCTTCAAAATAATTTTCAATTTGCCCACATTCTACCACAAATGCTTTATGTTCTTTTCCATTATGTGCATTTTTGGTTTTGTTTGTGTCTGCGTGTGTATAAGTGTGTGTGTGCGCATAATGTTTCTGTATGAATAAATAAATTGAACAGCTGTTGCACGTTTAAATGTTTGAGGTTGCATATTTGCTATAAAATTATTTTTAATTTTTATTATTTTGTGCTAAAACTTTAGCTTCCACCAAAAAAAAAAAAAAAACAAAAAAAACAAAAGTTACAAACAAAATTATTCAATATTTAATTGTATAAATTTAAATGTACAGATTTATATGTATTTAAAGTATGTTGTTATTGATGTCGATGACATTTAAGCCATTGTTTTTTTTTTGCAGCAGAGATTGTCTGTATGTGTCGCATTAATGGCAACAATTTATTCCATGCACGTTGTCATACTTGTGTTGGGTTTTTTTTTGGTGAAATTTTTGCTATCAGTAGTTTGCGTTATTGGCCTATTTTATTTACGAAACTTGCAAATGTTTGTAATATACTACGCCAGGCTTTGATTTGTTACTCCTACTAACCTAAAGCGGTAAAAAATCGATTATCCCTTGCACAGCAAAATCACGTTCTACTTTACAATTCAGCCAACAAACTAGTCCTACAGACGTACAAACTATTTCAATGCAAGGCATTTGAAATATGTTATTTTTTCACATCATATTAAAATCATAAGTGACTTGAAATGCAAAAAAATAACTTTAGTTTTCGTTGTGTATTTTGTTTGATTTGCTCGGGAGCTGGTATGTTGCCATTTGCATTGTTGCACAAAACAAATATGCAACATCGTCATTACTATCTCACTCACATAATCTTTATCCGCTCATCTTGTGTATTCACGTATAACAAACATGTTTATTGTTTGAATATCTATGACATGTTTTAACATTAGATGTTTGCTGATATTCATTTGAAGGTCTT
This sequence comes from Germaria angustata, assembly GCA_963681545.1. Taxonomy (NCBI): domain Eukaryota; kingdom Metazoa; phylum Arthropoda; class Insecta; order Diptera; family Tachinidae; genus Germaria; species Germaria angustata. The sequence continues at coordinate 6,318,596 of OY812999.1, read as the reverse complement.
TTGTGCAAATATAATAAAGTTTCCTATAATTCTTGTTGCAGTTTGCTAACGAAAGACTTGCAACAGTTTTAATTCAATTCGCAAACATATTGAAAGTGAAATTATTGTAAAATTTTCAAATAAATTTCTATGATTTTTGCAGTAATGAAATGATATTCTTTCAAAGCAATTCTTAATCGCTACGATGCAAAATGAAAAATACTTTGTCGAACGATTTAAGTAATAAATGAATAATAACTTTTAATCAGGCTTCAATTTAATTTTTATTCATTTTACCAAAGAGGTAAATGAAGAAAATTTTAGAAGATGAAATTTCATTTAGACACAACTGGAATAATATATAATGCTTCGCAACTTTTTACCTTCATCTTGCCATGTGCCAGCGTGTGTAGCTTTTAAGACAGGATTTGTTTTATTAGACCAACATTGAGGGTGCAGTCCCTAGAAATGCAATGAAATGTCCTAAAACTATAAAAATAGTTTATGGAAAGAAGGATAAATGGAAGCAGTGTTTGTGAATATTCGATTTGAACTTTTTCACGCATAAATTGATAAGAAAAACCTCTGCACTCCATGCAGAACTGTTCTGCTAAAAACAAAGTTTTCTTGTAGTGCAAATGCACTAGAGCACATCGATCACAAATTTATGTGTGTTTAAAGAGCAACGTTTTATTCAGAAAAAGACCATGTTTTGTTCCTCTATCTCTTTAGGAGATATTCCGTTAGTAACGATGAACAAGTTAAGAACGGCCCACGTTGCGCCGAGGCTCCTTTGAGTTAAGAGAATTCGCTACGTAACTGTCACCCATGGTCTAATTCACCCTTGTCTGCAGGTGGCTGGCTAACTTAAAAAAGAGATTTCGAGAGCAGATCAATTAGTCCCTTACTTTTTGAATAAAACACAGGTTTGTCGATAAAACATAACATTATTTTTCAACAGACCATAGTTTCCTTTGAGTTCTATACATTTTGTCAATCGGTTTTCAAACTTTTGATCACGTTTTGATATCATTTTTTTCAATTTTTTATTCGAGGTCGAATGTAAAATTCTCCCCAACCACAATGGCCCGCCCACATTGTGTTATTTTTCATGAAAATTCAATTGGCAATAATATTTCAAGCCGGTCTAGTGGTAATTTTTTAGTAAAACCACCAAAGAGCGACACAATATTTCGAAGACACAAGGAATTTCATTGACATCATCCTAAATACCAACAGTTTACATTGATTTTACTTTTTTCTCGTTTATTTATTCCTCTGAAAATGAAGTAAAAAGGATTTCTTTACGAGAACAAAATTCTCTGTAAAGGAAAATTCCGTCTGGTTATTGATATCTAGCCTGACAGTATTGTTGGTCTAACAAACTCGCTTAGGCTGCATCTGAAATCTGTTGAATAGTATTAGGGTAGTATCAATATACTGCCTCCTTGGAGATCGCTTTGTTAAGGCAGAAGGTCCTTTTTAAACTGCTTGCTGTTAAAAAGTGGTTCTTGTGGTAGAAATTATTTTAAATGACGAAAATTGAATCTGCAAATAGTACAGTTTTGCTCAAAAATATAGCAGGCGCAATAGTGAAACTTGAATACTAATTAATTAATTAAATTTTTGTTCACAAGGAAATAAGTCAAAACCTTTTACAAGTTTCTATTAACTTGAAACATTTCTCCTAAAATGTTTAAGCCCTTAGATTCTGCCACAAATGCCACCAAATCTACATACAATTTATGTACCTAAATGTATTTATATGCATTTGGTTCCGTAAATACATTTAAGTGTCTTTTTATCTCTCTATACGATGGGGTTCCTTCTTAAGCTTTTGTTCGCTTTTATAACTCTGTCTGTTCATTCTGTTCATTATTCTATCCATATGGTTTCATGCATCTCAAAACAGTGCAGAATGTGTTGCCACAGAGAATGATAGAAAGGGAAAAAAATCCCTCAAAGTATAAGGGCAATAGGTCTTTGTTTATACTGCCTACAGTTTGCTGCACGTACTTTCAATCTGAAATACATACTCGTATGGTCCATTTCAAACTTTCAATTGCTTTGTCAGTTGCTGTTAAATTTATCTCTGGGAAAGGTTCAATGTAGACGTATCCTTCTGTTTAGCTAAGTATATGCATATGATTGTATGTGTGTGTGTGTGAATGTGGGAGATTTTGTGTATATTTTTTTTCCTTATATTTTCTAATGCAGTATGTTTTATAACTTGGTCTCATATCCTTTCATTGTTGGTATGAAAACAATGATGTCAAAATGAAAGCGAAGTGTTGAACAGAAATTTAAAGGACTAAAAATATTTCCTTTTTGTTATGAAAAGATTTTATGATGAACGAATTAAATTGAAAAGTAATGCAAGGATTTAATATTAGTATTTATTTAAAGTTATTTTCCGGGAGTAGAATGTTAATTTTTAAACACCTTTCATTTATTTATAATACTTAACCCTTAAATTCAATTGATCGTTGAAAAAAAGGTGTTCATTTTTTAAAACAACAAAAGAAATAAACAAATTCAAAGTTGTTCTTTTAACTAATTTTTATTTCAATTCAATTGTTTATTTTTTTTTTCTTAATGTCTTTTGGATTCAATAACTGAATTCTTACACTCTTCACTTCATTCAATAACTTAAATAATTGTCATCCCTAAATATAAATACAAATACATTTTTAATTTTAGTTGAGAAATATCATTGTTTTTTTTTCATTACAATTATTTTATTATTTAGTTGGTTTAACTTTAAGTTTAAATGTAGATTTTATTTTTTCCTTTTTGTTTTCTTTAATACACTAAACTACAACTATTAAGGACTATTAAAGACTTTACATCTACAAAAGACATGGACACAAAAAAATCTGTTAAAAAAAACATAAAATAATTAAGTTGCAAGTAACAAGGATATGTTTGGTAATAAAGTTAAGTACATACATATAAACTTTATTTATGTTGGTACACGTAAATGTTTGTAAATTTTTTTGATTTATGTCATTCATATTTGTCTCTAAAAGAGGATGGAGCTTTTAAGGACAAGTAAGAAAACAAACAACAACTTATGAAAATAAGACAAATGTAACGTTTAAATATTTTTATTGAAGCTTGAGGGTATGTGTTTTAAGAAAATAAAAATTTTAATATAGTTTATTTACAGAGAACCATTTTCTATTTACTTTAATATGTGTATATGTATGTATGTGTACGCATGTATATTTATTTGCATATTTTTGCAAAAGTATAAGTGTGTATGTATATGGTTTGTTTATAAATGCATATATTAAAAAATTTAGCAAATAAATATTAATAAATAAAAATATATGTATTTGCTTTTTTCCATATAATATTTTTTCGTTTTTTGTTATTTATTGAATGTGCCATTGCCCATTTTTAATATTTCTAGAGTACCAACCCTCAATTAAAGCGACTCCTCGCCAAAATATTTACTTTATGGAGAGACCTTAAGGGTCAGAAAGCGATGATGTATAAATTCGTGATTATTGAATATTAAGAAAACTTAATAGAGGTTGTTCATCCTTTTAACAATTAGATGCATTGGGCTGAAAAAAATAAAAGTGGCTTAAGAGAAATTTCAGTTTTGCAAAACGTTTTTGAAATCTTATTTCAAAAGGAATTTATAGTCCTTGTAACAAGATAAATAAGGAAAATTGTCTAACTTCTCTTGAAGTTATTTCCATAACATTCATTTAAATATTTTTATTGGAAAAAAGGTTTTTTTCTTGTTTTAATTCACAAACAATTTTTTTCGGATATTGAAAAAATTTCAAAGTTTGCAGCAGCCACCGTCAAAAATTGTCTCACAAGGTGAATGTTTCCTGTATATTGTTACCGTAACATCATCGTTCAATGTGTTGCGTTGAAAGTAAAATTAAGGCAGAAATATCAGGTCGGTTTTGTAAAAGTACAGACCTTCAATACAATCCATTCATCTGAAAAATGTTTGTTTGTACAAGAGAACTTAAAGGAGATACAAGTATCAATTGTTAAAATATTTTTCATGATAATCCTTTTGGAATGTTCTTGCGAAGCGGTAAGAGATGATAACCTTCACTAATTCAAAAACCAAGAGCTCATTACCCATTGGCCGAAACTCTACCACATCTTGTTTCTATTTTCCATTATTTAAAAATTTTGAAAATTTTCAAGTGGCTGTGTTAACGTTGAGTAAATCTCGTCATTCTTTACCTTGTCGTTGTTTTACATATGCTCGAATAATTAAGCTTTTGAATAAGAGCGCCCCGGGCAAACTGGCTACACTACAGATAAGGATCGTATTGCTCATTCGATCGAGAAAATTGCTGCTGTTACCAACGACGTCAGAGACAATCAACGAGACGACGACCCATTCAATTCGGTATTAGCAAATGTTCATTGCAACGAATTTTGGTAAAAGATTTGTAAATTCTCCCGCCATCTTTCATATATCGAACACTATAGTCTGTTTATACATCTTTTTGTGGCAAGTAAATATATAAATATAATCGTTATACTTCATTTTTAGTTTAATAAAATAATGTTCGATTATACCGATACTTTTAAACCATTAGAAATGTTAAATGTCTCTCCATTAAATTGTTCAATAAAATTCTGAATTTCAAATAAAAAAGCAAAGGGTTAAACAAAATCTGTACACAAAAAAAAAAATAATAATAATAATAAAACAAAATCCTTAAACATTACGCCATAATCTGTAGAATTATTTGCTTTATATAGAGAAAGAAAAAAAATTTAAATATTTGATCCTTTTAATGTTTTTGTAAGTATTTTTTTATGAAAAAGAAATTCGAAAAAATTGTTTCATTATTATTTTCTATCAATATTTCTTTTTATTTCTGTATTAAAGAGAAATTTATTTTATATAATATTTTGTCACTATAATACATTTTAAGATCCTTTTAGGTATTATTTTTGGGGTATATGAGTGTATAAGGATGTTTGTGTTTTTGGTTTCTATAGAAAATTAATTGTTGTAAATGTGTGTATTTGATATGTTGTGTATGTGTACGAATATGCGTGTGTGAGTATCGATGGATGGGTACATGATATGTGTTGTTTGATTTATATGCAAGTATGTATGTATGTATGTGTTGTTGTTAAATGTATGTATTGTTGTTAAATGTTTTCAAGCTTAGCCATATAAATGCGAGTTTAATAAATTTTTGTTTATTTTTTTTTTTTTTGTTTTTCAATCTTGAATACAAAATATTTTTTTATGTATATTTTCTTTTGTTTTGTTTGAAACAAAAGCTTTTGCTAGATTTGTTTAAATTTATTTTTTAACATGATTTTTTTTATTTTCTTTGGATAAAGGAACTAAGAGTTTATGAAAAAATATATATATTTATGTATATATGTACGTATTCATTATAAATTTTAACTACAAAGTGGAAGCATTTGTAAAACAAGCTGTTAAAGGTCTTTAGAAAGTAGAGTTCAAAGCTTTTTGTCTAACGGTGTTAGAGTAAAATTAAAGAACTTTCAAGCTGACAAAATTTTTCAACTTAATTTTTTATAAAACGGAATAAAATTTATTTTCATTTTTTTTTTTTGGAAAACTAAAAATTAATAAGGACTAAGTGAAGGTTATTCATTCATGTTTTTATTGTTAATAAAAGCCTGTAAGTTACAAACTGATGTATTTAATGGAATTCAATTCTCAAAATTTAAAATCAATTGGTTACGCTGTACAGTAGAGGCTCGAAAAAGTTAAGTAGTTTGTTTTGAGGGTGCTTAACTTTTCCGAATTCTTAACTTTTCCGTGATATGAAAAATGCATGTGTTTATACATGTATTTATACATTGTATATATATTATTAATATGTATTTAATACACATGTATATATGTATGTATGCAAATGTATTAATTTTTAGCTTTTAAAATAGGACCACTTAGTGGACAGTTTCTTTCACGTTGATATAAGAACCATTTGTACAGCTGCTTCTCCAAATCTACGAATTCTGCCTTATGTAAAGTCTTTCTCTCAATTTCGTCACATGTACCTGACACTGCAGCATAAATGTTTGCTTTGTTTCTTTTAATTTTAGAAATTGAAGATTCAGAATCATGAAAATTAATGGCCAATCGATTAGCCAAAACGCCTTCATCTAATTTTTTTAAAATCTTGCATTTTTCGGCAACTGATAACCTTTTTTGCTTACGTGCTGCTGACATTGTTACGATCAAAAGAAAACTAATAACTGATGCAAAAATAGTATGAAACATTACGTACGAATGTAAAGAATTTTTTAACGGTAAATGACGATTGGATATGTGTTGAATTTTTTATGCTACCCATGTACTTATATAGTACTACATATATTAATGCAACAATCGACATACATATAAGAATTCAAAATGATGTTAAAAATAGAAAAAATTAAATAAAAACAAAAATTACTCAAAAAAGTTAAGAAGCACTTAACTTTTTAGAGTTCCGTATGGTGACAGAAAGCTGCTTAACTTTTCCGTATTCTTAACTTTTGCGCGTCTTAACTTTTATGAGCCTCCACTGTATAATGATAAGGCCGCAGGCTTTTTATACGAAACTAGATTTCAGAAATTTTGAAATTCATTTTTTTTTAAATTTTTTTAAAGTAAATATTAAAAATAAACAGAAAACAAATATTTTGCAATGAAAAAATTTACAATTGTCTACTCTAGAAAAAAAATCGATTAAACTGCAACTTAAGACACAAAATATGAAATGAATATAATTTGTGAGGATCAAGTTTAAAATCTTACAGCAATCCATTAGAGAATGATGTTTATTTTTTAAAGGATTTTTAATTAATAATTTTTATAAAATTAAGTATGACAGCTAGCTGGGGTAAGAGCTACGTGCTTTCACGTAAAACAAACAAAAATTTCGCTATTTGTTTAGCAATTTCGAAATGTGAAAAAATTTTATTATCACACTGAAAGGTTTCTGAATACATTTATTCCATCAAGAAAGAAAAATATCGCATTCTAAATAATGTTCGAAGTTTCGAACTTAATTTCGAATTTTCGAACTACTGAAAAATTTATTTCATGCTACATGCTTTTACTTTTTTAATTGCCGAAAAATAAGTACTAAATGCATATGCACTTAAACTTTTGATTTAAATCGAAAGCAGTAGAAAAAATGCATTTGCATGCGAAAAAAATCATTTTTGAGAGAATGAGCGTGTAAATGTGAGAGCTCAATATCAATTTACATAAGTCTGCTGTTTTTGAGATTGAGTAAAGAGAGAAACAGTTGTACATACATATGTATTTGTCATTGCTGAGTTTAACTGGTGCGAATTCGCCATGGTGCGAATATTGTCAACATGTGGTCAATATTAGATTATTTGGATTATTTGTTTAATTACTTTTGAACACATTCCTTTGCTCTTCAATTTCAGTCTGCTGTTAATGACATTGAGTAAAGAGAGAGAGAGAGAGAGAGACACTGAGTTGTAGTTATTTATTTTTGCTGAGTTTAACTGAATTCGCCTTCGTGCTGGATGAACATAAACATTTATGTATTTTTAAGGCTTTGCTTATTATTTGAATATATTTAAAAATTTAAAATAAATATTTTTATCTATAAATTTTATAAGGCTTACAAAAATCGGAAATGGACGACTTTGCAGTTGAAAGTATGTTTTATTATTCGTATTTCTCAATATTTCCCCTTAATGTAAATGAAAAAACATTAGGGGAATTCACACCGAGTCTGTTAATCCGGTAATTTGTTAGTTGGTAATTTGTTAAAACACTTTACTGTGAACACACTTTTTGTTCTATCTCAGTAGTGCGGTAACTTTTGCTACAAAACAGATGATTTAAATTTATTAAAAAGCAAAAATGCCTCGAGAAAGTGCAAAAACAAAAATAGTAAAAAATTTAATTGAAAATTCTTTGGAGGAGTTGCAGTAATGAGAATATAAACACAAATAAACACAGCTGTTTTTTGTTACCGAGTAACAAGAAAATTACCAAGCTTGCCAGACTGGTACTTTGTTACTCGGCAGTTCGATAATTTGTTAACTTTACAAAAACAAAATACACGTAAAAAACTATCGAATAACGACTAACGAATTAACAAGGCCGGTGTGAATAACCCTATTAATTTATTCAATATAAATTTGAGAATTACTAAAGCACAAAATATTTTTACACAAACAATTTTAATTATTTTGCATTTCAAACTATGTTTTCTTAAATAATATAAAAATTTTGTTAATAAAAACATTTTCTTTTGTTTCTTAAACCGAATATTATCATCATATTTGTATTAGTGGCACTTTTTAAGCTGCACAAAATTGGTTGCAACCTCCAGTATCTTGCAGCATAGAAAATTTCTTTCGAACTGATTTTAGCACGTCGTAAAAGGATGCACAATTATTGAAAATATAATTTAAGCTTTACTGCATGAAGAGTTCGAAATATATGTGTCGATCAGAAAATCAATTTTTTCAAAATCACATGACCTTCATTGCTCTGTTTTACTTGTTCTTCCACACATAATTATCTACATTTAATAATTTTACTTATTACATTTAGGTTAATCTAATGATCGATTTTAAACTTAAAACCAACAACTATTTTGAGATCGTAAATTAAATTGACTTAATTGTAGTTGCAGCTGTACACAGGTTCATTAGCTCTTGAAAATGTCATTTTGGGGTTCATTTAAACGCTTAAGCATGGCGTTACGATGCAGCCAATATGGCGGAGGATCCGGTGGTTGTCCTGGTAGTGTTGCTTTTGATTTTAAAGTCATTTTTGGATTGCTAGTGGGACTGCTGGCGGCAACCAAAGCAGCATTATACATCACAGGATCAGCGGCATGGGCCGAATGACCCATGCCCACGCGAAGGGGTACTTCTTTTTTACGTATAGTTTCACAAGTTTCTTTCATTTTGCACAATTGGTCTTGCAGATTGCGGTATTCCTCAAGAAAACGCTCCAGCTGGGCAGCATGATAGTCATAGGCTGTTACTGGCGTCGCAGTACTTGTGCCACCGCAATGCATTGAGGTGCTTAAGCCACTGGGGGTGCCGGCTGAGCCGGTTGCAGTCGATCTATTGGTTAGCGAGCTAAAGTCTAGTAAAGGTGTAGCAGCTGAACTAAACGAACGTTGATGCTGTTGATACTCATGCACTGGCGAAGAGGGAAGTGACGGATTTCTTCTGGTGGCCGAGCCGTTCGTAACGGTCACTTTGCTATTATTTGTGGTGGCCAAAGTGTTTTTACTCGAACTGTGAACTAGATTTAAAAAACTATTCGATCTTTGGCCCTTAGTGTAGGTTACTGTACTACCATAGCTTGAGTAAGTGGACTCTGCCGAGAAACGTCTACCCAAAGCTACTTCATTGAGATAACTGCCATCACCTAGAGTACTACTGCCATACTTACTCGAATTATCCGCTAGCAAGGGCGACTGACTATCCGAAGAGTTCTTGAAGTATTTGCCGGTATTCTTTAACTTCCTGGGCAGGGTGCACAGGGCTCCATTGGTCTGATTTGTACTTGTAGCTTGAGCTACTGCGTATTTCGCAATATCCAAGAGATCTGGATAGTTGCTATCGAAGAGATCATTGTCTGATGAGTCCTTGCCACTGAAAATGGAGGAGTTGATTTCATCTTTAGCACTATAGTAGTCCAATGGTTGATGATTGTTGTTTAAATTACTATGGGGAGATGTGATTTTTGTTGTTGCTATAGAGTTGGTCACCCAATTGGCAACATGATTGTAAGTGGAGCTTTGACGAGAAGCAGCATCAACTTTACCAGATATAGAGGCAGATGCTGAATCGGCTGTAGAACTGCAATCAGAAGGATAAAGATTCAGACAATTTTAATATTTACACAGGTGACAGGGCTAAGAGCATGCAAACAGCTATTAGTTACTAAGAAACGTGCAACGAAGAAAATCATGGTATCGCTTCAAATTAAGGAAATTATAAAAGGAAAGAAATATTTATTAAGAAAATGCCAAGCGTTATGTGGAAAAGATTTTTTTTTAATAAAAAGCATGAATCAGGTTTTGTGCAAAGTAATGCTTAAAAATGTATCGAGGGGTTTGTAAACGCTGAGAATTTTTGTTAGGGGAGGGTTACAACCCTATAACGAAGAGGAAAATTATGTCATTATATTGCAAAATCTACAAGAACAAAATTATTTTTAATTTTAGTAACATTTTTACAGAATGGTTGGTTAACTTTCCAGCAAAAATAGCAATTTTTAAGAAAAATTTATTTATAGAATTTTTGGCAATTTTTTAAATTGGAATCTTAAGCTCATGTTTTCTAAGTTCCTTTGCAAATATCGAGACAATTTTTACTAGTCTGTTAAGTCCACAATACGATAAATAGTTACTTACACATTAGAATTTCTTTAAATTACGATTTTTACACAAATTCAGCAATTTTTCCTAAATGCTAGTTCATAAATTTCCTTCATTACTTCTTGACTAGAGGAGCACTAATCATGGGAGTATTTACACGTACTTTTTTATGAATTGAAGTTCACAATACGATGAGGTATTTCAAGACTGCTTTCTTCTTTCAACTTAATCCGTGAACGCACAAAGCATCAACTTTCTTTTCAATAGGACTTTGATCTAAATATTTGCATTTGGAATTATTTATTTTATAAAAAAATTTTAATATGCTTTTAGGAAATTTTCTCCTGTATTACTGAAAAGCTTTACTAAATTAGGGGGAAAGTTTGAACAATAAATTTAATATAAAAGTTTATAACTTTTGAGTATGTAAAATATTATGTACTACTGGCAAGTAAATCATTTCCTAGACTAAGTTTCTTGTACTAAAATAAAAATTTCTTATCTTTATGACATAAATTTCTCATGCTTATTAAAGATTTATTAACAGCCTGTTCCTAGATTTCTATAGAAAACTTACGCAAACGAAAAGCCGTCACTCACTTTCATTCAACAAAGCGTCCCACTATCTTACGTTTTAATATAACATCAGCCTTACATTATGACGTAACACTTTTGAAGATTGTCAAATAATTATATTGACAGGACATAAATTTGATAAATACAGTGCCAATTAAAGAGGAAAAACGCTGAAATGAGTTTAATGCAACATAAAAAATTTTAACTCTGCAGTGTTCTTATGTGCAATCAGTGGCAGCAAAATGAAAGGAGTCACCTTAAACATTCTTTATCATTAAAGCAATTCGTTTTTATTTCATCCCCTTTTTTGTTTGTGTCATTTAAACAGTCGCTCATAAATGTGCATGTGTTTGTGCAGCAGCTGGGATTTTGGTTTAAACCGTCAACATCAAATAATAATGATTAAAAGACAACTCAAAAAGTGAATACGTGAATTAAAGTTAATTTAATCTCTGATTTCAAAACCAAAACCTGACTATTGTCGTATTAAATGAAACGTGGAGGAAATTGCATGTTTTCTTCTGAATTTTTATGTATTTGTGTACATGAGCCACTAGTGAACACAATTGATTTAACGTTAATTTTTTATGTAGAAAGAATATATTGTCTTGTTATTGAAATAATCTTGTATGATTTCGATATTTCATTACTCGTACATGACAGAGAAATTTCTTAGTTGGACGCAAATTTCTATAGAAATTCGCAGGATATGCTATTAAATTAAATTTTTTTTGATATCTGCAGACTTTTGTTGCCTTTGACTCCATTTCAACAATCATTTGTTCTCCATTAATATTTGCCAGTCACAAACACCAAAAATAAAATTCTAATTACAATAGCCAAATTCATAGTGAACCTTCCGGATCGCGCAACAGGCCGTAAATTTTAAAAAAAAATATTTTCTTAAATCAATTAATTTTGCATTAATTTTTAACAAACTTTAATTAAAGTTAACTACATTTTGCCTATTTCTATAGATTTCCGTCGGTCGATTTCCATTGGCATAGTCGTCCCAATCGTAGTTTCAAGTATTAATAAATTTCAAATGGTCGTTACTTCGTTAAGGAAAACTTTTTGCTGTCGAAAAATTGTATTAAGAAATTTGTATAAAATTTTAGGTAAAAAATAAAATTAAGCGCTCGCAAGCAGTTCAAGTATTGCAAAAAGTCATACGGTGAGACTATTTTGAGTAAATGTTTTAATATATTGCTTAAGATTTTACTAAGAAGGCCGGCAAGATGCAAAGGACGAGCCTCGCTTGCATGCGAAGTTTGATCGAATGTCAAATTGTTGTCCAAATTTTTTGATTACCATGACGTTGTGCATTAGACAATATTACATAGAAGCCATACGGTTAAAAAAGGGTATTGCCTTGAATTGTAATGCTGTTAGCGAGAAAAAATTTAAAGAAAATACTGGGAATTATGGAAAAATATTTCATGCCTTTCATTCTTTTATTGCGGTAACACCACTCTCATGCACCGCTGCATGTAGGTGATTTTTCCATAAAAAGTATCATACATAGGCAATTATAATCAGCCGCCTTTTTCTATTAAAATGACTAAAAGAGCCATGATGGACTCAATTGTAACATTTCCGAGGGAGGCACTATGAATATCTGTGATAAAATAAACATTTTAAAGGACACTTTAATTCCTAAATACGCCTTGTAAATTGCTTGTAAATATCCCTATTCTTATTTTTCAAAAATTTTGTAACAATTTTTTTAAAAAAACACAAGGAATTTGCTGAGAAACTCATTTTTCACTCAAAAAACCAGAAGTGCTTATCAACCAATTTATGAATCTTAATGGCAGTAAAATTTTCAAACACAAAATAATTTGCAAAATAAAATAATATGGGTAAACATTATCTAACTTAGAAACATAATAAGAGCATATAAATTAAATGGATTAAACAAATTAGGAAAGTTTCTTTTCAACACACACTGCAGTAGAAGACAATGGAACATGTTCATCTAAAACTTGCGAATGCAAAAAGCAAAAAATGAATAAAACAACGAAAATAAAGACAACTTTAACAAAATCCTTTAAAATGAATTGTTGTGGCAAAAAGCAAAAAAAGCTAAAAAAAATATCAACGTTACTTAAAAATTGTATGTGAGTAGCTGACGAAAGACTTGGCAGGACAACAAAATACAAGAGTTGAAATGTATAAAATGAAAACTCAAGCCTTGTGATAAATATACAAACGAATGAATGAATGCAGCGCTTAGAAAGACAAATTCATAGATATTTGTACGAATTATTATAAAAGAAAAACTCATTTGTTATGGATAAATTTTTCAAAATATTCATTATGTCTTTGGAAAGTCCTTGAAACATGCCAGTCTCATAAATACCGAACTTCTATTAACAGCAAACAAAAACTCTTGAATTGTGTACAAGATGAACAGAAACGTCTTCTAGTATTTTGCACATCATTAACACAGTGTGTTGTTTCAGTTTTAGTCTTATATTTATATATTTTTTAATTTAAACTCTTCTTACACTTGTTCCGGTCTTTTTTCCCCTACATTTTCTTCTTAACGTTTACTTACAATATCTCGCCACTGCAAAAACTAAAGCAGCAACTCTTGAAAAGTTGTTGTGTCTAAAAACAACACAAGTAGTTGGTGGATACATTCGAGAGTAATGCAAAAATAAATACAAAACTATAAGATAGAGGTGCGGCAGGCGGAAGCGGAAGGTATAGAAATAGTTGCACATACACATATACACATATTCAAACATAACGAAAACAACAATTACATACATACAGAGAAAAGTGTCAAGTATAAGCCATAATAATCTCAACAAGGGCAAAAAACTATACGACAAGTATTTATGGTATTGTTAGCAGTTTTTGTTGTTGTTGCTTCAGTAGAAGTGTTGCTCTTGACGCTATTTGTAGTTATTGTTTTTGCAGTCACAAGTGATGTGTAAAACATGACAACAATCAGATAATAAAACAAAGAGTAAAGAATCACATGCACTATTACACCAACACTTTCCTTCTCGTCATCCCTCAAAGAAAAAATTTAAGCACATACTCACACATACATACATCCATATATATATATATATATATATATATATATATATATATATATATATATATATATATATATATATATATATATTATATGAGTTACAAGAATCGTCAAGTCGATTAGTGATCATGTTGCACTTGGGATGAAAATATTCAGAAATCACTTGACCCTTATCAGTGAATAGAAGAGAATATTTCGATCATTTCGATTAGTTTCCATGAATGAAAATGGGTGGATAAATTTAGCAAGAAGACACACATTCTATTTAGAAGTTTTTGGAAAATGGAACATATTTCGCATATTATCGCAAATACCCAGATTAAGTTTTCTACATGGCATAGTTCATCTCCCTGGAAGGTTTTGTGGCATAAAATGTGTTCTTAAGAAAATAAGGTTCTGGTGATACCTGTGGCTAGATGATGTTCTAAGTTAAAGGACTTTTTACTCTCATATCATGACTCCTATTTTGAGATATTGATGCCTGCGCATATAAGTATAAAGAACTAACAATTGGCTAGAGCCTTTGAAGGATGTTTATCGGATAAGTCGTGAAGTGATCTTAATCATAATTATCGGCCAAGTCATGGTATTAAAAGCTAAAGCAAGTTATTCAAGAAACTGATGCTTTTGCGGCTTTGCAATCATCAAGAGTATTCGGTTCATGACCTGAATTGAATCACAACGAATTGATGGACGTATCAAAATTTTTCTGGCGATAATGCAGTCATGAGGTTATAGAACTAAAATTGCCCATATTTTACTTGACCATGCCTCTTTTTGTTTATTTTGCTAAAATCTAGCAGACTGTCCGCTTTGAAATGATGAAATGTTGAGAAGTTTAAGTTGCTCTTACAGCTTGTGAATGTTAATATCCGTTATTTACACCACGTAAATCACGGAGGAGTAGAAAAGGAAAATACTTTAGCCTTCTATTGCTCACTAATCAAAGCAACTTTATAAACACAAACTTGAATTTGAAAGGACGTCAAATCAAGTGCTCAACCATTGTGTCATGAAAAGTCGTGTAGAACAGAAGGTGGCAGAAAACAGGAATCGAATTCGCCACCGTTAGGGATTTAGTCTAGTATACTTCCGAGTAGTCTACGGGGGTCCTCATATTTACATTTAGGATAATGGCTGAGTTAGGATATTCACAACAGACAGGTTATTTGCATCGCGGTTGTGCGATTTTCAGAAACCCAACAAGAAAAGTTCAGTTTGAAGTTGCAGAAAATAGATGCCAGTAACCATCTCGTGGTACTACCATACAGAGTATAGGAGAGAAAGATTGCAGCTTTAAGTTGCCCATTTAGTTAAATCAAAACAAGCTTCTTTAATATAACACCCATCGATATAATTCCAAAGGTATGATCTCTTTGAAAGCCAAACATAAACCGATAAAAATCACTATCAACATCAAAATGCAATAATTTTTTATACAAATAGTAAATTATAGTATAATTTATAATTACACGTATATTATAATTAACAATTTGTAATTTATCAAATATTAGGACATCACGAGCGGGAGGCTCGTGGTCTCAACAACTTTCACAGAAATCTATGTCTATAGTCTATGTTCTATAGAGCATCGTAGCCTGGAGCTAATGATTTCAATCTACCGTGGAAAAATACGCCAAAAAATGGTTGATGGTTTTTACTTCTTAAAATACAACAAAAGCTCCCGAAAAAAGTCGCTTATCATTCAGAAATTTTTTGGCATTTAAGTAGAGAAGTTCGTTCATAAATGCAACCGTTTTATAATTTAATCCAAGAAAAAAAATTTATTTTCTCAAAAAACTCTCAACTGTCGAGATGTATCCACGTTACGAATTTTCACTTTAATTTTTCTAAATACCATGCGCTGAGTTTTTATTTATTTTATATCTAGAAAAATTCTCAATTAGTTAAAGAAAAATATGTAAGCGGAATGATTGAATAAGAATTTTTGTTTTATATTCAAGTCAGTGGCCTTGCCGAAAATCGGGGTTAGGGGAAATAATTTGTTGATGCACCAAGTCCAATAAACTGAATTTTTGTATTAAAATCTTATAACTGTTTTATTGTCTAAACATATCAATTACATATTTATATAAATTGTTGTCGTTACTGCTCATATACATATAAACCAAGACTTGGGCATCGCTACACATTTAGTAACAACAACCGACATTTGTAATGTTCGTGACACACGTATGCAGTGAAAGAGCTGGTGACTTTGTTGCAGGAAATAAAAATAAAATCATATATACACGCTCATCGCCATACTGCCACAATTACACACACAAACACGCACACCTAGAGACACATTTATACACACGTTGAAAACATATACACATATAGCGAAGCAAAAAAAGACAGATTAAGAAAAATGAAGAAAATCAAAACAAAACACAAAACGAAGTAGAAGAAACACAACAAAAATGTAACTTACGACTCTTCTTCATTTCTCTTTTTTTCTTCATGTTCTTCTTTCTTATGACACACTCTGTGTGCGTGTGTCTTTATGAGAGCGAAGGACCGAACAAACGTACGTACAAAAAAACAAACTGAAAGTTTATTTTCATTTTTCTTTCTTTCTTTCGATTAGAACAGTGTGACAGACTTGACACATACCCCTTGGATTTAGTGATTGTGATAGTGATTAGTAGTACCATGATTTTTCGAGTAATCTACAAAAACACAAAAAATAATGTGAAACAAGAAAAGGAAACCAAGAACAAAACAACAACATGTGCAATAAACTATTTTTACTAACAGGACACAGTGGTACGCAAAATATATTGGGATTGTAGGATAAAAAAATAGCAAAAATTAGCAGAAGGAAGGAAGAATTAAAGCTTAAATTTTATTTTCTATATTAGTTATAGAAAATGATATCGATCAAGACACGAAATTTTTAAGTTTGCTACCCTTCCCCTTACTGTCTGCCCATTTGGCATCATAGTCCTAGAGAAAATTTTTTGAAGAATACGTATTTAAGCTTGCAAGGACTAACTAGCTTGATTGGTCCTTGCTAATAATAATTTTATGAACGTATTTTAAGTCATCGGTGAGGCAATGCAATCCATGCCATACTCAAACTACATCGGAAAGGCTGCTACCTTTGCATGTCCTAGTGTATGCATGTTTAACCTGAACTACAGGACCTGTACCCACATTTTTCTTACATAGTAAAGTCTATGAGTTAAAATTTCTAAGACATCTTCCTTATGAAAATGCTTTGAAAATCGTATGTAGGGTCCTACCTCTTTCACTCCTAACGAAAGTTCGGCTTCATCTAAGATCAATGTAGTTAAAATTTTCTTAAAATATTTTAGGTAAAATATTGTGATTAAGGCTTAAATCAAGATAATGCGTGAAAAAAAATTTGACCTATTTCCTGGGAGGATTAATTCCACTAGAGATGTTATCGTCGAATGATCCACAATGCATTCATTGTTGCCTGCACCTGCCATATATAATATATAGAGGGTAATCTTTCACAGGATCATATAAATAGTTCTTATGACGGTTATATAAATATAATAGTCTTCAAATTCTTTTAGGCATTTGAGAAGATCCTTAATAAATCCGAAGACCATAAGCCAAAGTTGTGGCGGTAATTCATTTCAGATCTCTTTACTATTCACATGATTAACTTTATTTCGGCTGCTCACGAGTTTCAATCGTTGTCTGTTACTACGTTTATACGCACGTCTTATTTGGAAATAGAACTATTTGCAAATAACAAATTCACTGTTTATACGGGACATTGCATACAGAACTTGTGTTATTATTAGTGATGCCATGTGACGAAAATATGATTGTTTGGTAAGTAAAACACAAAAAACGTTCATGAAGTGGCAACGTCTTACTTTTTATTTGCAAATAGTGTCGTTATTCACGACTTGTTAAGTGAGTTAATAAGTTACAATAAAAAAGTTATACGGCAACATTCTTCTTTTTAATTTGCAAATAAGACGTGCGTATAAACGTAGTATGTAGAAGCGTATTATCTGGAAATATGTATGGATACATGAAAAAGCACTTCATATCCCGTCACTATTTAAACTATTCAGCCATGGTTCATTTCATCCCACAATCGGGTAAAGTCACTTTCTAAGATTATGGCTGAATTTTAATGCATACTTTTAAATCAATGGATATGTTGGTCTTTCTATTTCTTCATATTTAAAGCTTTTGTAAAACTACTTATACTGCTGAGAAATCAGAAGAAATTCTTCAGAAATCCAAGTTGAGCTCCCACTTGGCTAAAAAGTTTCATTTAACAACTGCTGTTTTTTTAATCTAGAGAAAACTTTCTTCTTATTAAGCAACTGGTGGACTATTTTGTCAAATAAAATCGGTCGTACTCACATTTTGGGTGAAACTATATAAGGACTATATTAAGTTTACTCTGACTGATAGAAATTTATATGCATAATTTTTTCCCAGTAAAAAGAAATGATCGATTGCATTAAAGAGATTGAAACTCATCATGTGACACTAGTCATATAAATAAAAAACAACATTGATGCTCAATTTAAATGAGACTCTTAATTGGGGCAGCAATGATTGTGGTTATAAAAAACACTTCATATTTTAAGTCCGGCGTGTCGTTATTCTACTACTTATTACCCAGAGGATTTTTGCTAAATCGCGCTATAATAACTTTTACAAGGAAGCAAAAATTGAGTTCGTTCAGCACAAGACGCCTAATTTTTTCTACCTTCAAGCAAATCGTTTAAATGATTGTGTAGTCTAATGATTTCTTAAAAAAAAATTTCTAAAACATTTTTACCACGAGTTGTAAGATATTTTTTTTAGTAATTGCAGACTCATGTATTTTGGAATACGAGAAAAATAAAAATTTCTCAAACAATTAAAGCAAAATTCATGACTTTAATTTCAACATTGATGTTGATGCAAATAAATGGCTACGGGATATGTTTGCGTGAGCAAAAGTTAAAATTTACAACTAAAATCTCAAAAAAGACACGTACTCGTACCACTGTGATATTACCTAATAAGTGATTATTAATAAGCTACAGGGATAAATTCAGGTTGGATGTTTGAAAAGGAGCTTAAGGAGGCAAAACTATTAAATCTACATTTAACAAAAATGTAAATCATACCTACCCGATATCAATAAGACGAGGTATATGCAAATCTGTGTCATCCTTTAAGCCACTCGATTGCGTGACACCATCTAAATGCACTGTCGTGTCCTGAGGTACTGCTGATTGAAATGCTAGGCCAGTTTTCCACCTTGCAGCTGTAAAAGATGTTGTTGTAGTTGTTAGTGAGCCATTGTGTGTTGTAGTAGAGGCCAACAATAAACTGCGTTGGTATGAATTGTGACTACTGCCGCCAAATCCTTGATGATGCTGCATATGATCCTTATCATCGTCGTCACAGTGTGTGGGTATGTTACGATAATCGCCATTACGTTTGGAACTGCCCCCACTGGGATTAACAACTGCTCCGCCTGTATCACCGCCATCATCAGAGCCGCAATTTAGGGGGGTGTTTGTCGAACATAAATAACCATTTTCATTGTCATGGAATATTTGGCCTTGTGTGCTGCCATTTTTACTTGTCTCCTGTATGCCAGTCTTACCACCCAAGTCCGGTTTGTTCGAAGAGCCACCTATAATGTTGGCACCACAATTGCTACCAGCACCACCTATACCACCTCCACCGCCTGTTATACGTGAGGTCATTTCAATTTTTTCATAACTTTCTGTACGACCCTGTGGCATTGTATTCCACAAGCGCATTTTTCTTTTTCTTCTTAATGAACAAAAGCATATTGCTGCAAAGGATGAGCCGGCGACAAAGAGTAGCGCAATAAATATGCACAGCAGGATGACTTTAAAGCCTAAAGGAGCCTCTGGGGGCTTTCTGGATACAGCCAATGTAACGGAAGCTTCAACTTTTCCGGCTTTGTTTTCGGCAGCGCATGTATAAATGCCAGCATCTTGCATATCGGCTGTGAGAATGGTGAGGTTAGAGGCATTTCGCAGCATATTTACGACATAAGTTTTGCGGCCTTGTATAGCGGCAGCCGTTCTGGGGCTGCTAGAGGGGCTCTCACCATTTGCAGCAGTCAGATTGGCAATGACACGATTTTTAACCAGCCATTTAACAGAAGGCTCTGGCACTCCCTCTACATAGCAGCTCATGGTTATGTTTCTACCCTCCACCCCATGAGCGTTGGTGTCGGTGGCTATAATTTGTGGCACACAAGCAAAGTCATCCAAATCTATTTTGTCCCATGATTTTCCCTCCAGTCTAGGGGGATTTTGACAGACAGGTGGAATGCCGCAGGGTATATTCTCCCTTAGCATCCAGGATCTTAGCGGTCTTAAGGCGCACGAACAGTTCCACTGGTTGCGCGATAAGGTTATGCCATGCAAATTCGTTAGAGAAGTAATTGTACCCGATCTGACTTCCGATAGCTTATTGCCATCCAATTTTAAATATTCTAAACTAGATTCTAGGCCAGCAAAGGCCTTCACTTCTACTCTCTCCAGACGACAGTCGCTCATTTCCAATCTCACCAGGTGCTGCATTCTTCTAAACGCATCATTGCCTACTACCATTATGGGATTGCCATTCATTTTTAGCTCTCTAAGCTCCGTCACACTCTCTAAAGCATCTGATGGTATATGGGCCAAGGCATTATAGCTCAAATCCAACTCCACCAAATTAATAAGACCCCGAAATGCGTAACGCTCTATCAGCCTCAGACGACACTTGGCCAAATAGACCTTTTGCAAATTCAATAGATTAACCTCGGCGAAGGTGTCGTCAGGTATGGTGGCGATTTCATTCCCAGTCAGATCCAAAGCTTGGGTACCAGCGTCCAAGGGCGCCGGGATATGTGTTAAATTAGCGTTAAGGCACAAAACAGACTCTTTGCCACTCTTCCACTTGCACTCGCAAACACTGGGGCACTCGGCCATCGATTTGTGAAATATATTGCTGAGGCAGCACACCAGCCAGAGCAGTTGTATCAAGGGTATGCTGCGAAATCTTTTCACTGTATCAAACAGAGGTAAGTTGGGAGAAGTTTTGGGCGAAGGGGAGAAATGCTTTGATTTTCTTCTCACTTTGAAAGCCAGCGTTATACTCTGGGCGGTATTATCGCCTCGCAAGCAATACTGGGCAGGAGTTTCTATTCGATCTTGTAAGCAATTCCCAAGCAAGCATTGTTCCGCAGGAGTTGCTGGACGATAATGATGACGGTGACGGTGATGATGTTGATGTTGTTGTTGATGGTGATGGTGATGATATTCTGTGTGTGGCTGAAAACTGTTGCAATTTTGATATAAATGTGTTTGCGTACACTCTTCTAAAATACATTGTTGCTGCAGACAATTCACTTTCATAGATATTCGCGTTGCCGTTGATGCTGCTGCCTCGGCTGGTGTTGTTGGTGCTGCAGCTATTTTTGCTGTTGAATTGGTTTTTATTATTTTGATTAGCTTGCTTCGGGCCATGGCACATCAGGCTATTGTTGTATATTTGAGTAGATTGCGAGTCTGTTTGTAAGTGCATAATCCACATTTGTATATGTGTGTGTGTATATGCTTTTCTTAATGTATATGTATATGTGGATTACGAATATACAAGAGTATCAGGGTATGTTCTTTCGGGGTATATAAAAACCTATTGTTTCGAAGCCCCAATGCATAAATGAAATGTAGCAACTTTGTTTTTGTTTAATCCTTTTGATTTTGCTTTCGTTATTATTAGTATTACATGTATGAAGTTTAATTTTACAATATTGTAGTTATTGGTTTTTCTTACTATAGTGCAGAAATATTAACCATTGTATGCGATATTTTCATTAGATTTTTATTGGAATTTTATGTTCGCATAAAGTCCGATGGACATGTACTTCGTTTGTTCCTGCAGCATAATAATGCTCTTCAATAAGTCATTATTATTTAGAAATTGTTGTGGTATATTGTTGCATAAATCTACAAAAAGGAAGGAAAAAGGAAAATTATACATATTGTCTGTTTATAGAGTGAAAATTAATGATTACTACATGTTGAGAGAAAAATAGAAATGAATATTGTATGCAAAATAAATTGTAACTTTAATCATTAAGAATTATTGAGTGATTGCAAACAATTTCCAAGGATTTTCATTTAAGTTAATGCAAATGATATATTAATACCTTGATTAGTTAGATGCATTAATGTTTTAGTTAATAATCGAAGTAACTATATGAACAATTTTAATTTCAAAATGGAAAGAAAAATATTAGCAGGACATACAAAAGCCAGGAAATGCATTTGTTTTCCCTTAGTTAATAAAGATATTACAAATGAATTTTAATAATTTTTGATTTTCTTTTGTTTTTGTGGCAATTGCTCAGTATCCTTAATAAAAATAAAATGCACAGCTGTTAATATGGCGTAAAAAACTTATCAGAGGATTGTTAATTCTTGGCTTTAGACATTTTAAGGTTCCAGTACGAAGATGAATAGATTGTCGAAGTGAAAGTCAGCAAAACCCTTATACGAGCAGACCATATTACAAAACGAAATATTTTTTATTCGACCTTTATTTCGATTAATTAATTGAATTACTTTTTTGTAGTTTGAGGTCTTTTTTTAAAAATTAAAATTTTTTTTTTCATTTTGTTTGAAATTTTATTAAATAATTTTAATTTCCTTAAGAAGACACCCACAGGGTGCAGAAATATCGAATAATTAAAAATAAATATATTGTTTTTAAAAAAGAACTCAAACTAAAAAAAATATTTTCATTAATAAATTTCCATACGGGATGCCTCGGTAGGCTAGTGGGGAGTGCTTAAAAATTTTTTTTTTTTGACATGTTCTGTTTGGTCAATGATCTGCGCACTATGCTCCTTTTACTGCCACCATAATCGGCCCACCGATAGGACTATTCGCAGTGTTGCGACTACACTGAATCAAAAATAAAAAACCAACGTTGCTAAACATTTTTCCGCTATCCGTGAAAGTGTGAAAGTAGTTTCCTGCTTCTTACTATATTTTAATTGTGTTATGGTAGAAGAAAACTTTCCTCTCGTCTGACAATTTTCCAAAATTTTGAAAAGATTTATTAATCTTACTCCCTTTCTACTCCAGAATTTTCTATAGATTCTAATATTTTAACATTTGTAAGTTCAAGCATGCTTTACAAATTTTTACATTTGACTAGTAACAAAATAATTTCCAATTACACTAGTTTTTCCATCCCTGAAAATTAATAAAGTACAATATAGAAGAAAATGCAATCGCACTTTGATGTGGAAAACAGTAATAATTCTAACAAAATTATAGAATGAACCCAAAAAGTTAAAATCACTTTAATTTCCAATTTCTCTATATTTTTTAAAGACTGCCAGGATAAACTTCTCTAACTCTCTCTCTATAAATGTGCATTTTTACTACAAATATATTTTAGTTTTTGTTGCATAAATATTTTCCAGGTATTGAAATGCCTGTTGCCCATTATAATTAATTCTCAATCTTACGCTTAACGTAATTGTAGACACAATTTGAATGTAACATTTGAAAAATGAGCTTTCAACTAAACTAATTATTAAGCGTTTTTCAAATTCCTTCTCTCCTTGACATAATTAATGTGACTGCTATTAGGTCAATTAAATTCAAATTTTTATGCTCAACACTTCAATTCGTTGATACAAGTATTTTGTATATTTATGTGTTTGAACTTTCTGATGTATGTATAGCATTGAGTTGAGTTTGTTTGAGTAGCCAAAAATTCAAATCTAGGACATTAAATTCAAATAAATCATTTGTGCCTTTTTTCCTTTTATTGGTTTTAATCACAAATATAGGCCGTTTATTTTTATCAACTACAGCAGTGGGCTGAGGGTACTTCGAGTATTTCGTTCTACATCTACTAAATATTTAAATTTAATGCTAAAACATATTTACATTCATAGTTCGTGTGCCCATTTCCTATACTGCTATAAACTATTACAGTCACATAAGGCTAAAGCGAACGTAGCACGTATTTCACGTGTTTTATTTTAAGATGAAATAAATTTATATTTCTTGAAACAGTTTTAAAGTTTGCCTCCAATTAAAACTTTTGCTAATATTCATGGCTATCGATTATTTTATGATGTTGTCTGTGTTCGCCTGTGGCACAATCTAAATTAAACACATACACATGAGCATTTTTACAGAGTAGTTGTTGTACACAACACATTATTCATATCTCATGTTAAATGGTTGTTCTCGTGTTGGTAGGTCTTTGAATTTTCTACATACATATTTTCTTTTATTATAATTTTTAGTTTCTGGCTTATAAATTTTTTCACAGATACGACTAAAATTTTTTGTTGTTGTAGATATTTGCCTTATATACACTGTATATATGATTTATATAAAATAAACTAAATTGTACTAAAAATATATGAGCAGCAGTCCAGACTTAAATACTGGGTAATAAATTTTCATTTAGATTTTTATCCTGCTGATATTATTCTTACGTTTAGTTTTACACACATAATGGAAGTTTTAAAGGAAATAAAAAAATGAGTAAGTGGACTGGGTGAATAAGTGAGAGAGAGAGAGAGAGAGCGAGAGAAGGCAAGAGTGTGTATGTGTGTGTGTGTGCGGAGGTGGTGGTATTTATATTCTTTTTATTAGCAAAATTATGAAACATATTTTTAAAATGCTTTAAATTAAATTTGAAAATTGATTATGATTAACAGTGTGGTATATCAGCGATGGAAAAGTCAATACAATTGTAAAGGCTCAAATATATGCGAAATATTCCTATGAGAGAATATTTTTTTTACAGAAAACTAAGCAATTTAGCATATATTATAGACCCATCTATCATACATTTAATTGACTTGTTTATTATAATATATTTAAAAATCAAATAAGGCCTAACAGAATTTTCGACAAAAAAAAAGAGCATTTCAGAAATCGAACTTCGGCTCAGCTTCAGATATATCTGATGTTCCTCTACATATAGATAATACTTTCAGGAAAGCTTTTTTTAAATAACATATTTGTTTTTTTTTTGTTAAGAGATGACTATGTTGCATTGAATGTTCGAGATGAATTCTGACATACCTATAGAGGTGGTGTAGTGGTTAAAGTGCTTTTAATTTTATAATTCTGCAAGAAGTTGACAGAATATTTATTGAATTTCTTCTAGGGAACCCTTTATATACGATTTTGAAAATAGTTTTTTTTTATAAAAGAACTCCTTTTTTCTCTAAATCTATATGAAAATTTAATTATACTCTAATCAATAATGGATTAAACTTCTGTCGCATACGTAAAAGGACATTTTGACTATTGTCAAGTTTCTACCAATTCTAGACATAAAGTCTATTTCTATTTCTATTTCGATTTTATTTTAATATAATATAAAATTATTTTCTTTACGAAAAGGAAATACAAACTTTAATTTTGTCAACAAAAGAAATTAAAAAAAGAGAAATTGCTGAAATTATAAATGATAAAATGGTTGGATTTTATCCCAGTTTGCATTATTTCCAAATTCTAGTTTCAATATTTTTGTGACTTTTTTGTATGCAGTACTTTTAAGTATGCAACACTGACATACTACGTAAATAAATTTTGTCATTTCCTTTCAAGTCTACATATATAATCTGTTCAAATAAGTGGCAAATTCTGAGCAACATTAAAAACAATTAAATTTGACATGCAACACGTAATATCTATATAATCTTCTTTACTTGTTATTATTTTTAAGCCCAAATTCTGCCATGTTTTTGAGTATGCAACATTGTTTTATATGCGTTAGTATATAAAAACGTATTATGCTGATTAAAAAGTTTTTCTTTTCAAAATCTAATTTAATATTCTACATGAGCACAAAATATTTATTAACTTAATTAAAGGACTAAGCGAAATTCCCAGCGTGTGTTCCCAATATGTATGGGAATAAATCATAATGAGAATGCGTAATTTTTAATATTTTTCACATAAAAAATTTATAATGGAATGTCGGCGAAAAAGTCCCAAAATATATTTAAAAAATAAACGTTTTCAAGATACCCAAAAGAGATTTGCTTGCAGGAATATTACTGAGCCTTCATTAAATGTCCTTTGGTAGGTAAGTGTATTGGCTTCTCTTTTAGCTTTGCAAAGGTTAAAATGCCAAACACAATTCAATTATTCAAGCATGGAGCTGGAAACATATAAAACAGAACACCAAACTTCGTTGGAGTTTTCCTTCTTGTTTCTCCCATAATAACGCTAGTCATCAGTTGCCAAATGGAAATGCAAATTTAACAACAAAATTATGCACAGAAGAGCCAACAACTACTAAAACCAGCTCATTTTAATGTCATTTTCTGATACGGGGTTTTTTAACAATCGCACTCGTGAAAACAAAACTCATGCACATTGACACGCGTTCCTTATTTTATAGTTCCCTGCGAGAATTTTTAGGTGTGCAAAGCAAGCGAATGAATAAAATAGCGGCAACAACAACAACAATAGCGAAATTATCAAGCAATTGTTGGGCATGAGCCATTAACACGGAAATAGATGAGAGAAGAAGGTTAAACACACGCCTTATTGCATGCATTTTAATTTAGCCAAATTATTGTTGCCTGTTTTAAAAATTTACAGTTATTGGACTGTTGCAGGAAGGTGAATTTAAAAGATTAAAATCGAGTAAAATTTAAAAGTCAAATGAAACTTGATTTGCCCCAAAATAAATATGTACGTCTGTAGATTTTCTTATTCATAATAAGTGGCTTTTAAATAAACTGATTTAGTTTTTATGAAAATGTGTTGTTGTATGGAAGTATGGATTTTTGTTAAAATAAAAGGCGTGCAGAGATCTAAACCAGCCCTGAAACAATTTTAGACCAAAGAGAGACTTATTAGTTCCTCTTAAGTTTCCAATATATGATGCAAAATTTCTCTATGTTGAAAGGTTACTGCCCGTCCGGCTAAAAGCAACTGTACTCAAAAGTTATCATATGCTGGAAAACCAAATTTGATGTGGGATGACGGAAAATCCTTCCAAATTTAAGCCAAACCCCGCACTATCGTACTCATATTATTTAGATAATGCGATCAACTGCAGTTAAACTTCTTGATTTAAGCCGCAACACTTTAAAGCAATTCGTCTCTATTCAGACGATACAAGTCTCATAGATAAGAAAAAATGTTTTGTTTTTTGTCCTTGAATTTGGAATGATTTTTCTTCTTACGAAGAAAAAGAACACTGAAAATGGCACATACCAGAAACTAAATCGGTCTGTTTAAAAACTAAATTTGACTGGTGATGTTGGAAATTTGTTCCAAATACTTACCTTTTCTCTTTTGAAGGGTGTTTGGCGTTTACACTATGCAATTATTATTGTAGAAATGTTTTATTTTGTGTGTATGAATATAAAAACATGTGTTTTTGAAATTTTATCTTCTGAATTATGAGTTTTGATTTAAAAATTAAATAAATTTAAATATTTACGATTGAGGAAGTACAACTGACTTTAAAAATATGCGGTTGTGTACTCGTTTCCGCTTCCCTTCTCTGTCTTACACAAAGAGTAAAAATCTTAACAATAAGACTTGTATCCTATGAACAGAGACTTGTGGTGAAATAGTGGAACTTTTATGTGAAATCTGATTAACAAATTCAGCGGGCTTTGGATATAAGAAGTTCCTCACACATTGATACATTTGAACTTTGCAGGGTTTTACTTACAGAAGCAGATCATTAGTAAACATAAGAATACGATAGTGGCTTAAATATTGAATCTTGTGCCACACATTTTGGCATTAAGCAGCAATCAGAATTTTTCATTTCGTGGAAAAATCTTTAAGTTTTATCACTTAGATATGATGTTAAGAGTCAATAACGCGTTACTTCCATGTATAAGAATTATGACATTAATCAATAGCTGGTCCTACTAAATATGGATGCTTGCAGTGACATTAAAATTTTGCTGGGTTGGTGTTAATGTGTATGTGGTGAAACTAAGCACTTTAATTTGATTTAGGGCACTAAATATAGTTGCACGTGTATGCAAATTTCACTGAAATCCTGTCGACAAATTATGCAT
Source organism: Germaria angustata (assembly GCA_963681545.1). Taxonomy (NCBI): domain Eukaryota; kingdom Metazoa; phylum Arthropoda; class Insecta; order Diptera; family Tachinidae; genus Germaria; species Germaria angustata. The sequence goes on along the minus strand of OY812999.1, from coordinate 6,290,578 downwards.
CATTTTGAAAATGGCAGCATTATGGCATGTGATTATTCAGAACATAATCTAATCTGTCTGCCAAGTTTCATTTAACTGCCCCCTTCGAAATATGGTATTAGTCCATTAGTCGTCCTCTACTTTTATAAGTGATATTTCATTTTTGATCATTTCATTTCATGATCAAACCAATTCCATTTTCATAAAAAAATTAGCAATTAAATTTTTCACAAAGATATCAGAGTGGGATCCGAACTCTATTTCGTTTACTCGTTTTTATAATTTTTGTCTTTTGTAGGCATTCTGCTAAAAGTGCGAATTAGAGTTCTCCATTTGGTAGTCTGACCCTTGAAAATTTTCTATTTAGTACTTACAATCTATATGTGTAAATCTTTATTAAACCTTTGAAGTTAAGAGACTCAATTAGCTTATAAGTGCGTTGTAAGTTTTTTTTTATTGAAGGGTTTGCCAGAAAACTCCTTCTAGTGACACGTGAAGCCTGTGTTCCATATTAGCAGCCAAATTGCGTTCCTACAGAGCCGATTGGATCTATGTGTTTATATGATTTTCCCTTTCAATACCACTATTAAGCTGCTGTGGTAAATCTCAATTTGCCCTAAGCCAGCCTAAACATCCTGATATAAAAAGAGAATCCTGGTATAAATTTTTTTTTTTCGATTTACAATAGTAAACTTTAGTCAATAAAATATAAATTTATATATTTTCTGTAAAAAAAAAACTATTTCCTTCACTTTGTTTGCCATTATAACCGCAGGTACTATCGTATTCATTTACGACCCACCACCAACATTTTGTAAACCATAGTAACTCTTACAGGGTGAAAGTCGCTGTTAATGTTTGTTGCATGTTGTGGCCATTATCATTACCACATGATATAAAAAAAAAACTAAAAACACAAACATAAATAAAAATTTAAAGAAAAAGATAGACGTTAAAACACATACGATGGTTCGCAAAGTAAACGAAAGCGCTAATAACTGCATAAATATTACACGACCTATAAAAAACAACAGCAACCTAAAGTTTAACTATGCAACAAAACACACACACATACACATGTAATAAAACATATTGAGTCTCAACTTGGCTATAGAGATAAAACTCAGGCTTCAAATCTGCACACATACGATTAGAAGGACGAAAAAATTTTTAAATAAAAACAATAGAGAAGAAAACAAAATCGAACATAATTTGCAGCTGGTTGTTGTTATTAAAACACGTTATGATTTTCATAAATTTTTTTTTTGTGATGTTTGAATCACAATTTGAATTTGAATTTGCAAGAAATTGTGTGTTTGCTTATGTTGCACACATACTGGGCCCAGCACTGCTACATGAAAGCATGCAACACAGATGTCATGTTCTTGCTGCTGTTGTTGCCGCAAGCATCAAACGAAAGTAGCTAAAATAAATTTAAATATCACAAGTATTATGAACCAAATTTGCTCGTATTATGGTTCTTGCTGTTTACATTGCCGTCTCTCCCTCCCTCTGTCCCGCTGTCCGTCTGTCTAACTGTCTATTTAGTGGCCATCTTTGTCACCATGACAAACTACTAATACCACTTGATAAACTGAATGTGAAAAATAGAGGGGGGAAAAAGAACGTCATAAACATGGGATTTAGTAAGACCGAAAATGGAATTTACTAGTGACATTTATGATTGTGCAACATCTAGCGCAACAACTAAATGTATGCACATACACATTTAGTAATGCCTTTCCACGAAACATTTCAAATAATTTAAAGCAAATCCTAGAAAGAGAGCTTAAATTATATTTAACGTTACGTCTTGTGGCAAATAAGTATGAGTATTAAGGTCTTTTATTTCTTTCCTTTTTTCATTTCCAGACAAGTTAGTATTTCATTTGGTTGCAGTTTTTCCTTTCCTTTTCATAAGTGCTTTTCCGTTTGGTGGCAGTGATATGTTTTATGAGCTAGAAACCTCCTTAAAAAGACTTGCATTTGCATTATTTGTGCTGTTGGGCTAATATTTACAATTTATTAATGCGGTAGTATTTAAATTATAGTAAATATGACAGTTTGTAATAATGAGTAGTCAGTTGAAATGTTTAACAATAAATATTTGTTAAGGAAAAAGTTTGCAAAATTAAAAAGAATATGAAGTTAAAGGAAACAACACTCCTATCTGCTTAACATACATATTAAATTATACTGGTCAACAAAAAAAGCATATAACATGAAAACTTTGGTCAAATTCTGTTTAAAACAAGGATAAGGATAATAGAAATAAAACTAGAATATTTAAATACAAATAGTTTTTTTCTAATTTGATTTTATTATATGTAAGGAAATTATTGTCAATAACATAAAAAATAGTTTTTATAAATAAAGAGAGTTGAAATTGAATCCTTATAAGTTTAGTCCTTGAGGAGCGGTCGTTAGGGCTACACGATTGCCACAAATGGTGAAGTATTTTAAAACAGCAGTACAAAAAATTTTGTGAAAGCGGTATTGGTAAATTGCCGTTTGGGAAGGTCGACTATTGTAAGGTGGGCCATTTTATCAGTTCACCTCGAGTGGGATTGTTGTATTAGCTAATAGACAGATAGTAGCTGAGAGTCTGGTTCTGTGAGTCTAAGAAAAAGTTTTAAGGAGAAATAACAGTTTCCATCACAGTAGAAAGAATATAGTCCTGTTGACAACGTATTAATCTAAAATAGTTTAATGGTACTGAATTTATTTTAAAAAAATTATTGAAATATATAAATGTTGTCTCTCTTACTGTCTCTGTGTGGTGCATAAAAATAAATATTTTGTGACATAATCCTGGACGACTACGTGTCGATAAATTATCGTTATAGAGCTCCGGTACTCACAAAGGATCGTACCTACTGGTTGTTGTCTACAAGTGGGTGAGGATTAGCTCAAATTAGCCATCTAATCAGTGTAATTTTAGTCTATAGAAATGTTTCATATTATCCCAAGTTCTTGACTTTAATGCAACGATTTCAATACCTTGGGTTGAAGTGAGCTGAAGTTGGAAGGATTTCGGCTAGAACTGATCTGAATCTCATCTCAGGCTGAATATTGGTGAGGCCAAAATTAATATCGCATTAAGAAACTCACGGGTTTAAAGTACTTAGGGTGGCCTCTAAGTTTTCAAAAGTGCATCTCGTTTTGTGATAGTGATTATTAAAGCTTCTCAAACACTTAAATATTAATATGACAGTGTAAAAATTATATGTTCAAAAAAACATAAAACACGGAAACCAATTTGATATCCCATAAAGCATCATGAAAAAAATTAAGCTTTAATAGTTTTCATTTTATCACATCTAGATTATAAAAGCAAAAAAAAAAAATTGACACACCAACATGGCAGGTTCCATTTAATTTTTCTCTTACTAAATTCAATGGTAGTCTCAAGGCTTTTCTTATAGTATGCAGCGACCACAAATATCAAGAGCCATGAACTCTGTCGACTTAAATTTATTTTGTGCGATGAGGACACAATTAATGAGGACACAATTAATGATGTAGTGGCCGCATAAGGCTCACTTAGTGTTAAGGCTGATGTGAGAAGAGGCAATTTCTCATGTTATTCTTTATCGCATTTGAAACATTTTGAAGGCCGTTATGCTGTCATCTTTTAACACCCTTTTATATTCTCCCGATTTCGGAGCCGTATCATCGTATATCCATCGATCGGCTTACCTGATTTATCTTTGAAAGCATCTTATAAGGCTTTTAACAGCTTTGCATCGTTGAGTTGGATCACTTTCATCGCATAATACAGTACACTACGCTTTAATTTTTCTGGTTCTTCATATCACTTTTGTTATTCAACTACCCAGGCTGTACGGCGATGGCGCGAAGTATTCAGGAAATGGATTTAACTTAGTAATTATCTTCGAAGTGCTCTACTATGTAATTTTATTCATACAGATTTATTTTTATTTTCAAGCTTAAGGTTTCTTCTTTTTTAATTTTAATAAACGATATTTCGGTACTCATCGTGTAGCGTCTTCAGGACATTTGTATTTATAAACAAATATATATAAAACATCGATTATTAAAATTAAAAAAGAGAAGACCTTAAGCCTGAAAAAATAATTTAAATTTATTAATTAAAATAAGACGATAAAAAAAACTAAAACTTATCTTAATTCATATATTTTTGAAATCAAGTAACTACTAACAAGTATTTTTCGAATCGCCTTGGCTACCAAATTTTAAATATTATCTATCAGGAACTACGATGACCATACAGAAACTCTATGTTCTTCTCAGTTGGACAGGTTTAAAGGTTCTCGAGTTGGCGTTTTGAAGTCTTTTGATCTGTTTTCTTTTTGATTCTGAAGCTATTATATTACAGATCCTCTCGTGCGTCATGTTGGCTTTCAGAGCATATCAAAACTGCTTAAAGGACATCGAATCCTTTTCTAAATGCAACCCACTAACTAGTCAAATTTTTTACATCTTGCATGTCTTTCTATTCTTCTAATCCTTTTATTTGTATTTTTATTGGAACTACTTTATGAAATCTTATATAAATTCTTTAGCGATCTTCACTCCATTTGCTCTTGTCGTCACAATTAATAAATGAAAATATTTTACATTTCAAATAGCAATATATATTTTTATGCCATAACAAATTCTATAAGGCTCTGTAGATATGCAGCTTTCGTACGAGTATTTACATTTTAGCGAAACAAATGCACTTAACTGCCACAAAGCGATGCAAATCCCTTCGTTCCTAACTGTCTTAAATAATTTTTCAACTTAATAAAAAAAAAAAGAAATCAGCTTATGCTCTAAAGCTTGAGTTGCACAACACCACAGCACAATTGAGCTCCGTACAACACAATACAATTTAAGGCAACACAATCACAGCCAATATTGTGTTGCAAGTTTGTTGTAACTAAATCTCTTTGCCTTCATGCATGCAGCACTGTTGGGTTTCATAACTTTATGATCTTGCATTCACTCTAATGCTAAAAACAAATACAACAAGTACAACAATAGCAACAATATAAAGACTAAGCAGTGCAACACATTTAAACCACAGCCACAAAACAATAATTCACAAAAAAAAGAGAGTAAACAATTTATTTATTATGAAAAAATAGATAAAAAGAGAATAGGAAAGATAAAAAATTTATTGACCTTAACAAAGTATGCAAATAAAGAGTGGAAGGATGGAATGGAAAATGCAAAAAGAAAAACTAATACAAATAGGATTAGATTTTCCCCCAAAAGCTTGCTGCTCCTCCTTGTATTTACTTAAGCCAAGATGCAAAAGGGAATTGCTGCATAAATTGTATTGTTTGTGGCTGGAAAAGCTGTTTGCTTGTTTGTTGTATAAAATATGAAATATATTTAAATGGCAGGTTGTTTGTATGAACTAAAGGTTGATGCTCCATTTTGTTGAAGCTAATGGGAATGAGCAACCGTAATAGATTGTAGTTAACATTTTTCTCTCAACTTCAGAAGCTCTAAGATGTGCAGTTTATTACTTTTTTGTTGTGGTGCAACCACTTGCAGACAAACATATTTTTGCTTTTCGCAAAATATTAAGAATAAATATTTTTTTTTTTACAATACGTTGCTTGAGAAGTGTTAAGGTGGATGTTATCATTGAAGGGATAAATAGATAAAGTTTGTGAAGTTTGAGGTAGAAGTGATAAAATTGCTTTGTGGCACCCAGAGGAACACAGGCAACAGTGATTTATTATGAAAAATTATAATGAAATATTAGTTCACAATAACTTAAATGCCATATTTAATTGGCTTTTATGATTAAGCGAATATAATCTTATTGAGATTTTAAGTTTGTAGCCTTTGGGTACGATTTTTTTCTTTATTTTATTAAAAAGAAAAGCTTTGCATTTACAAGATGTGTAGTACTTGTATTTTAAATTCATTAGAATGTTTACTAACTTAATATAGTTTTGAGCTTGTAGATCCATTGCAGGTTCTCTTTGGTTGGTCCAGGTAGCAGCTTTTCTGGTCATTCTAGTGATAGTTTTCAAAGTAAATTCTTTAAATGCCTGTATTGGCAGAGAATCGCATTAGAAATGTGACTTGGCTAGAACCTTAAGTATTTATTAATAAACACTTGGGGAAGTAAACTATAAAATATATCAAGTTACACGTTTTAAGCTTTAGAATAGACCGCAAAAAACCCTTCTGTTTTTGCATTAACAATTTACCTTTCCTCTTATATTTTGTATAACTTTAATATCCTTAATGAAATTACGGCACACATAATTGATGTCCTTTATCCTCTACATCATCAAATCTAAGAGCAAAAGTTCTAGGAATTTTCCAAAAATAATGGACGGGTCTGTCTTGTACTGGCGCAGGATACAGCGAAGATCGCCACGAACGAGGCTTGTGCGATGTAAGGAAGCCATTTCAAAAAATAAAAAGCAGTATAATCAACAAAGTTAGAACTCTGGCAGTTTGTGTTTGATAATTAAAGGGAGCGCACAACAAGCCTTCACCGGCTTAAGTGAATGTCGTATGACATGGGCTATTACACCCCTCCAATCAAACTAACCTAACCTATAGAAGAAGTAGTAAAAGCAATCTCTCCCTAATAATCATAACCACGAGCCAAGTGCAACAACTGATATGAGGTCTGAAATTAATAGAGAGATTTCAAGGCATGAGGAAATCAAATGAGATCTCTTTCTCCATTGAGAGATGAAAGTGATGCTGCCACCGGCGATATGGTGGTCGTGAATATCTAAAACAAGAGTAGAAAGTATCAGAAGCAGAAGTATATGAGATGAAAATGTGTGCAAGCGAAAATGTCGTAACAGGACAATGGAATATAAGACAGCGTTAGTAACATATAAGGCAGCTTTAGTAACAAATTGCCTTCAGGGCTCGCTTGCAAGCTGATGCGGAGTCGAACGTGAACGTCACTAAAAACATCATTGATAATGCAATTTAAATTAATTTAAAAAACACTATTAGTGAACACTTTATGCTCGATATCTCTAGAACCAATTGACCGAATTTGTCAAGAAATTTTGGAAAAACTTAAAAAGACAATGTTTTTAAAAGTTTAAAAAAAACATCTCATGAACAATCTATTTGTCTTAAATAAAATTTAAGCTTATGTACTCGTAAAGTTATTTTCCAACCAATAAGCGGATTTTGTTGAAATTTGTTTCATCTAATATTATTTTGAAAAGTGACTATAAAATCGATTTCTCAAGAATGCTTTAGTTATTAAAAAAACTCTTTGAGAAAGTATTCTTCAGCGATATTTCGGGCAGTAGTTGTCGATTTCAGTGAAATTAGGGGCAGAATTTGCTTCAAAGGGGTACCTTAAAGTTTATGTTGAAATGAAATTTTTTTCAAATAAAATCTAAAATTGCTAAGTAAGTAATTCTCCTTATGCATCTGCCATTTTTTTTTCAAATCTGTTTTGAGATTAAATCCGAATCAATATAAAGAAATTCTAGATTTTTTTTTTTTGTCACCTTCACATTTCTTTGTGAGTAAAGTAAACTTTTTACTACTTTCCATTTATTTTTACTGCCTCTTTTACAAACTCCACAATTGGGCAGACAAAAATTTGATTTTTGAAAATTAAGTCGAAATCGTTAAATAAATATTTGATATTGATTTAAATATTTCAACTTCGTTATTGGATTTTTAAGAATTGTGATCATCATCATGGTCATATAATCAATATAAATATCATTATCACGATCTTTGCCAACAGAGGTTGATGGAAGTTCTTCCTTTTAATTATTTCATATATAATTTTTAATTATTTTTTAGAAAATTTTCTTGAAAAATGCACCATAAAATTTGTGTCATCTTTGCTACTGTCTTCTTGCGTTTCCTCCTCCAAATGAGCAATTGGTAGCATAAGAGTAACTTATTAAATTCCTGTCTATGGATTAATTATTTTGTAGGAAATTATGATCTTATAATATCAAGACTACATTTTTATTAAATACGATATCATGAAAGTTTATCTAAACCATAATTGTGTCCATTGTTCACTGCTTTAGGGTTCAAAGGAACTTAAGAATGAATGTATTCTCTCGCATACATTGAAATTTAATACAATATGAGCATTAGAAAAAGCTTTAATTGATTCCAATCACTCAACATAACCAGAGCAACCCGTAACAAAAGTTGGAAGCGACTACCACTTTAACATAATCACTGGAGCCTAATGAAGAAAGTGGCTTTTGTTTTGAAAACATGTCGCATCTTTAAATAAATGGGAAGAAAACAGTTCAAAATAAAATATATATAGAGCATGAGGATGACCTGTTTAGTAAAACATAGTGAGTCTCAGCTCAAATCTATCCAGAACAAATGACTTTTCAAAAGTCTCTTCCTTTTCTTTACTTGTGCTCAGCTTTATTAACATCTCTTTGCATAAGGACAATATGTGATGGCTCTGACTAAAGTTTATATGTTTTCGCTATAATAAATCAATTGTTAAGCATTCAATTCATTTGCTGAAGATATTAAATAAAAGTTGTCATACCATAGAATAATATTTAAAAATTTATATTTTTACAAGAAAAAGGACCCTCAGGCCATGAACAAAATTTCAGAAATTCGTAGCTTTTGCGTGTTGTATTCATTTGGACTCAAAAAAAATTTATAATTTTTGGTTTATATATTTTCTCCCAGTTTCATGTTTTTTAAACAAAATTTAAACACACAAAAAAGTGTATTTACGATGAATCGTTTTGGTGATGCCGGTGAAGTGGAAACTAAAAGATTACAATAGATGACTGATTTATCCTTGTTGCTATTGTTGGTGTTGCTGATGATTTGCTGCCTACAATGAATACAATATTGTAAATGTTTATACTTATATATGAGATTTTCTGCTCATATCCTTGTGTATTTTTCTCTTGATTTCAACTCAGTCCAAGGTTTTCAAATTGTTTTGTTCTGGCTGCATATTTTTCATATTTATGATTTTTTTTTTTTGGGAAAGGCACAAGTGAAAAGAACGAAAATTATTTTACACATCAGCTTTTGTAGAACCACATTATGGATATTTAAAATTGAAGGTTAAGTGATGACTTGAGATTGAAAAAACAAAGAAAAGCCGCGCAAGTGATTGAATGAACAGTAATTGAATAAAAAAAAAAAAAACAAAAAATTAAAACAAAGAAATTTATCCAAATAAAAAAATTTCATTAAGTTTTAAAGTCTTTTGTTTTTTATATTTTAGCCAAAAAGATTAAATCAGTGAAACAACTGAAAATTACTTAGACCATTTAAGCAGCGAGGAATTCCTGTTAATTGTGACCCTTTTAATTGTTATTTATTCAATACTAATAAAAAAGGGTAACAATTTATGGCGGATGAAATTAAACAGGAAGCCTTGAGGAAGATTTATTAAGACGTTGACAGCCTTATTAGCAAACAATGGGCTTAATGCATGCGACTTTTGTTGAAATGTATCCTTGTTACACTTTAACTGGAAGAATTATGTTTCACGCATGCGAGCAACCAATTTAGCGGCTCCATAAAAAAAAACTTTACTGTGTTGTGCGAATTAATACTGTCGATGAAATACCCAATTACTTTATTTATATACCCAATTTCTTATCGCCACATTATTTGCAGGTAATTACAAGATTTTCCTTGCGGCAAAGTTGCTGCCACATGAGTTTGACGGTGTTATTTGCTATCCTTTTTCTTTACTGAGGATATCAGCGTTAGGAGCTGCATATAAAATATAAGTAATTTCATTTGGAATTGTTTATGATTTAGGTAATTCCAAAGCTCAATACAGAAAATTTTCAAACAAAAAATTTCGTATAAACGTCGTTAATAGAATTCTTAATTTTGAAAATTTGTAATAATTTTAGCGGGATATTGTTTTGTTATTCCTCTTTGTTGAGCTTAAAGTCGCTTTTGCAACACAGAGAAACAACTTCAAACGTTATTCGTCCCATTGTAATTTATACACAAAGAAAAAAGAAACTCGACACGATCATAGTTCCAAACTGCCCTAATATTTCTATCAAATATGTTTTTATGTTCATCACAACTAAGTAAAATATCATCACAAACATATTGTGATATTTATCCGAACTATATGTACTGGTCCTTTATTATAACATAAAGGAAGTGCATTTTTGTATCCCCATATAATTTTATTATTAATATATACGTGTGTTTACTTACATACAATCAATATGCATGATACGAAATGTCGAATTGGACTGTGGTCCTGAAGGCCACTGTGGCTTTTTTTAAAATTCGTAGATCAATTTATTGATTTTAACAGTTTAATATAGAAATAATTCAAATTTATTTGATATTTATTTTATTACATTTTATTTTTCTTATTAGGAGTTATTTCAGTGGGAATTATTTTGTTGGGCGTGATTTGATTTTGAGGTATGAGATAATGAATAAATTCCAATGAAATAAAATCTAAAAAAATTTAAATAAATACCAACATATTTTAACGAAGTAAGTTCACTTCCAAATGGGGTTTTCCCAATATAAAACAAAATAATATAAAATATAATAACAATTTTGGAGATTTTTTCATAATTATACAACACAATCATAATCATACATCACAATTTATATTAGAAGCAGACACGTTACCGCCTCGCATCAGAAAAAAAGGTTTAATTTCATTTTGCCAAAAATCTCTACATCAGCAAATGGTTTTTTAAAAAAGCAAGAAATATATATTTTTTACAAATCAATCATGTCCGTAAAACACCTGCTCATCGATATTCACTTTTACCACTTACTTGAGCAGCATTCATCTTCAGTTATTTGATAAATCGAAGATAACATCAGAATAAAACGTTTCTTAAATTCAATTACTACAATATTAAACATGCTTCTCTGGCTCCTACCAGACATCTTCATCTGACTGAAAGTTTCATTATTTTTTATGATGAAAAAGGCTTTTGAGACTTTTTAAAGTGTATTTTGTTATTCATTTCGGTTCTATTTACTTTATTTACAAACGTAATATAAATCATTTTAAATTAAATTTTATTCACTTGCTTACATGCAGCTAACAAGACACACACACACATACACGTGTCTGCATACATTTATGTGAAGATGTATTTACATATCCATAAGTGCACTGTAACACACACTCGTGCACATGATCATATATGACAATTGCTGCTACTGCTGTTTCTGCTATAGCGTTGTTGCCTTTTGTTTTACAGAAATTGAAGGCAGCCAACTTGTATTTGCTTAACTGTTTGCGTATATTTACTATATATTTACATGTATGTGTTAACGTTTGAGAGATTTTATACATGTATAACTATTTTTCTATTTTAAGCTCTTGGCATTTCACATGCATGGCAAGTTCTTACTTCATTCACTTACAGAAAATGTTGCTACAACAACGGCATTAGAGAGATGGAAACAATTTTTTGTGTAATAGTGCTTGTACGTTTAGGTATGAAAACAGCAAGACGGACGGACAGTCTGAGAGACCTTAAGAAGAACGCAAATAAGAGGTTATGAAAAGTTTATTTTATTTTTCTTTCGCTTTCTTGTTTGCCTCTAATATTTTACATGTGTGTTGTTACTACTTTATAAAATAACAACAGCTACAGTAGCAGTGGCGGTGGCGGTGCCACCAGCAGCATTGAAACACGACATCAGCAACAATAATAACATGAACTGCCTTAAGTTGTCTGTCTAGTAGTTAAGCTTAACAGTAACAACATTGTGCTATATGTCAGCGTATATGCCAAAATATTGTAGGAATACAGACAGGTATTGTTCGAACACAAGTATTTATGTATGTAGATGAATACTTAAGAATGCAAGTACGAGTGTGCACTGTATATGTCCTTGTATGTTTGAGATGAATATGATGTACTATGTCTCTGGGGAAATGTTGCTAAAAGAATATTAAATAAGTTAAATACACTGCACAGGTGCAGGAATGTAACGTCTTTACTGAACCTGTCATTGCAAATGAAATTCTTGTAGTTTGTAAACACTTGACTGCAGATGGCGCGTGTGTGAAAGGAAATTTTTGTGTTTTTGGAACGATTTTCCGTCATCCCACGTCAAATTTGGTTTATGGTTTGTGCTCTTAAGATCCCAAAAACTGTATTAGTTACAAATATTGAAATAGTTGAGAAATGGATTTAATTATGCCTTACCATTCGGAATATCAGTTGATGTTCTTAAATAAAAGTAATTGACCTAAAAATCTTCATGTGACTGCTACCGAAGTGAGAAGAGGCAGTCTTTGCTCAAGTGTCTCAATATGCCAATGAAAGGGTCAACCATAATAATTAGAATTAAATAAATAATTTACAAAGGATCCCAAGTCTAAGCTTAATAAGCTTCAAAAGCATGTGTTGTACTGCTTCTGGCAACAGGATATCTGGGATATTTTTAAGTCGTTTGCCTTTCATAACTCCCACCTTTTTATATTAAAGCCATTTTTCCTATAGAAAAGATTATAACATTATACTGTAGTAAAGGATAAATAAAATTCGAAAAAGAATTCTTATATAAATTTTTCCTGTTGAATGATATTGCTGAAGGGTGAATCAAATTCGAAATTGCAGTCTCGCTGGAATGTATACAATGTTATATACTTCAACAAATGTATTCACTTTTGAAAGCTGAGTGTATGATTTCACTTTTCAGTGTTTTAAAATATATAAAATAAATAAATAATAAATATTGATTTTATATGATGTTGCAACATTAAATGAAAAAGTTCCACATCCTCAATTCATTGATATTTAACTTGAAGTCGAGTAAATATAAGCGAATATAAATATGTAGAGTTGAATATATATTTTTTAAATATTCAAAGCAAAAACTTCTTATCAAGAAATCTTATTTGTTTCTTTTTTTGGGGTTCCATATCAAAAATTTTTGTTTGCCATCACTAAATATATTGATGTAAAAAATTAATATAATTTGTGGCTCGAAAATAATATTAAAAAAAATTTTGCTTTTGCTTTTAGTTTTAAGTCTTTAGGCCTTGCTGATATGATTATGTGGTAATAGTCAATACGAATATAGTCAATATATGTATGTAACTATAAGATTTTTAGCTTTGTTTCTCCTCCAAAATGTGATTTAATAGGTATTTGCTTAAGTTTAAGTAATTTGTAATAAAAACATTTAACATTCATAATAATATTTCTGTAAGAAATTGTGCGTTTCCTAACAAACGTTAGTGGAAAGTTTGCGCAATATTAAAAACTAATTATGATATTTATAAAAGGGCCATGCTCTCAAATAAACAATCATTAAATAAATTTTGCGGTGGCTAAAAAATAATATATGAAACTATTAACTAATTGACTCTGTCAACCGCGAGTTCGACTTGTCTGCTCAATGTTTAAACTTTAGCTGCATAATTAGGTTTTGTTCTTAAAAGTTATATTAATACACACGCTGTAAAAGCAAATGTTCATATGATAGAATCCAATATCAGCATTAAGGTATGCCCCGATTATTGTTTACAACACTTAAATATTGTGATGTTTTGGCAACAACACAACATTAATTTATTATTTGATTACGGCTTACAACATCTAAGTGTTGTTTATGTTACAGAGTTGTATTTTATTTGTAGTACATATGTCCGTAAAAATGCATACTTGCATGCCAAAAACTGGTAAAGAAAGATTAAAGAAGAACATAACAGATTAAAAAGAACAACAACAAAAAACACAAATGACACGTATCCGGAAAATAATTCGAGACAGTTCAAATCCATTGGAACTACCATATATAGAATAATTATGTATAATTTTTATAAAACCAAAAGTTATTACAATGTCTTAATTACAATAGCATACTTATGATACAAAAACTGAGCACTTTTCTAGAAACTAACTCTATGTCACTCTTTAATGTTTCTAATTGGCCGTCCCAAGCCATTTAATTATTACAGTAAAATGATCCCATTTGCCCTTGAAATGTATTTTGTTATATTCAAATGGTAACTTGCCTCGGCCAATATCTGGATTAATTTTTATCAGCTCAACCAGCTTGAAATTTGTTTTTCATTTGTAATTTAGCTAAGAAATATTTATTTTATTATTTTATTTTATATTTATTTATTTTATTTTTATTCTTTACAGTTCCGTATGTTTTGCAAAACAAATTTTATATGCATATTTAATTTTTTTTTATCTATTTTCGATTTTCCACTTGTAATGTTAATAAAAACAACACCTAATGAGCTGTTGTAGATTTTTGACAGTGCGAACAACACATACTGACAACAGTTGTAAACCATAATCGTGGCAGTAATTGTCTTGGGACAGCTCTTAATTCTAAACTCTTTTATTTAATTTAATATGTTAGTTGTTGCATATAGTAGCCCTAGGTTACCAATATCAATGGGAACAGTAACGCTTTTCTTAAACCCGAAATCAAAATCATATTTTGCAATAGTTGAAGGGTTCTCAAAGCGTACGAGTTTAAAAAAAATTTTATTAACCAATTGTATGCAGGCGTATGATCAATATTGCTCGTGTTCATATATTCACATATTAATCATACGCATCATCTAATACTGATAAAAGTTCATTTGCTACTTGTTACTGAAAATAGTTTGCTGAATGAGAGAGAGAGAGAGAGAGAGAGAGAGAGGGACAGAGCAAAATTGCAGAGTAAGAAATAAAGAGAGCAGAAGTTTTTAAAATTAAATATTGAAATTTATTAGTTGGTATATTCTCCATTTTCAAACTGCTAAAAAGTTTACTGACAATTTGACCAGTGAAATGTCGGCATCTGAACAGCAAAAGCCACAACATGCATTTTTTAAATGCTAATTGTTTATAAAAATTGTTATTAGTAAAATGTTTATTTATAAGAATTATGTATGTGAGCAGCAGTTTCATTTGTGAGAAATTTCATAATATTAAAAAAAGGAGAGTAAATATTTTTTGAAAAAAAATTAACTATTTTTAAATAAATGAGAGAGGGCATTCATCCAATATCACAGACAATGTATAGTTTGAGTCAATGTGTTCAAAATAAGATGTGCTTTTTTTAACGAGGACGTTGTCAATTGGGTATGTTTGTGTGGGAGATTTCAAGAAAAAGAGGCGTTTACCATGAGGGAGAATTTTTTATTTTATAACAATAGCAACTGAAAAAAAAGCTTTTGACTTTGAATCAAACAGGGCATTTCTTGTAGCTAAAAATTTTTGCTAGTAAATCATTCATTTACTTTTTATTATTTTTAAGAATTTGGGAGAGAAATTCCATAAACGTTTGCATTAATCTCTCATTATAAAATTTTAGTGGGAAAGTAAATAAACAGTCCTTTCTTAAATAAGTTTTTTATGTCGAATCGGGAGTGCAAATTCTAGTATCCTATTTCTGTTTTGATACAAATGTTGCGGAATCTTTAAAAAAAGCTTAAACCATTTAAAAAATTAAAATTTTTTATATTGTCTTATTAAACATATTTACCATGATTTCAGCATGGGGTGTAGTTGTATTAATTCCTGAAAATAGAGCAAAAAAATGAGAAATATTTAGAACTTTTTAAGTTACATATATTGTTTTATTGTAGTTGCAAAGACGCCAGCTAATCATTATCTATAAAATCCCTTGCTATTGTCTCTTTTCAATCTCTTGATACTACAATTATAAGATTTCGTATTTTAAGCTCATCTGCACAACTGAATGAAACATGAAAATTCTATATTTTCAATTGTTTACAATGACAGACAATCAAATAAATTTTTAAAATGATCTGACATTCATTCCTTTATGACAGCGTTCACATATCACAAACAAAATTTTTTGCAGAAGTTTTCTTTTATAAATAAAAATACACTTTTTTAATAAGTTTTTATTTCGCTTCTTTACCTTCTGTTATTTTCATATAAAACTTTTCGCTGTCTTTAAATCCCCTTAACAAACTAGTTTATAAATTCCAAATAAATCTGAGCAGTTTTGTTACAAAATTCCTTTATTGCAACTTTCTCTGCTCAATTGTTTTATAAATTTTTTACTGCATTTTTCTAATTTTTTTCTTGCCAGACACTTATTATTATTTTTTAGTTGCTACCTGTAAAGTTTTGTTGTACTAAATTTTAAAACTTGCGGTTGTTGCTTTCATTTTTGTAGCTTTAGGCATAAACCTTATGCATTACAGAGCTACGAAACCAACAACAGGAACAAAAAGCAAAAGTTTTTGATATAAATTTTGTGGATTTTGTATCCTTAGAAATTTGTACTCCAAGAGCAACAAGAAAAATAGCTATAAACAAACGGAGAAGTCTCGGACTATTAGCTTTACAACAATGACTAACTGAGGTACTATAATCTCGAACTAGGTTGCTTCAATATAATGTTCGAAAGTCATAAATTAATTCATTCATTTACAATTTGAATCAAAATTAATAGAAAATGGTATAATCTGGTACAATTGATCTTTGAATTATTACATATATATTCATGTTCCCATCGATCCTTTAATGAGCATAGGGCCTCAATAAATTGCTTGAACATATTCCTGTCTTATGCCAACGGTTCAACTTCGCCCCAGGTTTTACCCATTCCGGCCACTTCTACATCGATTTGTCTTTTCAACATATGAGCTGGACGTCGTCTTCTTCGACTTCTTTATGGGTTTCAGTGTGTGGCATTTCATGCGAATTCACTCCTTGACCTTCCTGTAGTGTGGCCAATCCACCGACATTTACGTCTTTCTATTTCTACGGCCATGAGTTGTTCCCAAAGCCTGTTGTTGGACATCACTCTAGGCCAGAATATTCTCAATATCTTGTGAAGGCATTGATTCACATACACCGGGATCTTCTGTACATCTCTGATCCTTATGATATTTGAATGCAAGTTCCTGGAAGTCTTATTCTGAATAAAAATTTTATAATACACGCACATCCACAAACACCAACACAAATGGTTGTATTAATTTTGTTATTGCACAATGGCTCGAAAATTTCTATTACTGGTAATAATTACATAAACTGAAAAATAGCACAAAAAGAGCTCAAGAGTACTTTGTATGAAAAGTGTCTTTAAGAAAACCCCTTTGCAAAAAGGTTCTTGTAAGAAACTTCGTAGATGACAAAAATTATGATGTTAGACTCAAAAAGGGACTGTATGGTCTAATTGGAATTTTAAATTCGTTGAATTTTTAAATATTTTTAAATTGAAACAATCAACTGCCGACCCTTGTGTGTTTAATGGTTACATTGACAAAAATAAAATTATAATTATTTATGTTAATGATTGTTTGGTAGTATCACGCAGTAAGTCAGCTATAACAGTAATTATTGACAAACGATCAGAAAATTTTGGAATTACTTGTTCGAGACAGATTAAGCAAAATTATTAAAATAAACCAGCATATGTACACAAAGAAGACTATTAAAAAATTTAGTGTGGAAAACGCAAGCCCAATTACAACTCCAGCTGATATCAACTTCTACTATTTATCTAAATCGACTGAGGAAAGTGTTGTACCATTTCCATTCCGACAAGCCATTGGATCATTAATGTTTGCTGCCATAGTATCGAGACCTGACATTCCTTATGCAGTATGAAAGAAGATTTCGCCAATTTAATGGACTATACTGACGCCGATTTTACTCTAGATATCGATACAAGAAGGTCAACCACTGGTTGTTGGGAAGTCACCGTCAAAAAACTGTTGCATTATCCACAACCGAATACACACTGAGTTGAACTAAATAAAACCTCTCACGTGTTTAAATTTTTATCAATCATAAAATACATTTTAAGAAATTTCGAGTTTGAAAAATGTAGCTTTCAAAAAAAAAATATCGGCCATGACCCAGTGGAAAAGTACCTTTACGAATAAGTACTTATTGAAAATACTAATTTTATCTTTAGAAATATAATTTTTTTCAAAATAGGGCGTAATTTAAGTACCTCTTGAAAAAGTACTTGAGGGAAATACGTGACAATAAGCAGCCTTTTAAAAAAGTTCCTTTCAAGAAGTACTATTTAAAAACTACCTTAAAAAAGTAGCTTTTGAAAGATTACTTAGTAAAGGTAGTAACATTTGAAAAAGTACCTTTTGAAAAAAGTACCTTTTGAAAAAAGTGCTTTTTGAAAAAACTACCTTTTGAAAAAAAGTACCTTTTGAAAAAGTACATTTTGAAAAAAATACCTTTTGAAAAAAGTACCTTTTGATAAAATACCTTTTGAAAAAAAGTACCTTTTGAAAATAGATACTTTTTGAAAAAAGTGCCTTTTGAAAAAAGTGCATTTTGAAAAATTACCTTTAAAAAAAGTACCATTTGAAAAAAGTTCCTTTTGAAACGAGTACTTTTGACAAAATGGGGTCATCTAGGCTCTGTGCGAGTAGTAAACCACCATAAAAATCAAAACAGAAAACTTGAAGAGAAAAAATCTTTTAAGAAAGGATATTTAAAAAGGACATTGTGAAAAGGTGCCTTTTAAGAAGAAGCTTTAAAGAAATTTTTTCAGGTGCCTTTTAAAAGAGTACATTTTGAAGAAGTTACCTTTTAAACAGAACATTTAAAAAAGTTTTATTTCAAAACTTTTTAATACAACTACTTTGAAAGAGGACCTCTCAAAAAAGTACCACTTAATAAAACGTCTATTAAAGTAAATAAAACTTGTATTCTTCCAAAAGCTGAATAAAAAAAGTAAAGTAAAGTAACAACAACATATTGGCGTACTATAATATAATTTTTTTCTAATTATTGCTCAAAGTAATTCTTTAATAATGGTCGCCCATAGTGCACAGTAGCAAACAACATACTTTTATGCAAATTCTGTTGCAAAACACAGCTCATGCATGATAATGAATTTTGGAATTTTACTATCGTTTTTTGCTTCGTCTTAATTCTACATTTTTATGTATTTTTTAGTTATTTTAATTTTTTATTTATTTATTTTTTGCTCAAATATGGAATAAAAAGAGTTGCTATAGAGTAGACTTCAAATGTTAGATTTAAAAAGTTTAATGTTTAATTTATTTATTCTTATAGTGATTTGTATTGTAAAGTGCTGACAAGAGCAGAAGCACACTTTTGAGTGGTTTTTTTTTGTTGCTTTCGTTTTTGGTTTTCCACTAAAAAGTTGGGAAATAAAAAGTAACAAAACTAATTTGTACGTTTTGAATATTTTGGTTTTCAAATCTTGTATTTAAAAGAAACCGCAGAAATGTGATTTAGAAAGAAATGTATTTGTGGCAATCACTGCTTGTTTTTATAGTTTAAAATAATTATTTTTATATATAAAAATGGAAAAAATATTTTTTTCTATACAAATCACTGCCATTCAAGTTCAAAACAGGCCCTGACAAGTGACACATTGTTTGTTCATTGAAATCTTTTTTTTTAGAAAAATGCTTTTGTGCAATAGAAAATTAGCAAGAAAAAAAATATATTCATAACCACCATTTGCTTGCCCCACACAAACCCCAGACTTAAGATTTTAATTCATTCTCTTCTTTGTTCCATTATGATCAGAATGACCAACAAAAATGTTGTTGGCGGTTGACAATTTTCAAATTGTAGTTAGAATAATAAAAAAAAAACAGATAATAATGGCAGCAAATAAGATTTGAAAATAAAAGCCAAATTGTGGACATCAAATATATTAAACGGAATTTGAAAAAATATTGTCAAGGAGTGTGCAAGAGGCAAACTGGGCTTATAAAAAAATCGCACTTGAAACAAGTGCCTTAGAGTTGCCAAAAAAGTTGCGATTATATTTTTGTTGTTGACCTTTTTCCCCTTCTGTTTTAGTTTCTCCTTTTTTCTTAAAAAAAAAAAAAATAAAATACTACCAAACCTGCCTGCCTGCCTGCATTAGCAAAATTTAAGAAAAATAGTCGAGTTTCTTTCTCTCTATTATTTTTATACTCTTCTCTTTAGTTTTATTCAATTCCTTCATTGTTGGTTAAATGAACATCATGGTTAAAAAATTATGTGAACTTTGGTTCATTGACTTTTAAATTTATGAGGTTCTTTTTTTTTGTTATTCACGATTTTATTTTTCTAACTCGGTGTATTTTGCCAAAATAAATGTTTGTTTTCAACATTTAAGGAAAAGTTTGTTGGAAAATTATTTTGTGTAACATAATGGCACCGTGTGCTATTGACATTAAATTCAAAGGCGATTAAATTTAGCAAAAGGAGAATAAAAGAATGCACGAACGTAGAACCTTCAGGTAATTGAATTGCCATTTTTTGGCTTGTCACCATGAAATAAAACACAAATTGAATGATGCTTAAATATAAAGTGTAAAAATATGTTTTTAGAACAATGATGACTAAAGAAATGTTTTTTCGACAATAATCATTATTTTTCTTGATGATGGGTTTAATCAACTATCACTCGTCACAATATATATACGAGGTCTGTTCAATATAAAAGGTGAATTTTGAAAAATCTCAGACTACGTGCATTCGATTATCGATTTTTTTGTATGTTAGCAGACTTGTCCCGAACATATGTTCTTAGTTGAGTTGGTTTGTGTTTAGTTTAGTTTGATTGCGAGAGACATGTTTTGCTTGTTCAGCGATTTTCTGCTGTGGAATAAAATGGATCAAAGAATTTTCATCAAACTTTGGGTAAAAAATGAAACTAAGTGCTAAAACTTACTTCAAATGTTGAAAGTGGCATATGGTAATTGTACTCTAAGTCAAAAAATATATATAATTGTTACAAAACTTTCAAAGACGAGCTCGTCCTGGAAGCTCCATTCTATCAAAAACCGATTAAAATGAGGAAATTGTTACTTATATTCATCGAATCACTATTAAAGAATTTGCAAAGCATGTCGCCATATCGTTTAGCTGATGCCATACAATTTTTTCGCAAACTTTGGGAACGAAGCGTGTGGCAGTGAAGCTCGTTTTAAAATTGCTTAATTCTAAACAAAAAACCGTAGCATGGGAATCGCTCAGGAAATGTTGAATAACGTTAAATACAATTCAGATTTCCTTAAAATGGTCATAACTGGTGATTAATCATGGACATATGATTATGATATCGATACCAAAGTCCAATGGTTTCAATAGAAGTGGCAATGATAGCCAAGATCAAAAAAAGCACTCCAAGTTGGATCAAATTTCAAGGTTTTTATCACTGTTTTCTTCGATTATCGTGGCGTAGTGCATCTTGAGTTCGTACAACATGTTTGTCCGGGTAATAAAGATTTTTATGTTGAAATTATTAGCCGCTTGCTAGAAACAATGCGGAAAAAACGTCCAGAATTATAGAAAAACCATTCATGGCTTTTGCCATCGTATTCACCAGATTTGGCTTCCGGCGAATTTTTCCTGTTCCCGAAATTGAAGAGAGCCATGAAAGGATGTCTTTTAGCGACGATTGAGGAGATAAAAACCGAGTCGCTGAGAAAACACTGGTATAAGTGTATTATATCTTTAGGGGGAATACTTTAAAAAGGATAAAATACAAAGTTATGAACAAATAAATATTGTTTGAAAAAAAATTAAATTTTCCTTTTCCATAGAAGAAAAATTACTATAAATGAACTATTGAAGCTGAATTCGAATAATAAACATAATACAAATAATTTAATATAATATAAACATATATAATATTTCTAGATTAAGGACTCTCCTTTTTAATTGCATTTATTGATATATCAATACTGTTCGAGCACGATTTGCAGGATATTTGTTTATTTTATATATTTAAAAAAAAAATCGATAAGGCCTTTAGCTTGAAAAGCTAAAGAAAATTGAAAAATACAAACAAAGCGGTCAAAAAGCTACGAAGAAATTTAATTTTTTGTTTAAATCCTCTTATTTAATTGTGTTGAGATATTTATTTTGCAGACAAGAAGATAAAATCAACTACATCCAAATAAAGAGGAATTAAGTAAAATTCCTAATTTAGTGCTCGCAAGATAACTTGCGTGTCATAGATCGAGAAAATTGCCTCTTATCTCTGAGTTAAATCCCAAATTTGTACCGTCAATATTGCCATTTGTTGTCCCAAGAAGAAAGTAATTACGTAATTACGAGTAGTTGAAAAAAGTTTATATATTTTTTTTAAATTTTTAAGACAATGTATGAAATATTACCTGCTTATGGGAAGCACACCTAACGGACGCGTCACTGGTTGCGAGTAGTGTTGCGTTCCGTAGATATGTGGAATAACTGCCCTTGGCAGTCGCGGACAGTCAGCGGTTACAAGGGGGAAAACCCGGAGAGTCTTTTGAGCTCCCATTAAGTCCCGAGTTTGCCTGTGAGTCTTGTAACGTGGTGGCGAGCAGCTTCCCACACCCAAATTCAATAACACAACCAACCAACTATATTAGCTGCGCAACTGCATGCGTGGATGCGATATCGGCAGCCCCAATACCACGATCGAACGCTCTGGTCTAATCAGTCATTCGTCTTATAGTAAACCTGATTACCGCAAGCATACGGCCCTATGCTCCTTGCACTTGACACGCGTGCAAGTTTCATCATTGTCCTTCCGTTGTTCTTCTTAGAAAAACTAGACTCACTCTACGCTACTGTCACTATTTAAAGGATCTTAGAAAACTTAGTTTTATTATTTACACCAAATCTAATTCAAATTCATTGATAATTGTTTTTCGACATCAGAAATGTTTATGGGATAACAATACTTCTAGCATTTATGTCTGCAACAAACAAAAAAAGAATGTTATCTATTCAAATCATCACTAGCATGTAACTGGAAAAGAATTACTGTAGGTATACCCCGAAAAACAAAAAGTCCACACCTCGTACGTGGATGTTTTCCTTTCATTGACATTAATCCTGTCAGAACTAAAACAGCAATTATAGATTTATATGAATTCCTATTTCAAACTTAAAGTTGCAACATTATAGTCAATATAAGCTAATTGATAGCTACCACGTAGTTACTTGCAACACAATAGAGTATATGTTTATATCTTAAAACAATTTCGTTGTTTACCAATGAGACGTCAAGTTTAGTTAATCTGAAGATGCTTCTACAGGCAGGCAACAAAGAAAAAATGTGAACACGAGTTGTGGCGTCTAGAAACTTTCGTTAGAGTTATTTATGCTTCATAAAAGACTTAACAACAACAGGCTTAATTTATGCAAGCTTTTTATCCAATATGCCACAGTTGGCTGGTATACGTTGACAGAATACAAAACGATCTATCCGTATGAAGGTGGCATATTTAATGTCCATTGTCCTTGGACTTTGAAGTGTGAGGTTCATGGACATAAAGAAACTTTGAAAAGTGTCCAAGTATTTTACAACTTGACTATTATGAATATTTTGCCACAGGAAATCATTATTAAACATAACAGGAAATTCAAATACTCGTATCAGAGATAAGAAAACATCTCCGACCAGCCACACATTAAACCTATATAAAGAGAGGGGTAGTAGTCTGAACATCGTAGAGGATTACCTGCATAGCAGGCCTTTGGCTCCGTCATAATCTTCCTTTTAAAGACACTGGATATGTCAATTCAATTGCAAGTGAAATCCTTAGAATTAAGGTAACAAGTTTTGAGCAGCTTTTTGCCCAATTCATTTTATAATTTCATCGTAATTTTATTAAAATAATTTTTTCTTAAAAAATCTAAAATAAAAATTCTTTGAATGGTAAGCGCCATCAGCTGAAAACCTCCAACGTACTTAAACGCCTTAACATGCTGTTGACTTGAATACAGAGAAAATATTATAAATATTGATCCATTTGTCGTAACAATTTCATAATGCCAAAGGGTAAGTGTTGCAGCAAACGAGTTGGAAGTCCTTGATTTACGCACAGTCTTATGAATTTTGTAAAAATATGATTAACGATGACATGAAGCTTTTTAAATCAAAATTCTAGCTTAAGCTGTGAATATACACAGGGAATTGAAGAGCAGATCCCACTCTGCTGTAAATCTTTTAATGTCAGTGGTCACATTCAACTAAAAACGGAAGGATGCTTAAGTGTGCAACACCAGCAATCGTTTTTGCTTTTTATAATAATGATTGGTATTAAGATATAAGTAAATATTAATAGTAAGCGG
The DNA here is from genome assembly GCA_963681545.1 of Germaria angustata. Lineage (NCBI taxonomy): Eukaryota > Metazoa > Arthropoda > Insecta > Diptera > Tachinidae > Germaria > Germaria angustata. The sequence goes on along the minus strand of OY812999.1, from coordinate 6,266,597 downwards.
ATAAAGTTATAGGGAATGAATTAAAATTTTATGACTTTGAAGCCACTGCCAATACTTTGAACAGCAGAGAAACTTCACTTAAAGTGTTCAAATATTGTACAACAACATGGTGTGAGATTGAATGTGAACGCTTTTGTAATAATTTTAACGTCCTTGTCACTATCAATATTTCCAGAAATAAAATGATGTCAACATTCCTTAAACTCTCATTATTAAAAGTAACAAGGGATGTCCTGCTTTAGTCAAGGTCCGATGGTTTAAAACGCTTAAGAATCTTTTTTCTTAAGAAAGAAAAAAAAATTAAATAATAAAATATTTCTCCAGCAACTTATGGTCATTGGCAAAGTTTTCCTTTTTTTGAGAAGCTAAACTAATTTTTTTATTTTTGTTAAACTGTCATGCTGTGTTCCTTTACATTTAAGTTGAAATAAATTTTCCTTGTTTTTTTCCTGTCCCTTTGCTGGACCTGGGGCTAAAGTATTTTTCCACAGGTTTCTCTGCTCGTTCTTAACCACCTGTATTATCATTATTATTTTTCGTTTTTTTTTTTGCCTTCTTAATTTCGTTATACTCTTAATGTAAATGTCGAAATGTATAGTTGATTTTACTTAATGGCTGTGTGTACTCGTGTTTGTGTAAGTGTGAATGCGATGACTGCGATTTTTCTTACAAATCCTTTTAAAGCTATAATTTGTTTCAAGTATCTGCACTAAACTTAATGCTACTAACCTCATTTTTATTTCTCTCAATGTTGCAAGTGTATGTGCGGGAAATGTTATACTGTCATTCCTTTCGTAGGACTAACAAAAAAGTGTAATAAGGCCCTTAACAGCTACAAAGGCATTTATATAAAACGCACACGTATGAAAGGACTGTTTTGTAAGTTTTACTTTGACTTTAGTTTGAAGAAAAAAATTGTCGTTTAACCTGTTTGGATTTTCTTTAAAACTTTCACTGAAATGTTAATCTAGTTTTTGAACAAGAAATAGTGCTGTCAGATGCAGACTGAAAAGGAAGAATAAAAGCTTTTATTAAAGTGTATATGTGTATGCGTCTCAATATGTTAGTGTTTTATTCAAAGCCAAGTAACATGAAGTAGCCCTCTTAAAAGTTAATATTTATTTGAGGATAAATATTTTTTTTTCATTAGCAGCCTTTAAACTTTTTTTGTAAAGCAAGGAAAAAAATTGAAACATTTCGTCATTATGAAACTGTGGGTGCTGCAATCTATACGTGGTTTACTTTTATAAGTATTTACGACTTTTAAATTCAAAATATTAAAATGTTGTAATTAAATTAACTCTTTTTTTTCAGTAATATTATAATTTATATTCAGAATATGTGTACTGTCGAAATAATTTTATCTTCCTCATATTGGCTGTAAATTTCTGAAATTATATTCCAGTAAGATCATTCTACGATCTAAGGAAGCATACCCAAATGCTATCGAGTGCGTCAACAGGTTACGTATAGTGAAAAGTTCCGTAGATATGCGGAACAGGTGCCGTGGCAATCAGGGGTTCCGAGTGGAAAGTCTAATAGGGTTTCCGGGAGGCGCCGGACTTCTAACAAGTTCTGATCGCCTACAATACTTGGAACGTTAAAGCAAGTGATTGGCGCCTTGAAATAACCAATATCCAGTAAATAACAGCGAATGTTCCTCATGTTAGAGGCGGCTGTAAGTGAGCGTGGGATCTTGTAACGCTATATAAACGTAATGCAAGGCTTCTAAGCTAGCACGACTGGAGGCCATGTTGGCAGCCTCAGTTCCAGGATCGTATGCAGCTACTCAACTAAAGCCATCTAATTACCAAAACCTTAAGAAATTATGAGGCCCTATGCTCCTTATAGGATTTAAAGGAATTAATTAATAAATAAAATTAGTGTAATATGGCTTTTAAGCTCATGAGCTTTTGCAAATATTTTCAATAGTTTCGATAACTTTGTCACTTCAATTCCAAAAGAAGGATAATGATTGAGGGTTCCTTGTAAATCACACGGTTATTGTACAACAAAAGAAGCCAAATGCGGATCCATTCTTTTGTCCTACACACCAAACGTTGCGTAAAATACCAGAAGAAAAATATTTTATATAAGAACATGGACTATTAATTATATTTTTAGTATAGAAATAAACCCTTTAATAATTGCTAAAGTTTAATATTGAAGGTTAAATGTCCTGGATATTTTGCTTGCTCTAGAACACTCTTCTAGTTTCAATAGAGAAATCTTTGATGGACGAAAAGACTGCCCGGAATAGAGACAGACGGGTGGACGGATGTACTGATATCTCAGCGAAAACAATAAGGGCTTCCTTGCCACCTTTTGTATACGAAACCCTCAAAAGTATAGAAAAATCTCAACAAGAGTTTTATTCCTTGAGAAAGTAGGACTGAACTGCATTGGGTAAAACATCAGTTGGCATGATGGCAAATCTCAGAGGTTCTAAAATGAATTTGACACCAAAAAGAAGGTCATATAAAATCAACATCAACATTGTTAAATTATGGCCTTAAGTATTTCTATTTTTTGGGAAATTAATTATTTTTTAACTACAGAAAAATTATAATTTCTAATGTAATAATGTCATGAAATTTTAGAATAAATTTCCTTTTTTTTTGTCCTAAAGTCTAAATTGAAATATTTTTATGCTCTCGTGAATTTAATAATAAAAAAATTCAACTCTTTGTTTATAAAATACACAAAGTAACAAACATTAAGCGGGTCAGCTTAACAAGGGGCAGCGGCGGTCTCTTTGTTTATTTAGTTTGCTTGTTAAGGTAGAAAAAGGGTTAGAAATGGGTCACAATAATTGTTGATATTGTAATATTTGTATTCATTAAATAATATTTTTTGTATTCTTTACAAAAACATGAAGAACGCTTGGTAAACAATGGCATAGAACAGAAATGGAAACAATAAAATTAAACTGAATAGTTACAGTAACTATTGTGCAAATAATGATAAAAAACAATGGTTGAAAATAGAAAACAGGAGTTTACAAGAACAGAAAAAAAATGTAGAACAAAAAACTATTTACATTCATATTTTTTTTACTTTCTTGTCTCATCGTAAACTACAATGATTCTATTACACAAATACAACACGAGGTGCAATGGGTCGTATAGTCACGCTGAAAAAGGGTCCTTTCAAAAAGCTGTGCTAACAGCCGTACTTAACAAACTTAAGCCGCAATTATGAATGAAAATAAATAAGAAATTAAAATGTAAATTTTCAAAAACTATAATTTTTTTTGTTGTGGTTGTAGCCTGGCTACCGACCACTTCAATTATGAAGGACCACTTTGGGTATAGTGTTGGCTCAGAATAGGTTTGTTTGAAATATTTGAAAAATTTACAAGAATAATATTCTATTTGAAATTTTCATAACTAATATGATATTCATATCTTTCTACTGCAGTTGTGTTACTTTAAAATATAATTTTTTCCCTGTCGCTTTTAAGTTACCCGTAAGTTCGTGGATGGATTTTCTGGGCCGCCGTGTATCATTTTAAAAGAAAAATCTGTACATTTGTGTTTTCATTTATTTATTAAATGAAAAAAAAACTGCTGAACACAAGTCCTTAGAGGCAACAGATACATTTTTAGTTTTTGTTTAACTAAGTGAAGGGTTTACCTTTTTATCAATTAAAAAAAAGAAAATTTTTCGAATGTCCACATCCTGACTTGATACATAATTTGTTTTTTAAGAGAAGTTACACTCAGGCAATTAATGCCTGATTACCTCTTTGTGAAGGGGATAGTGTAGAGAGGGCAGGCGGTGAAATAATAAGGCACTGAACTATTTTACGTTGTTTATTTTTTATAGCAGAGTTGTAGCGCTCCGGTATTAAGTAGACGCATAGAGTCTCTTAAGGTGTATGTGTAGCGATATTATTAATTGTGTTATTTCACTGACGACATTAGCGTAGAAGAGTATCCAATCGCTGTTACTGTTAATTGAACATTGCTATGCCTTCATCAATTAAACAGTTCAACAACAATTATTACAACGTCGCTATAGGTCAGAAATGCTCATGACATCAGAAATGCTCATGATATAAACTTTTTTTAATGAATTGTCTTGAACAGGATACGAACCCAGGTTGTCAGTCGCAAATTGCTTTGTAGTCAACACGCTAAATACTTCAGCCAAATGCACCCTTGCTTTCGTTATACAGCATTTTGAATTGTTGCCCGAAAAACATTTGACTTTAAATTGGCTTATATAAGCTTATAGAAGTTCTAATGAGCAGTTTGGCACAAGTTTGCTTAGAATCTATCTGTGATCTAGTTTAATTTTCTGATCGAGACCAAAAAACCAACACAAACAATATACGGCGTCTTAGAAACATCAGGTTAAAAGTATGCTCATTGCGTACTTATACAGGTAAAAAGCCCTTCTTAAAGCCGTGCAATTTGAAAAATTAATTTTTATAGACACAAATCATATAAAACCAAAACGATTATGAATAAGCTTTCTTAATGAGAAATTATGATAAATATGTAAACAATGGGGTAAATATGTGCCGTCGCTTAAAATGAACTAAATCATAGACACATATAATTTTGCTTTGAACATTAAAGAACATTATAGGACGTATTTTTTAGGACATAGATTTTTTGCAGTGTCATATGAATACACATTAATTGTTACAGGAAGAATATTTAAGTAGACATAAATTCAAGTGAAATCCATTTTAGTAAATTGGTACAATTTTCTAAAATAAAATTTAAAATCTTTGACTTTAAAACCGCGTAAGATTGAAAACGTGTTAAATGAGTAGCGCGAAACACGGGGGATATGTGTTTTGAAATTATTAACGACAATCTTATTTTAAGTATTAAAAAACGTATTTTTCTTATTGAAATTTATAATTTATGATTATTATATTTCCGGTATTAAAACCTTTCACTTGTGTTCTTATCCAAAATAATATTTTAATTTTGTTCAATTTAATTAACACATACTTAAAGGCCAACAAATGTTTGTTAAAAAATCGTATTAAAAACTCTACTTTATATAATCGTGTTTCATAGTTTTTAATATACGAAAAGGATTTTAGTTTCATTCGCATAATCAATTATTAAAAAAGTTATCTTGAAGTAAAATTAAATATTTTCAAAAAATAAGTTTCTATTACGATCCTGGAGCATATAAATTATTCTATGAAATCAAAACAACAAAAGGGTTATGAATAAAGAAGGATTCAGAAATTATTCAAGTATTTGTATATCGAGTCTATTTATATACGTTTTAGTTCTTATCTCAATTGGTAAACTTAATTTATTTTTTAAGCTTAAGATCTCTTAATTTTTTTAATTTTTTACAGTACAGAAATATCGATAAAAATTAAGTTTAAAAATTTATGGAGTTTGTTTATATTTGTTTTCTCAAAAAGATGTTTTAAATGTTCTGCAGTAGTTCTTATGAATCTTATTGTGCATTTTGTTGCAATTGGAGAATTTATTGGTATTTTCCATTACGCGAAAAAAAGACAAAATTTTGCTAAAAGTTATAATTTTAAGCTTTAATTTAAAATGCAACATAAATCTCTATATATTATATTAATAGAGATATTTGAAGTAGCACTTGATTTTTTTAATACATGGACTTGGTTAAAGGTTAAAAGTTAACTTTAAGAATCTCATATAACAACTTTTTTTGATTGCGATTTCGCCTAATAACGTCGAAAAGTTATTTTATTTTATTTTAATTCCTCGTAATTAAAATGCGATTTGCTTATATTTTGCAATAGAAGGCACGTTTCAAGTTGAACAGAGAATACGACCACTCAACCCACCAAAACAACAAACTCACCCTTTGCAGCCACAAACGATGTGGACAAAGGCGCAACCCACATAAAATAATTATAACGGGAATAGAGTCCGTATTTCCAGGCTAAAATTTTTCATTTTTATATGATCATGCATTGCTCGCCATAAGGAAAAGTGAAATATATTATAATAAGAATAATAAAAACAAAATAAGTTTTGATCTCAAAGTAAGTTTTGATTTGAGCCTGAGCTGAAGTAATCAAAAAGGAGCCGTTGAATGCAAGTAGGAATTTAATAGCTGCTGAGGAGCTGTTGCACTATATTTATACCACGTGGAATAAGGCTTCATATATATTCATTAATTTTTGTAGTTTTGTGTATTCGAAAGGATCAAATGAATAATATTAGCAAAGAAATCCTTCTGATTATATTAAACTCATAATTCAGGCATGATAAAAAACATGCAGGCTTCTTTTATTTATTTTAAATTTTAGCTCCAAAGGATGCATGGGGTTTCAATAGTAATGATGAGTCGTAATTTCTTGCCCTTTGAAATGTCCCTATGAGTTTCAGGGTTTCAAATAATATTATTGAAATATTTGATCACTACATCCGGCATATTGATTTATAATTGGTTACTGAAAAAGTATTCTATACCCTTCGAATGGCGGGGTGTTGTTAAATAGACTCCTGTTACCAGCAGCATCCTAAACTGCCTTAAATATAAAAATATGTTTAATTGACGAGATTGTAAAAGTACATACATGAAAATTGTTAAAAAAAAGTTTTTCCAATAGTTAAATGAACTACATGGCTTAAAGACAGACTCATTTTGTTAGTTTCGTTTCCTTAATAACGACATATTTACAATCTTTTATAAATTTTTTTTATCATATATGAATCTTTATATATATACATATATTTTTTTTTTTTGGAGAATTCCAATAAAGTTTTTATTAAAGTAGTGCTGTCATGTGTATAACAAATATCCTCAGGAAATCTAATAATTTCCCTTTTTTCCTTATTTTCTTAAAGAAAAAAATGTATAAGTAAAAACAACATAGATAAATAGGTTAAGTATGTAAACAGACTTGTTTGTCAAATTAGAAGTTTTCCAATAGGGGCAGGGAAATTTTTCAAATATGTGGATTTGTATATTCAATTATGTTGCATATTATTCATTCACTAAAATTCAGTTATCACGACATCCTCATCGTTTAATCAGCACGAGCAAAATTAAGATGGAATACTCCTCATTGATGCTGCTCACTTTGTGGCAAGAAGTGTTCTTATTTAGTCATCTATATTACTAAAGAAGATTGCTCCACGTGGGATGATATCAGCCCGGGTTAAACTCAAAAAGAAGGTTCGAAGTCACAAAAAGTAATTTAATTACTTCTTAGAAAACGATGTTTGGTGCAACCACTATTATGAAATCAATTTGTTTTTTGCTGACTTGAATAGCGAGTGACTCCTATGGACATTCTGAATGACTAATAGTTTGGCAGCCAAAATATGTAGTTGTCATTAAGAATGCATCTAATTGAGATCAATATACCAGTAAAAAGCACAACGCCTTAGAAATAAAATTCGTTCTTTAGTAGAACAGCTCGCTTATGGACTAAATTCCCTGCGGTTCAAGTCGAATTACCAAAGGCACTATCTCCCTCTATCTTTCATTCAGTATTTCATGTTTCTAGTGTGAAAACAATGCGTTGCATCAGTAAAGGATTACCCTTTAGTTCATGAGCAATCAAAAAAATAAAGCAACTGATATTAGAAACCTTACTTTGCCACTTTTCATCTGTAATATCGTTTTTGACAACTGCCAACTCAACTGAAGTTCGGTGTTCATCCATAATCAAGGCCTGATTATCTCTACTAAAGACAAATTGAATTTGTTAACAGGATAGTGTAATTGGACGCTGAATATGTGTGTTCGACGGTTCTTTGAAATTACTAAAAGATAATAGAACGATAAAGTTGAATTTTGATTTGCTGGCAGACAGCAATCAAAATTCAACTAGAATCCTATTGCACTAGTTTGGCAAATATTTTCATAATTACTACAAACATACTCGTAAACAGAAAGAGATCGCATTTCATGTGTTAATGTGTTAGTACTTCTCAAATACACTGGAATTTATTTAAAATCATGCAAATTCTGAACACATTTTTAACAATTTTAATCAATTTAACTCATAAGTATGAATAAAGCATTTCTTGCGTGCATTGCCCACTCCAGGATGACTGTTGCTTTCCAAAAATATTAAAAATTTTGATTATTTCAAATAATTATCACTTCCACTTGTCCATGTTGTTAAAGTGACTGGGACACTTAGAGCTGCAATGGTTATGTTTATGACATTTGAAAGTGAATTGGACCTTATTGGCAAACCCTTTATGATATAGAATAAATGGAATATAAATGACAAGAAGTTAGCACAAGGGTTGCAAGAGAATAGTGCAAGATAAAAGAATAGAAAATTTGAATTTCTTGTATCTGCATGCGTTGCTTGGTTATTGACACATCCAAGTGTGAAAGTTTGTCAATCTGTCGTATTGCCAATATTGCTGCCACAGTTGGCCTCTATCTGTACATCATATATGTAAATGTAAAAACATATTTAGAAAAATGTCGAGTAAATTTTAGTATGTATGTATATGTGTATGCATTTCTTAACCCACTTTCATATTTTCGTTATTACAATAAGTGTTTCCGGTACGTAAGAAGTCACCCATTCCCAAATACTTACAAAATGGTTACTTATTTTCATCTTCTCTTTATTTGCAGGTTTATATTGTTGGTTGTTGTGGAATAGTTAAAGGTATTTGTTGCTACAGAAAAGTTCTTCTTTTAGTGTTTTTTGTTGTTTGTTCCTTACTACCAGAATTATGAATACTGTGATACTCTGTGAAATATGAGATGTTGAGGGAAAAATCTTCAGTATAGAAAGAGCAAGTTCTAAATCGAATTTTGAATTAATATGATAAATAATAGAATATTCAATTTATAAGGATTCACATAAGAGACATTATTTTTATTTTAAATTTGCTTTTTAGATAAATGAATATATTAAAGTGGGAATTAATGGAAATAAAATGACCATCAAGGTTATAAAATTCTTATCAATGAATGAATCATAACTTATATATATTTTTTCTATTAAATAAAAGAAATATATTTGTGAACTATTTAAAATTTTAACTACTTGTTCTCAATTCGGGATATACGAGGTCTGTTCAATAGAAAAGGTGGAATTTAATTTTTCTCAACAAATATTTATTTATTCATCAATTTGTATTTTGTCCCCTTCAAAGTATTCCCCAATTGTGCGAGCATTTTTTTCAATCCTCAAAGCAGTTCTGGTATTCACTTTTTGGCATGGCCTTGAGATCTCTCAGCGATTCGGTTTTTATCTCCTCAATCGTCGTAAAACGACAGCTTTTAATGGGTCTCATCAATTTTAGAAACACCAAAAAGTCCCAGCGGTCCAAATCGGGCAAATACGGTGACCGAACAATTACGAACAAGCAACGACGAGTGAGCAGATGCATTATCGTAATTCAAACGCCATGTACAGTTTCTTCACAATTCTGGAAAGGTTTTTCATATTGCTTATCGCAAGCGGAGCTTAACTTCAAGATAACACTCCCCATTTACAATGAAATCAGGTTTCCAGTGTTTATGGTGCACTACGCCACGATAATCGAGGAAAGCAGTGAGCAGAACCTCGACATTTGATCGAAATTGGCCTGCTTATTTTGTTCTTGGGTCTCCTTGGCTCTTCCATTGGGACGATTAGACTTGGGTTTCGATGTCATAACCACATATCCATGTCTCCTTACTGGATATTACGCTTTAAGGAAAATCTGGATTGTTATTAGCGTCATTCAACATTTCTTGAGCGATTCCCATGCGACAGTTTTTTTGTTCAAAATTAAAATTTGGGAAAAAAATTATGGCATAAGCCAACTAATGGATTATTCTTCATAGCAATTTTCCTTACTTTCTCCATATGCTCATCGGATTTTAATGTGATTGAGCTTCCATTACGAGCGTGATCTTTGAAACGCTTGTACCACTTGTAAATATTTTTCTGACTCAGAATACAATGGCATATGGTGGCCACTCTCAACATTTAAAGTGCTTTTGAGAACTTAATTCCATTTCTTATGCAAAATTTTAATGGAAATTCTTTAATGCATTTTTTTTATAAGAAAATCGCTCACAAGTAAAACACGTCAAACTGTTATGCCTCTAACAAGCAAATTAAACAAAACACAAAATTAATTTTTTCCATTGAACCGACTTCGTACTGCAGCTGAAACATTAAACAAAATGTTTTTTTTAAAGTCCGAAAATACTTATTATTTTTGTAGATCCAGTCATTTTTACAATTTCGAAATACTAATAATATTGCAGCAAATTTGATCAAATGCAAATTATACATACGGAAGTTATAGTTTTCGAAAACTTTCGAAAGTTGTAGTTTTTTTTAGTAACTCGGAAAATTATTGTTAAACCAGTTTCCTTAATCAAGTTACTATTTGGGTCTCTTACAACTACGATAAATATCACCCCCTTTCAATAATATACAGACAGTTTTTTTGTTACTCCGAAAATTCTTCTCAAAACATTGGAAAATATAATTTTCTTAAATAATACTATTTATTTTAAATATTCAGAAATTTCTGTACAAGTTTGAAATTTTTTTATAAAAATCTTTTTATAAAATTTTTCTTTTTAACATAAATAATCGTATAAGCTTTTAAACGGATTACAAACATATCATATAATTTTGCACATACTCGTACATTTTTACATTTCATACAATTAAATCAATATCGATACATTCATACAAAAACATTATATCAAATGAAAACTTTTCATAAAACTTTTTAAAATGATTCTCTGTGTATCTGTGTCTGTCAGTCTGAGATTATGTGTCTGTATTTTGCCTTTTGCCTTAATAAAACAACACAATCATTATAATTTTATTTCGTGAAGAGAAAAAAACAGAAAAAGAGAATAACTGCCTGTTTCACGATGTCGAACGACATCGTTCGTTCGCATAAATACGTTTGAAACAGCAACAAATTTTAAAATGTTGTTTTTGGTTTTAATGTATTTATGCGAACGAACGATGTCGTTCGACATCGTGAAACAGGCAGTTAATTACAAAAAAATATAATAACAACAGACATAAATATTTCATGGTGTTGCATATGAAAAAAAGGAAATAGCAAAACTTATTTTATATGCATCCACGCATACATCCACTTTGCACGCACGTACACACACATACAAACGCACTCTTACATGGCGGATAGTTCAAATGATGTATGATACAATGACATTAAAAATACTCATATTTGCTGTTGTTGTTGTTGTTATGAAAAGCCGTAGGTTACATATACGAAGAGAAAATTACAATAAACCTTGTTGCATATTTAATAAATCCATAAAGGAATATATTTTTTTCTTCAAAAGTTGCAATCACTATTTTTCTTTTTTAATGAAAAACAAAATATTTAATTCCTGTTGTTATTGAAAAAATGAGAAAAAATTTGTTTCAGTGTGGATGTGTAATGAAAATTTATTAAATTTTTTTTTTATATTTATCTTTATTTACATTCCTTTTTTTGACAGAAAAATATTATTTTATCCAAGGTGATGATACTCTGTGTATGTGTGTGTGATTGACAAAAAGGAAATCAATATTAAGTAAAAATTGTTTGTAATACATACTTTTAATATTTTTTTTATGGCTTAAGCTTTGTGAAATGAATTTTAATGTGGGTATTAAACCTTTCGGGCCTTATGAAATGGAAGAAGAAAAATTTTAATTTAAACTATTTCATGAATGGCAATTTAAATGTGGGACATGCTTCAACTACTCTCTGCAACACAGTATTTTTACACAATGTAACTTGGCTTAGAAGGGACTAATTCTTACAAGGGATATTCCTTTAAACCAGAGGGTTGCCCAAAGTCGTGAATAATTTGAAGAATATGGAAAATGGTAATATTTTAGTTTGTACAAGTAACGTATTGGAATAAGTCAGTTGGCTTCATTTGCTCCATTTACTTGGTTTATCCTCTACGCCAATAAACTTAATATTTTTCCAAGATTTTCATTTTTTGCTGCCCTTTGACGTTATTTTCTACTATTTTTATCATAATAATTAATATTGAAATGTACCGGAATTGTAAACATTGAATATTTGAACTTTTCTAATTTATTTACTGTGGCTTTAGCTATTCGTACGTCGACATCATTCCATCGGTCGCAAAACACAAATCGTATAATGGTATAGACGTACTAAGAAAATTAATATAGACTGATAATGTTGTATGAATTATTTGTTGTGTTTTTTGCATAAGAGCATTCTAAGCACTTTCATATACAATAGATAATTCTCATATAGTATTTGAATATATGAAGTTGAAAGTTTTCCAACTAAATAAAGTTAAATGAAGATTTGGTTTAGCGGCCAATAAAACATCGTCATATGAACAGTTGAGGTCACAACTACCAAAGTTTAAAAAAAATTATTGGCTCAATTTTTAATACGTGATATGGTTGATTTGGTCACATCGAATTGATCCGCCAGTGATTTTAATGTAAAGCCTTTAGCGTGCTTTTGTATAATTTCGCATTTAATCTTGAATGCTAAAAAGTGTTTTGACTTTCTTATTGAACTATGAAAGCATATTCATATCTGAAATAGGTTTGTGATACTCGAAATCTTTAATGTTTCACATAAAATCGTTGGTTTTTTGTTTTCTCCACTAGAGTTTCAAAAAGTTTCATCTCTTTCTAGCTTTTAGATTAGAATATTGGAATTTCAATGCAATTTTCTGTTTTGCTATATTTTCGAAATACACACTCCATGAAAAATTCTCAAATGTGTTTGAAAGAAGAGTTAAGAAATAAAAATGTGCAAAGTAATATATTGAAATAACTTTCTATAAAAGCTGTTTTGAATTTTGCTATGTTACTTACTTTTATGATGTGCCTTAAATAAACAAAAAAATGCATTTAGTGTATAATTTTTAATGAAAAATTGTAAAATTTAAATTCGCTTAATATATATTTTAATACATCTTGTTGTTGTTAAATAAAATTTAAGCAATTTATTAGCGAAGAGAAAAGTTATAGTAAGTACTTTTATTAGTAAAACAGCAAATATAAAAAATATAGAGATGTTCATAAGGTTGAATGTGTCACCTGATTTGTAAAATCAATGTCCTTTTTAGCCTCATATAGACCACAGAACAAAGTTTCTTCTTTTTCTCAGTAAAAGACCATAACATAATTATGCTGGAACACTGTGTTCTTACTCCAAGATGTTCTTTATCCCTCTCATGCCCGAATTAAAATGTGCGGAGCTAAAAATTTTTTGAGGGCAGATATGTGTTAGTCTTGACTCAGATATGAACTGATAAAAATTTCAAAGTCCTTGGTGTCCTGGTTCGTTAGTTACAGGATGTTGCCTATAGGCAACATTGGGCAGTGGTGGTAAATTAAAAAAAAAAATTATTTTTTTAATGCATTTTTATTGAAACTTAAGTATGATAAGACACAAAACAATTTTTTTGTGGATTGCAGCACAAATAAATATTGCATTTGCTACATTTGGAGCGCGGATAACCAGTGTGGCATAGCCTGCAGCTGCCTTTTGCTCCCTATTCTACCCAGTGTCCAAGATTTGTCAAATCGTATGTATTTTGCAGGTTATGCAGTATACGCTCTTTTATAAGAGCTCGATTCAGAAGCCGTCGAAAGAGTTGGTGAAGATGGAACCGATGCTAAAAAACCCGGTGATAATGGGGTTGATTCCATCGTTGAAAGGATTGATAATGGGCGACCTCTTTCCCTTGGAATATTGGATGCTAAATGTCTGATGATATTTCCAAACCAAAGGACAAACAATCAATCAATTCTTCTCCAATGTAGAGGGTAAAATCATAAATAATGCCAAAACACCAGCCCTAGAGAAAATTTTGAAGTCCCACTTGTGGGGCTTATTTGGCAGATATTGTTTCAAACTGTGTTGACCTAATGAAGAATATATTTTGAATTAGATAGAAATCTATGTGTACATATATATGTGTACATATAATTAATTACCTTTATATAACTTATCATAGCCACCCTTTTGAACTAGTGAATAATTCGATTGGTTGTTTTACCTCATTGCTGCGCACATCGCTTTTCCAACTGGTATTACATTACCTCTACACTTCTCCACCTCAAACTTTTCAAATCATTTTTTCCGTCACTTCCTGTACAACCTCTTCATTTTTAATTTCTTTTCCGTAATTTTAGTTGCTCAATCAGACCAACTTCCATATTTTCGCCCTTATCAATCACATTTTTCAATGTTTCTTCGATGATGTTTTCGAAAGTTGATGTTGTTTCCTGCTCTTCTTCTTCATTTTCCACATCCGGAGAATCATCCCAGTCAAAATGAAAAATTTTTTAAATTTCTGTCTGTGTTAGACCTTTTGGACGTATCTAAATATGAATATATATAAATAAATGTATATTGTTCGGAAATTACCACAGTTGACCAATGTTGCCTATAGGCAACAGCACTTTTAGAAAATTATTATAAACAAACTAAACACTTTTTTCATGATTTATTTTTTTTAAATAACTCTCTTACCTTTATTTATTTATATTGTTCACTTGGTTTTACAATGAAACAGTTATTTCAATGATTTTAAACACTTTTTTTAAAAACACTTTTTTCGCGAAACGATCTTGACAATTTCACTATACGGAGAACGCCTACTGAATGAACACGTGCACAGCTTACAATAAAACAAATCGCTATAATCTTTTACAACACATAAGGCTACACAATTCAAAAAACCCCAGGTTGCTAAAATTAAAATGACGGGACTTAGAAGCCGATAAGTACAATGTTGCCTATAGGCAACAGTGGGCATGAAAGGGTTATATGGATTTCTTAACATTTTCTTTGAATTTTCTTGCTTTTTCCACCTTTTCTAGTCAGAATATTGCATTTTTACTGGAGATTATTGTGTATGCAAATTTTTATGGGACTCATTTGAACAGAAGTAATTGAGTAAGAGTATTTGCCTTGAATGGGCGTGGCATAATAAAATGAAATAAAATGAAATTTCTATAGGAATCAATAAGGAACATCGTTTTTGGCCAAGAGAGTTGTGGTATGAACTATAGTGTCACGCCACTCAATGTTTTGGTGCAATATTAACAAAACTGAACTTATTCTGAATTGAAAATTTTTTCTGAAAAAGTTCAAAAAAGAGGTGTCAAAATGTTGCCTTAATTTCGTAATAAATTTTGTAAAAAATAAAAAATTAAATTTTGAAATGAACAATAAATATCTATTATTTAAAACTTAAAATGGCCAATAAAAAGCTATTAAAATATATATTTATTAAGTTCATTATTCGAGATATTCTCCAAAATAATTATTTAAATAATTTATTGTTTGTTATTGGCTGCTTTTCAAACATGTTTTGGCTAAATAGTACTGATAATTTGGCTAGTGCCAATGAAATGCAAGAACCTTCTCAACTAAGCCATGATGGAACGATGATTTATTTAGATATTAAAAAAAATATATAAAAATATATATAAAAATATAAGTATATACATAAGCGAATTACTTTAAGCTTGAAGAGATACTTATTTCATTGAATTGGTTAAATGGTCTTCAAAGAAAATTGCAACCCCCTTAAAGGAACAAGAAAAGAGAAATAACGAAATTCACGGGAAAAGTATTTTCTTGTCTCTAAAATATTAATCTGTAATTTCATTTTGATGTTGGTCATTTGGTTAAACCTTTCAACAACAAAAAGGTTTTTCCCTTTCATTCACGATAAGGGCGAATATTTAGAAATTTTATAAGCAAATTTGTTTTGTAAGTCTCTTTTTCAAGATTGATAAATGATTATGAAAAAAATATGAAATCGTATATTTGCTTTCAAAACCGGAAGTACCCTTTAGTGAAATAAATGGAAGTGTATTTTTATTTCTTGAATGAGCTTAAAAAATTTTTTATAAACAAAAATATTTCAGAATATTTACACAAAAATATTAAGAGTTCTTTTATACATCCTTTTCCTCTTTGATATGCCATCCCTTAATATTTTGCACATAACAATGAATTTTATTGATATTAAATTTAATGCTCAAATTAAATTTAATGCTTGTAGTTTTTCATCTTTCTATATATTTTTTTATGTAAATAATAAATTTCTTCATTAACACTGTCACCCGATTAAATGTTTAGATTTTTTTTTACTCTGCCGAAATACATATTTTTTATTTATTTCCAGCCGGAGTGTTAAAAACATGTCATAAATTTGTTTAAAAAATTAAATAAACATTCCATACACGACTTCGTACCACAATGAACGAACGGACTAATCCAATTTCAGTTAAACTTTATAATAAATATTTATTTCAGTTGGTATTTAAGGAGACCAAAAAATCATAAATATATTTATATTTTTAATAGAGGATTATCAAATTCTGATATATGGACATGGCTTAGTATATTTTAATATATAAGCGGCTTAATGTTAAATAAAAAAATTATAATGGTTTTTTATATTAAAATTTTTGTTTGTTTGTTTCTTAATTGAAGTTTATTAAAAATTACAATAGGAAGTGTGAAAAGTTGACATTGGGACTAAATACAGGCAATAGATTAATAGATCAATTATACAAAGTCATTAGTGGACAATGAATCACATTATTTTTATGTCGTCTCTTCGAGTTGAAACTTTAAAAATCTGGCAATTGATAGCGGCCATATTGTGGAAGACACATTTGCCGCATTGGCTGCCATTTATTTAGTATATTTTGCTAAATCAACATGGACGAATAGAGCTTTTAATGACAAGTGATAAAAATGTTTTTTTGGTTGGCCCAACAGAACAACCATATCACGGTCTCTTAATCATCCACCCTTTCTGGATGATTGCTTGCGTCAACAAACAAATTTGTTGAATTTGGGACGGTATTAATCCACATGAAATTCAACAGCGTCAAATGCATCCTGAAAAAGTCACTGAGTGGTCTGGCGGCATCATCGATCCATACATAGGCCATCACTGTTAACAATGTCGATCGCTATAGGCCGTAGATTATCAGCTTCTTTTCACCTAAATTGGTTGATGTGGACACTAACAATATGTGGTTTTAACAGTTCGGTGCTACTTGCTACATATCTCATCATGCCTTGGAGATTCTGCACAAGCAATTTGAAGGCATGATCATCTGACGAGCAGGTGATATGAATTGGCCATACAGTTTTCAAAATTCGACCACGTAAGACTTTTTCTTGTGAGATTTTCTTAAATTGCGACGAAGCGACCAATCCACCAATCCATGCCATCAGTCAAATTCATTCTGATTTATGTGCCAGAGTCATGGCAAGTTGAACATGTCAAATGCTAAAGGGCATATGTGTTAAACACAAAGCTGATAAGCAGTCATTATCAATCTTAATGCTTAATAATTAGATTATTTCTGCTTCAAGAGTGAAATAATTAATTACATTACAATTATTTCAAATTTCACATGATAACTAATTGCTGATATTAAAACAATAGTCGGCTTTATTTATGATTGCCATAAAATAATCAAAAGGACTCAAAAGTAATCAATAAATAGTCCGACGGCTTTTATAATTACTTTTGATTGTTTTTTATTCATTATTACTAGTTCTTTTAAAAATTATTATAAAAGCAATAAACACCTCAAGCCATTTTCGTAAATGGAAAAAATTAAGACGAATTCAAAAAGCTTGGTTTAATACCAGAGATCGACGCGTCGTCAAGGAATTTCTTTGCCGTTTTATGAAAGCAAAGAAAGAAAATAAATAATACAAATTTATTTCAATAAAAAAATTATATAGATTAGAAAAAAAGAGCCCTAATCAACTATTGGTTAAATTTTTTTATGGACAAAACTATTAATCCTTGCATCTTATAAGTACCTAGAAAATAATCAAAAATAATCATGAAAGTAGTTGGACTATTATTTTTTTGTACTACTTTCCATTCTGATTACTTCATCGCAATCATAAGTAATCCCGATTATTTCTTTGTAATCTAATAACTTTATCGTAATCAATTAATAATTATAGATTCCTAACCAAGGAATTGATTAACCACAATCAATTCTCAAAAGCAAATAGTTCTCTATGACTCTTTCTGGAAAGTAATTTTGTTTATTGCGAATCGTAAACGTAACCAAGGCTCTTAACCATGTTTAAATCAAATATCTTCAGTGTCTTTTAGGAAAAATACTTAAAATGATAAGTGTTCTTCGCAATATTGACATCCTTAATTTGTTATCAGCTGCCATAATTTAGATGTTATCGTTGCTGTCTCTGTTGCATTATCCGATTTGTTTTAATATTTTTAGGTTTTATTTCGTTCTTGGACTTGAAAATGATTATTTTATTATTTTTATAATATTTTTAGGACTTGTTTCATTTCTTTTAGGTTCCGTTTAACTGAGACTTACGTCATTGAGCATTAGTCCACTTCATCCATTTATAAATAATATGTGGTAGTGGAAAACTGAGCTTTTTTTAATATTTCTTCATTTCTTAAAAGTTCAATATTCTCCTAATTTGTTGATGCTCTTGACAGTTCCGGGCTATAATTATTAGTGTCATTAAATATGTCTTAAGTTTCCTATTTCCTGGTATTTTCTTTACTTTACAACAATTATGAACACAAAAATAATAAATATGAAAATATTGCACTTGTAAGATTTCAAGAAAAGCAGAAAGAAAATATTACTTCAGCTCTTTATAGCACCATATAGTCTTGAAATTATTGAAGTAGTAGAGATTTCTGAGTATATTTTTTATTGTTTTTTTTAGTTTTTAGTCTATTATCTTAAGCACTTGAGTGGCCTCTTTTTTGTTCCCAAGTTTATTTAAATATATAAAAAATATTTAGTAATCGACCAGAAACACGATTGTCTCTTAAAGTTACAAAGAAAATGCAGGAATAAAATATAAAAATGGTTGTTGTTAAGGAAATATTTCAATAAAGAAAACTAAATACCTTCAGCAATACTAAGAGATGTTCCTTTATTTAGTCTTGTTTGTATTATTTGATAATATTAAGGCCATTATTGTTTGTGTTTTTATTCTTCTAGCCATCTGCCACAAACATACTGGCTTCTGAAATTTAAAATTTTAAAATATTTTTTATTTCGAGGGAAGCCATCAAAAAGTTTGTTGTACAAAATTTTGTCGAAACATCAATATATAAAATACATATTAGATATCAATTTGATTATTATTATAAATATAGTTGATAATAAATAATATTTTAAGTTGCTGACTATGCAACATAATATACAGTGTTGGAAAAAATAATAAAAAATTTATTATGGCATTATATATTATTATATTGGTAAATACTTAAAAAAATTAAAAAAAAAAAATTTCTTATATAAATTTTTTTAAGCAACACCATATAAACTGAACAATTTATTTTGTTTATCAATTGTTTTTGAATTTTTATAAGAAACAAAAACAACTTTTGAAATTACGAGATTTAATTGTAATTCATATGCCGACATTTCATTGGTCGCTAAACCAAATCATCAGTAAACTTTAAGCAGTTGAAAATTAAATGTTGGCACACGAAGAGCTAAAGCCACACCAAGCAATACAATTTTTGAATTATTAATTGTGCATGCCTCAAAGATCTGTAGCTTGGGTACTAGCCCAGTTGTATGAGGGTCATATTTTCGCTTCATGCCTAAGACTCTAAGTGTTTCTGGAGACAAGCCAATTGAATGGATTCGCAGAGAAGCAATAAAAAATTAAATGAAGAATAAATGTCAACATACTCATACATATTAAAGTTGCCTTTTGCAAAAAACGAAAGAGAATTTAAAATCACACTGTCTGTGTCGGAAAATATGCTTTGGAAGAATAAAGGAAACATGCAACAATTTATACGTGTTTTCTAAATAAATAATAAAAAATGCTAATAGAATTTGAATATCTGAAGGAAGGTTTTCCCATCTCTCTTGCCTTTTGGTCTCCCCAAGGGTTTTAAATCCACAAAAGTAATACAACCGCTTGGAAAACATGGAATACTAAGTTTTCTATAATACATCCTTTTTAACTTTAATCTAATTCCTTAAGAGCCTAAATAGTTTAAAAATGTTGAGTTTACAAAAGCTGTTGCCAGCTTTTTTTGCAAAAAAATTTTTTTTTAACTTTTTGCTTTGTCAAAGGGAAAAACAGGCTTAATATTCTATAGAAAGTGCAAATTACACATCCTATATGATATCACACATCCAGCGGAGAATTGAGTATCAAAAGCTCCCAATTCAAAACATTTTTTCTTCCGGAAATAAATGTATTCTGAAAAATTTTTTATAGGCAATAAGTTTCTCTTGTATTAAGGCAATTGGGAAGATTCCATACGCTAAAAATTTTGCAAGACTATCAGCGAAATATACAAAAATATTTTCCATTCATTAGAAAATTCTTTACAAATATGTCAAAGATGTACGTCAATACCTGTCAAAAGACCTAGAAGATGCTCTTGGTACTGTGTGAATACAAACAAACTCCTTGCTGAAGTGCTGGAGCTATATAAACTCCTACCACCATAATGGCCCAGCAGTAAAAAGTCCCCCTATCTTGAACCATTCACCAACCGCAATCGTCTGGGCAGCACTATATTGCAGGCACGTTATTCTCGAAAGGCTTTCACTAATAACCAGTCTAGGAAAGGTCCTAGTTGCTACTGGTTCCCGTGACACCAAGTAAAATCTCTCCTTGGGCTTGTGTTAAAAATACCTGCGATTTAGGTTAGCCCCTGTTATTTCAGGGACTGGGTAGTAACATATTAAGTTCTATGGGTAACTGGCCAAGGAAATCATCCCTTGGAATAAATAAAATATCCTTAATTGATTTCGATTATCTAAAATACCTTAAGGACTATTCGAGATTTATATTAAAGCTATTGAATTTATAAAAGGAGTACAATGCCAGATGTTTATTATGCCATCATACGAGACGACCGAAGTCATGCACCTCATGATTTTTTAATTGATTCAGTAGATTTTGATCTTGTGGCGCATTGACATCTGCTGTCCAATTTCTGTGTTCTCTGGTGATAATATAATAATTATTAATATTGAAATAAACATGGAGTGGCATGGTGGATCACTACAAAAAATTTATTTAATGGCTTGTTGAATAAAATTTCATATTGTTGCAGTAAGTAGCCAACTTTCAGTTCCAAGCTGTTGCCAATAGTAAAAATATGATTGGGATAGTAACAAATACCGTGTACAAAGGCAATAGCAGGGTGTTTTATAAAGAAGTTACAGTGAACAAATACTTGGCGTAATAAGCGGTGTTAGCAACATAATAAAAACAAGTTCCCAAAACTGAGTACATGCAAGCTCCTTTCGTTTTAATTGATTTTTTCAGTTTTCTGTTTTCAACATTATATTATAAACACTAATAAAATACTTTTTTTGGTTTTGTTTTATAAATTCTATTTTTATGCAATAACGTATGCACGAAGCACAAATATACACTCACTTTTGTCCCCAACTGTATATAGAATTTTTTAATTATTTTTTCGAAGAGTGTGTATAAAACGGGTGTTTCAATTAATAAATAAATTATGTTGCAAGAAGTCTCTTGAGTTGTTGGAAATTATAATCGAATGGCTGCATGTAGCCCGACCAAATTCTCTGCCAAAAAAGAATGCCTCAAAGGCCACATTTAAAATTTCCGTAAACTTGAGAAGGCTAAAGACATTGTTAAGAAAAAATATATGTAAAAAATTTATATTATATATAAAAAATATTTATATAAGAAATATATTTGCAAAAATATGGTATAAAATTAAGTATATTTTCTTGAAGGTGATACGCAAAGAGTAACCAGAATGCATTTAAACATTTTTTTGCTATTAAAATTGATGTTGGATTCGAACAACGACCATAATGCAGTTGATTAAAAGTTTAATAAAGTACAAGAAATAAAAATAAATTTATTCGTACTTTTAATATTTTAACTTAAATTTTACTTTTGCTAATAAAAATAAAATTATCATATCCAATTAATATATTCATTAATTTTAATTAACTTTAATTCTACGATTTCACGATGTATTAAATAATTTTTATTTTAAAAAGCTCATGTCAAAAAAGTTTAAAGTGCTTAATTTACTTAAATAAATTGTATCATTAGTGTCAAAACGTATCAGGATGTTTTCCGTTCCTAGAGAAAATACTTTTTATTTTTTGGAATTGAACAAAATTTTATGGGAAGAGCTTCCAACATTTTGCTGTGCAACAGCTTAATATTTGACTTAAAAGCTTTTAAAATATATTAAAACTACACTCGTGAGAAAAGCAAACTTTTTTATTTTAACAAACTCAGGGGATTTTTATCTAATTATTAAATTTGTTGCCTGGGTTTTTATAGACCAGATTGAATTTTTTTATTTAAGTATATTTCTTTCTATGAAATTAAAAAGTTGGTTTAACTTATTTAAAACTCATATGAAAAGTTAAAAGTTTTGCCAAGTTTGTAAGCGGCTTAAATTGTGTTGTGACCTTTGGAAGAATTTCTAACGCCATTCATTCATTTCTCTTTCATTGTCTGTTGAACAAAGATAATGACAAGTTTTATGTTTTACTAGACATGTTTAAATAGATATAAAAATATATGTGCGTATATGTATGTGTGTATATGTACAAATTGTTGAAAGTACCTTGTGATACCAAGTACTGAAAATCGCTACTGAGAAAATTATAAAGGAAAATTATAAAGGAAATTGTATTGAAAGAAAATTTTTTATAAGTCTAATATTTTTAAACAACAGTAATTGTTATTCTGCTGTTTAAAACTAAGAAAAAATATTAAATTTAAGGAATATTTACACATTCACAACATCAAATTTTATAGAAATGCTCGCCATTCAAATAAGTACTCAATGCAGGTGTGGTATATTATGACTTTTGCCAATGTTATAAAAGCACTTGTAGAATTTTACAGCTTTCTGATTCCCTGTGTGTCCGCTACGGCCCACAACTGCAATTTTGACTCACAAGTCGCAAATCTCTTAAGCATGATTTCATGGGCTGCGTATGTGTATGCGTGCCATTATTTGTATTTAAAAATTTGCTGATGCGCGATCTATGAGGGACCTTCATCATTAAGAAGGACAAATTTTAAGGTTTTCGAAGTACCAGATAATAACGTAGTCTGTTTTGAACATCATGAGCCCAAAGGGGAAAAAGAGGACTATGAAATTAGAAACAGTAGCTTAAGGTATAATAGGGTACTTAAGTCCAGTTTATGACTTCGTATTTAGATACTCATTTAATTAAATTTACGTTGGCGATAACCAAATTATCAGTACCCTTTAAGGCAAATCATGATTGTGTTTGTACAAAAGCTTTCTTTACTTATGTGTTTTTGTGGATTACAAATACAAAAATACGATTGAGTTGTGTTTGGATTCTCATATAGTATTTATTAAATATTAAATAGTATTTCTATAATTTTATTTATTCCCCATCACCATAAAATTAAACATTAGAATTTATTGATTCGAAAGGTACAAGAAAACTTTTGCGAGCACCGCAAATTTTCTTTTGCCTGCCAAAAAAAAAGAAAAAAAAAAACAAAAAATTATCAAAATCATACGGCCAATATGTCTAAATGAAATCAACTTAAAATTGTACTTCGTGGGGCATTTAATTGTCATTTAGGTTTCACTTAGAGTTTTTTATACGAATAGAGTTCAAAGATAATTCACGTTTAAAAATTAAGTCACAAACGTTCCCTTAGAATATGTTAGTAACTAAGTTAGTTACTAGCTTAAGAGTTTATTTGATCATAGTAGTTTTTTCTATGCAGGTACAGATATACTGCAATAATATTATTCCTGAACAGAGAAAAATAGATAATGCTGATAAGCAACTTATACTAATATAATGTATTTTAATTTTTTTTTTTTTAAATAAGAGATGTCAAGATAAAGATAAGATGGTAAAAATTTATAAATTTTGATCTAATGCTTGACTTGAAAATATTGTTATGTTACAAAATTGCTTGGGAAAGTCTTCTTTTTTTGTAAAAAAAAAAGAAAAACAGCTTCATAATCTTGCCTTTTTTGCCAAGAAAGTTTTTTTCATATGTTGCACACAATGTTGAAGAACTGATGCAGGTTGTCAAGGCTTAGGACTAAAAATGTATTTTGTTACTCTGATTAAAGTTATTCTGAGAAGTGTAGCCATACATTTCCAAGACATTTAAAAATATATGAAAATATAAAGCAACTTCCAGTCACCACCTAGACATCAGCGGCAAGTACAGGGTCCAAGATGCTGCAGTATTTCACCCAAAAATATCTCGCAGTAAATCTTTTCGTGATGTAATATAGTATTATTAATCTAATATATTATTCTCTCTCTGTCTCCTTCTCTAAGAAGAAAAAAGAGAGGCCAGTTACACAGAGCTTTAATAATATTATAAATCAAAATACTTACGATTGAAAACAATTTTTAGGGTTATACTCCCCAACTAATCGATTGAACAACTAGAGCTTCTCAAATGAATTTTTTGTTGTTGGTGTAGCTGTTGGAATATTAATACTTCATTGGCATTAATGAAATCAATCTCGTGTATTTCTATACATAATAATTATGGAAAAATACAATGCAAATACCCAATCGAACATTTTACAACATTTAAATCCCACACAATAATCTATTTATTATCTATATATTATTCCCAGGAAAGATTGAAATACATTCTTAAATTAAAATTCTGTGAAAACTTACTGCAAACTATACTCTCCGGTTTAAAAAAAAAAATAATAATAAAAAATTATGGAACCAACCTACAAGAAACCGCTTTAAAGAATAATTTTGGAATTCAGTCCATAAATGGAAAACTTATGCGTTTACAGATACTAAAAAGGTAAAACAAAATACACACGAATTGAAGATTGTTAAAAACCAACACATACAATATGAGAATTCAATCTTACATAAAAATTAAAAAATATACAATTCCAGTTGGCTTAGAGTGACTGAATACAAAATGCTCAAGAAACAATTTATATACGAAATAAATGTATTGTATTCTTCTCACAGCCTGGCCTCTGGGTGCCATATATGTTTGAATCCCGATATGGTACACGTTGCTTTTGTAGAAACATACGAGGTTGAATATTCAAATACCGATTAAATTTAACTTTTGATTTTTTTAGCAGCAATGAAGTATCGATATATGAACAGCCCAGAGCGAGCAATAAAATTTTATAAATTGAAATAATTGAAAAAGCAAATTAATTTTAAAAATTATAATTATATTATAAATAAAACAAAATTTGTCGCCCTTATTCAAATAGCGAACAGTGTGCATTGCAACATTAATTGTTCAGAATGACGAACATTTTCATTCACAGTCTACGTTTCAAATCACGTTGCAGCACATTGTTGTTTTATCACAATATACACATACACCATTACATATTTCTTTTCTAACAGTGAGTGAAAAGAGATATCTTGCAAAGGAATCTTTTGAAAGGCAACTTTAAACAAAGCGAATATGCTTTCCTGCAACAAACGACTCTAATGAGTTGCAACACTATTTCACAAACAATTTACTTAAGCTGTGATTACAAAAGGGACATTTGCTATTGTTTTCTATTATATTTGGAGGCGAATGGTGATTGAAGACAATGTATTATAAAGTAAAAGTATTAAGAAATTAATTGAGATCTTTTTAAGCGTTCCAAAGATGGGAGTTGTGAGATTTTAGAATATTTATTAATTGTTCTTTGATTTTGTTTAAAGTTAAAAAGTTAAAAACATATTCGAAATTGTGTATCAATCAAATATTAAATTACTATTTAAAATTATTTCTTTTGGTTTTAGCTGTTCATAAATCGACATTTCTGTGGTTGCTAAACCAAATTGTCGGTTGACTTATACATATGCCTCATATTCTCATGAAATATTTATGTTAAGATGTCGAACTAGTTCTACCAGAATTTTGTGTAATAATTTGCAAGAGTGCTTAACTGAAATGAAAGTGAATCGATATTATTTATCTTTACATTGAATTTTATTTGGATGCAGAAAGCAATTCATATTAATTCATTCAATCATTCAAGAAATTATTCGTTCGTTTAGCCCAAAAAGGTATTAAATTCAAATATGAATGCATTTGTAATAAATTATTAACTTCTAAATGCATTCAACCTGTTGATGAAAATGATTAGTGTTCAAATATGAATTCATTTCTGATGAACTTAAAATTTTGAACTATTTATTTTACAAAAAAAATGTTTGCTAATATGTAAATTAATTTGAAAAATCTTTTTGTAAAAGCAAAATATAGAGAATTTTTTTGTTTTACAAATAATTTATTTATATTAATAAATAAATTCAGACGTTGTTTTGCATGAGAAAAAAAATTAATTTTTAAAATTAAATTTTTTTGCCTTGAAAAATCCTTTGTGTACAATAAATTAATTCAGAATATAGTTAAAAATAATTTTTTGTAAAATTATTGATTCGAATATTATCAATTCATAATAAACTCCTTTTAGTTCAATTAATTTTATTCACAAAATGCCCTGTTTTTTAATTGGCTTTTTTGTGGGGTTTTCTTAAATCGCAGGTCTACACGCTATAAGCTAAATTCAGCCTGATTTATGCGTCAAAGTCATGGAAAATTGGACATTTCTGATACGCGCCCGTAGCTCAATGCTATTCCATACATAATGGCATTAGTGGGCGTTTCCAATGAATAAAAAAAAAAATCACTTTGTTTTATTCAAATTTAAAGATGTTGCATTAGGACTCAGTTGCTCAGTATTGCCTCAGTAATTATATCGAGAAAATTCAAAGAGGGATAAATTGAAACCTTCGCATTCATGAAGATCTAGAAGTTTCTCTAGTTATAACCATCATTTAAAAGCAATACATATGAAGAAGTTCCTCAACAATAACTAGGATGTGGGAGCACTCCATTTCTTAGCGAACAATCGTAGTAAAAGTTGTAGAAACTTTTTTTCTATATAGCACTTGAATAATGAATATTGTTTAACTAAAGATTTGAAAAATGTCTACTATCAAGTCGACGAGTAGATGTTATATTAACGTCAAACAGAAATACCCAAAGAAAGAAGGAACCTCTAGCCCCATTCAGCAATGAACCATGAAGGTAATTCCTCAGCTTTCTCTCTTTAAATATCCCCGGAATTGAGAAATATACGATTAGATGTTATCCGTAAAAATCGGGATCTCTCCTGAATAGCGATTGGGCAATGATAGAGGAAATACTCCCCTGTGCCAATAAAGTTAAGTTATTCGTTCAATTTATTTTTGACAAACATTCAATAATGACTGAACTGACAAAATTAATCTTCTTTTTCAAGCCCGGTGGTGGTGAGTTCGATTTTCTTTTAGATCTCTGGTCTGCTTAATTAAAAATAAAGGTCCTTGTTACTACATTCGTTAACCTAAAGTGACAATATATATAATTTGTTTTTGCAACAGTTAATACATAAATAAATTAGGCAGCCAATCAACCAGCTCTTTTCGCGCAAGGATCTGTTAATTCACTTTTAAAATTTGTAATGAAATCATTTTTCATTTACTCCTGTGAGAAATGGAAATCTTTTTATTTCTCAACTGTTTCTTTAGTATTTAACTTTCACTATTTGTGTTTAATGTCCTTTAATTAAAGTTTTCTATTCTTTTGTAATTCACGTTAAAGTTTTTTAGTTCTTCTTGATTGCAATTTTCAAAATTGTTTAATTTCTATAAATTCTTTCATATTAACCATTCAAAAGCTTTCCTTCCCATTTATTTGAAAATCCTTTTACAACAAAGAACGTTCTTTATTTTGCTCGCATTGTGTTTTCAGTTTATCAAGTTTTAGCGCAAAGTTCCTGAGACTTTCAACTTTAGCAAATCGTTACTTTCGCCGTTGCGTGCAGAAACGAAATAAAATAAAGATTCAGGTTTCAAGCCCTCATAGGGCCACACACACACACACTCTCACACAAGCACAAACACAGCTATCGAACACATTTATGGCAGGATTAATAGTTGATTTTAGTTTCAAAGTTTTTTTCTCGTTTTCTCTACCAGAATTTAAAGTTTTTAAGCAGATTGCGTACGCATAATTAGCAAGGAAACAATGAAAAAAAGAAACATAAAATTCTTCTTGAAAGGAGAAACAATTCTTGTCCTCAGTTGGTATTTTTGCCATTTTTTTAATTTCTTGTGCTTAATATACTCATGCTTAATGCCGTTTGTAATTTTATGCTAGCGGTGGGAAAAGTGCTTGTGGGTTAGAAGTTGGAAATGGAAAAGAGAAAAGGTAATAATGCCCTGTTGTTTTCCAATGTAGAAAATAGAAATTAGGTTGCTTTAATTTGATAGAATAAATTGGGATTGTAATTTACTCTGCTCCAAACGGACATTGTATTGCATTTAATCAATAATAGTCATTAGTTTACGTATGTGAAAGAGGATTTATTTGTAAAAAATTTTATTTTTATAATAAAAATTATTGTAGGATTAATTTCATCGCCATTCAAAAGAAGAATTTTTGATTTTTTTTTTTGTTGACGAATAATATAATTACAATGTAGCTTTTGGCTGAGCCACTGCTATAGTGACAAAGCTTTATGGTGGACTTTACACTGAGAGAACTCAATGTGTGCAGTGCTATTCCTGTTTGGAAATTTTTTATACAGCTGAAGTGATTGCGAGTTGTATGCTGAGCTGCTTTGCAAAAATTCAGGGGTATTAATCCCTACGATACAATAGTGCAGCTCCTCTACTAAGCAAGGGAAGAGTACTACCAAAACATCCATCTTTACACAATTTTCCCTTAAGCGACTGGGAATACAACCATACCTGCCATCTGATCCCCTCAGAAGCATCACTAATGGTACCAACTATGAGTCCTATCACCATTGAGAAAAGATTCAAATCTGATTAAATAGCAACCCCCTTCTTACAAGAATATGCATCACAAATTTAAAGAAAAATAAATTTTGCAGCAGCCATGCTACTTAATGCAAAGGAAGTTAATAAAAAACACTTTAAATTTTAAAATGTGGTGTTGGTCGCTTATGCTTCTTAGTCGGTTGAAGCCCGATATTGACAAAAATAAATGTATAACAAATGTAATTTTAAGATCTTTGTGAATTCGCAGATATTAGAGAGCAAAAGTGGATGTAAATAGGACTGTATTTTAGCGCCTTTAAATTTTCTTTATGTTTCATGCTGAGGCGACACCTTTAGAACTAAATCTCATAATACCACATTAGTTTTAGAAGGGAGTTGTAAAAGACAGCTCTACAATTCTCCACATAGCCCAGCTAGCTTAAAAAGCTCTTAATTTTATGTGGATCAATCCTGGATTCATGTTTTTAGTCTCCCCTAAATGAAAGACACATGTAAGATTTCGAAGCAAAAGTGTGTTGGTCCTATTTAGCAGAATTAATCCCAAGAACTTGTTTTTCTTTTGTTTGATGTTGTATAGTGTAATTACCTTTAAAAGGATACAAAATTAAAAGCTTATGTAAAAGATGATTTTTTGGAACTTTGGGACTTGCTTTAAAAAATACATAAAATTTAGAGAAATGTAAGAAGAAGTCGATAGAAGGAAGTATATAATTCAATGTTTAAAGATGATTTCATATAAATGTTGACCGCGGCTACGCCTCAAATATTGGCTTCCACTGCGTCAACTGTTGAGGGTTTGTCCCTATGGACATGAGCCTTAACATAGCCCTACAAAAAATAGTCTAAAGTCATTAAATTGCACGATATAGATGGCCAATTGACAGGCTTTATACGTGAAACAAACGAAATCACCGAACTCGCCTCTCAATTGTGCCATCGTTTCGCATACTGTGTGGCATGTGACACCGTGTTGCTGAAACCACATATCAGCCAAGTTCAGCTCTTCTATTTTAAGTAAAAAAAAAGATTTTAATCATCGCAAGGTAGTGGTCGCAATTCATAGAAGAGTTCCTGCCTCCGTCGTCTTTGAAAAAGTGCGGTGTAATGATGCCACCGGCCCATAATCCATACCAAACAGTAAATTTTTCGAGATGCAATGCTTCTGGCTGCTCTTCACAACAAATACGGCAAATTTTATTTGTTCACGTAACCATTCACTGAACACAATTTTCCGTACTGTACTTTCTCAACCGAACTTAAATTTTGATAATAAAATTCAATAATCTGCAAGCGTTGTTCGTTTGTAAATCGATTCATGGTTAAATTATAGACCAAACTGAACATGTTGCACGAAAACAGCTGAGCAGCCAAAAAATAAGTTGCTAAAAAATTCACCCTTTACAACACAATTTTTTTCATGACAATATAAGTAACTTATTTTTTTCGTGTACGATAGTTCCCTGTGCAAGGATGTTCAGTAAATTTAGAATTTATTTATATATAAATGGAACTCCTTAGGAAACACACATCTAACCATTAAAGAAAATTGATTATATATTCATTTATTATTTATAAATTCCATGTAATTAGCTTGAGTTATATTAACAAAAAAATAAACAAACAATTTCTATATCCTGCTCATATATAATGAAAATGACAAAATTTTAAGTTGAAAAAATACGTGCCCATAGTGCAAAAGCTGTATATAAAAATCCAAGTTACACAACATACGTCACACACACACATACATACGCATCGTACCATAAATTAAATTTTATATGTACATGTAATAATACTCATGCACGGATTTAGGTTGAATGTTGTGTATAAGTGTATGCGTGTGTGTGTGTGTGTGTGTTAGATGGGAAATGTGGGAAGGTGAAGCAAGAAAAATTAGGGAAGTGTGTCACAACATAATGAAATCATACCTTAATGGCATTATGAACAACACAGAGACATACGAGGACATAGAAACATAACAAATTTGAAAACATACAACCAAAAGAAGAAAAAAAAGAAACACTTCCATTTACATATTGATTTATAAGACCGAGGGTTGTTTAGTGGAGTTGTGGCAATTTAAAAAAATATTTTCAAACAAAGCTGTGATTTTTACAATCCCAACAGTCGATTTGAGTGGAAAATTTATATGAAAAGAATTCAAGGTGGAATATTTTACCTGTCTAACACTTCTCAATATGAGCCTTTGTATGTTTTTCTAAATGAAAAGAGGGGAAAACTTCCCTTAAAGATTAACAGCATAGTTGTCTTAAATGTCCTAAACAACAATTTAATATCAAGTGCAACCCCAGGTCGTTCAATATATCAAAGATCGAAAGTTGAAAATTAAAAATGAGTCAAAA
Source organism: Germaria angustata (assembly GCA_963681545.1). Taxonomy (NCBI): domain Eukaryota; kingdom Metazoa; phylum Arthropoda; class Insecta; order Diptera; family Tachinidae; genus Germaria; species Germaria angustata. Next base: position 6,235,436 of record OY812999.1, on the reverse strand, counting down.
TTTAAAATGTGTTTAAGGATCACGGGGATGAAACCTATTGATAGTGTTTATAAGATAAAATTTTAAAAGCAAATTTGCTTATTAAATAGTTTACTTTTTACATTTTCTTTTAGCTCTAGATAATTTTTAAATCTTATAAACAAATTTCAACAACATTGACAAGTTTATTTTGAAAAAAAGTTTTCTGGGTACTTAAATTTTATCTGTGCGATGATAAATTGATCACTGACTCTATTAATTGTTTACAATCACCATAATATGTTTGATATTTTTTGAATCAATTAGATCCGTATTTTTGTTAAACCTACCTGGAGAAATTTTCTGCACAGGGCTTTTGTAATGCATTAGAAATTTCATAAGAAAATATAGTTCTGTTAGAGACTAAATTAGTTCCTCTGGTGGCTAAGATTTGTCTGGATAGGCCAATGATTTTGACGCCTTACACATCTTTTTTAAAGTAGGCATACATAAGCATGAATTGATTTATAATCTAAGCAAATACTATTAAATCTTACATTTTTGGGAAGGTTTATAGTGTAAAGCAAACACTTGGTGAAGGGGTAATTTTGCTACTGAAAGTTTTGATAAATTTTGTTATAGAAATGCTGCAGCGCCTGTGGTGCTGAGTAAAGGCATTATATTCCTTGAGGTGTATGTATTTTAGCCATTTACAAGTTGCTTTAATTCGCCGACGATTCTGTTAACGTATGCACAAAGGAAGGTGTTGTGTTGTGCTGCCGGCACATTGTTCAGTGACCAGTGCTAATACCTTGATCACTTGAAGAGTTCAACAACAATCAACAGGATGCCATACTAATCTACATCAAGAAAATTTATGATGTTGATAACTTGTCCCAAACAGGGCTCGAACTTAAATTCTCAGTCATAATTTGGTTTGTAGTCAACGCAGTAAATAATTCAGCCAACAGCATCCTCATTTTATAAGCCAGCAAATTTCGGACATGCAGGAGATTTTTGTGAAAGATTATTATTTTTATTATTTCAAAGACATTTCTCCATTAAGATGTTTAATTTAAGTTCTTTGAGACATAAGGATTGAATAATCAACTGTTGAGTTGGTATTTGCATCAACAAATTTAAATAATGCAATTATAGAATTTTTGTGCCAATTTTTTTTATTAATTTTAAATTTGTTGTCAGATCTCAATAAGGGAAGTGTTTGTAGATAAAATGAATGAAATAATTAAATTAAGAGACAACATACTTTCATCACTAAGAATGTACGAAAAAAATTTTCTGTTAAATTGTTAAAATAAATATATAATAAATAAATTATTATTCTATCAAATTGTACAATTTTTTATAGAAAATAGACGACTACTATTTAACACAAATTACAAATATTGTTTGAATTTTTTTTTTATTTTTGCCAATTAAAACTTTTTACCATGTCTTTCTTTAAATAGATTTTTAATATAATATAAAAATATTTAATATTAAAAATACACATTTACCAACAATGAATGAACAACTACCAGCAAATATTAGCAAAGTAATGACTGTATTATTTTGTTTTAAACATATTTACAAAATATTTTAAACAAATAAAAACAACCCAGCTTAAAAGCATAATAATTGTTTTCAAAATTTTTTAAAAAGCAATTTTTTTTTGCTTTTCGCATTCAACTTGAAAATGCTAAATAAAATATATATTTTTTGCTCATTTAAATATCTATTAATTGTTTTTAAATGGTAAATTTAATATCAATTATTATTGTTTATACAAAACATTACTCTTAATTTAAAAGAAGATTTTAATCGTCAGATGCTCCAAAAAAATTAACTCATAATGAATTAAAATCTTTTAAAATTTTAAGGCTTTTTCGTCTTGTCTGCAAAACTTTTCAAGAGTTTTTCTGTGATTTTTATGTTCTTTAAATAATTTTTTTTTTATAAAAAATTTTTCATTGCAAAGTTATTTAATTAAGCAAACTTTTTTCTAATGAAATGCAGCCTTAAAGCTGTTTTAATTATTTAATGAAATTTCTAGTGGAAGTAGAAACCTTTTCGAAATGAATGTAAATTAAATGTGTGCTAATACATTGATGTTTGAAAAACTTTCTATTTATTTTCTTGATTTATTACATGAGTTTTAGAAAGTTCTATGATAAATTGTGGCATAAATTCAAAGCCGATATAAGGGCGGAAATTTGTTATTTGAATAATCTCTCTTTTCAGCCAATAAAATTTCTCAAATTGAGCTTTTCATTTGAAAGTTTTTCGATTTTGATATCTTCTTATAGAAAGTGTTTACTTTTGATTTTTCAATGTTTCTTTTAAATAAAATTTTACTTTTTAGTATTAATATTTATTTCCAACAATACTTAATATTGGAATTTTTATTTTGGGGTATTGTCATCAACTAATCATTTAAACAATTGGAGTTTCAAAAGTTTATTTTTTTTCAACTTAGTTCTTCACCTACGACCCATTAACAGGCACAACAAACAATACAATTTTTGAAACTCTAATTGTTTGGGGAAAATATCCCAAAATAATAAATTTCATTGTTAAGTATTTATAAAAAAAATTTTATGAATTTTTTACTATTAAATTATAAAAACTTTTAGAAACTTAAAAAAAAATCTTATAAAATCCCACTGCCTTCTGCAATAATTAAATTGCAACCAGATATTTTATACTCAATTTTAATCAATTACATCATCATCATCATCATTATCATCATCGTCATGACAGTAGCCATCGTTACTTTTTATTTTTAAAATTTCAGTTGTATTATTTTAATTAAATGTGACAGTCAGATTGTATCGGTAACATTGTTGATTTTACAAATTGTATTTAAATTTATTATTTGTGTAATAAATTATTAAAATTAAAATTATATATAATTTTCGCATATCATCTTTCTCTATTTTCAGTGGAATAAAATTATTTTTGTGAAATATTTTTCCCCTTTAAATAATTTATTTATCTATTATTTATTCCGGTGAACCAGGTATTTTAATATCATCATCATCAGCTAAATAATACAAATTGCTTAAATAAAGATTTAGTTTTTAATTTTGCCATTGATATCAATTGCAGTTCTTGAATGGTGGCCAGAAAGCATTGATTTGTTTTATTTATTTAGATCATAAAAATTAGTAACAAAATTTTTTGTGAATATTTAAATTAAATAAATTTTTGTTATTTTATATTTTTAAAGTGCAAATTTTAATGTTTTCATATACTAGTGTCTAGTGCACTAGACCAGTAGGTAATGGGCTGCAGGTTCGAATCCTGCTGTAGACACTGGGCTCTTTTTGCTTTCTGTCTTTTTTATTCTTCTGTTATGAACTTCCTACTCTGTATCCATCCATCAGAAAGGAACAAAATCGTGGACCATTGCTGGCTGTTGAAACTAATATACAAGTACGAAAGTATTATCTCTCATAGAAGCAAGACATATGATTAAGGCGATTTTCTATTAAGACCAAATTTTTATATATGAATATGTAGTTCTTGTGTAAAAATCAATAGTTTTGGAAAGAAATTAACAAAGGATATGATGGAATCATATCCTTCGCAACTTTTCAGAAGGGGAAGGAAAATTAACAAGAAAAAATATGATTGATGCAATCATAGCCTAAGAACAACTTTTTAGAAGGGGTTCCTTTATAATAAATATATAATTGGAGGGATCAAATCCTAAAAGTAACTTCTTAGAAAGTGTTCAATCATAAAAATAAATGGTTGGAAGGATCATATGCCTAGATCAACTTTTTAGAAAGAGTTTTATGTTAAAAAAATTAATTTGAGGGATCAAATCCTGAGATCACATGAATAAATACAATTGGAGGGGCCATATTCTAAGAGTAACTTTTTTCGAATTAGGGGGGTCAAATCCTAAAATTAACTTTTCAGAAAGAGTTCCTTTATAAAAAATATATTATTGAGATTAGTTCTTTAGAAAGAGGTCTATCATTAGAAAATATGATTGGAGGGATATTATCCTAGGAGTATTTTTTTAGAAAGAGTTGCATCGTAAAAATAAATGTTTGAAGGATCAAATCCTAGGATACAATTTTAGGAAGCGTTGCAGCATAAAAATATGAGTAACTTTTTAGAAAGAGTCCCACTGTAAAAATGAATGATTGGGGGTTCAAATCCTAGAATGAATTCTTAGGAAAAGCTCCATCAATTATATTTATCAAATCCTAAATTAAATTTTTCTCGAAAGAGTTCTATCATAGAACAATATGATTGGAGGGATCATATTCCAAGAAAAACTTTTTAGAAGGAATTCAATTATAAAAATTTATGCTTGAAGTATCAAAGCATGGGATAACATTTTGAAAGGGGAATATGATTGAAGGGATCATATTCTGGGAGTAGTTTTTTAGAAAGAGTTTCACCATAAAAAGTAATTTTTGAAGTATCAAATCGTGGGATAAGATTTTAGGAAGCATTTCATTATAAAAATATGATTGGAGTGATCATATTCTAAGAGTAGGATCAAATGCTAGAATACAATTTTAGAAAGCGTTCCATCATAAAATTATGATTGGGAGGATCATATTCTAACAGTACCTTTTTAGAGAGATTGAGGTATATTGATTGCGTATAAAAAGCTCCATCAAAATAGTTAACAAATCCTAAGTTAAATTTTTTAGAAAGAATTCTATCGAACAAGAATATGATTGGAAGGATCATATCTTAAGAGTAACTTCTTGGAAAGAGCTCCATCATAAAATGAATGATTGCAGGGTTAATTGTAGGACCAAATTTTTACAAACAATTTCATCATAAAAACATCAAATTCTAAGATCTATTTTATTGAAAAAGTTCTGTCATAAAAAATTATTGGAGGGATTGTATCCAAGAGAAACTTGTTCTGGTTGAGTTCTAGTTTTATGGAAAAATTTTTAACTTTAAGAGGCTCTCTCACAAAAAGAAAAAACTAATTTGTTATTATAAAAATTATTGTTGTTTGATGAACTATATTATAAGATGAAAATAAGGATTTATGCGTAATATATACCACAACCATGAGTCTGCCAGGAAATTACATATAATATGATATAAAAGAAATGATATTTGAAAGGAAATATTAATTGACTCAAATTGATACATTTTGCTTTCAATAGACTCATTCATGTCATCTTTTGTTGCCTCCAATCATGTTCAATTCTCATTATAAGCCCAAAAATTTTGCTTTAATTTTCAATGTCTGATTTTTTGTTTAATAATCCTTAATGAGTATATTGTTTCGCCATTTTTTTTTTTGGAATTGTTTTCTGTCAATATTTTATTAAGTGTAAATAAGTTATGAAAGTATATTTTCGGTAATTTCTTTCACACAAAACAAATTGACTTCATCCGGCTGTATCAGGTGTGTTTAGCAAGCACAACAACAACAACAAAGGAATCATTCAAAAATTATTTCCAAACCACCCCAGAGGGTTTCGGCAGTAAATACGCGAGGGGAAAGTAGTTTAAACCAAAAATCATCAAAAAGCTTTGTGAAAGTGTACGTGTGGTTTGTATATATTTAGATCAGATTGCGTAATTGTGTGTGTGTGTGTGTGCGGTGTGTGCATTTATTAATTTTCATATTTTTCATTTTATTGAATTTATATAATACTGATTTGCATATTTAATTGAAGTGAATTGAATTTGATTGCCAAATTGATTTTGAATGATTAACAACATTATGAATTTGTTATGTTTAGTAGTTGCGAGAGAATAAATAAAAATGCTAGATATTTAATTGAATTATTGATATAAAATTCGAATAACAAAATTAACTAATAGATGAAATGAAAAGCAAATTCATATGAAAAGTAAATAAGAGGAATAAGCAGTTTTTATCAAATTTAATAAAAAAAAGAAAAGATTACAAGAATTTTTTTATTTTATTTTTCATTTGTTTAAATATTTATATTATTTTTAAAGTAATTCACGAATCCCGTGCTTGGCTGAGAGCGAAAGTAATCTCCTCTATATATATTTAAAAATGTTGGTAACAAGTGATATCGGACAAAACTTGTGTTTCTTTTATATACCCGTATATATTCTCACATGCTTAGAATTCGCCTCAAATTTTGTGTAAAAAATGGAATTAAGGGCACAAAGGCACTTGAAATGTTGAGAGTGGCATATGGTGATTGGTACAAGCTTTAAAAAAGTTCGAAAAGATGTGAATGACGACGTAAATCCTGGAAGCTCCATCACATCAAAAACCAATGAAAATGAGGACAATTCTTACGAAGGGAGCTTGGATTCACTGTTAAAAAGTGGCAGAGGTTGTCGGCATATCGGTTGGCTCATGCCATACAATTTTTTTAGCCAATGAAATGTCGAGACTTCTATGAAAACACCAACTTTTTACGTACCTGGGAGGATTCCAGGTGTCGCTTTTGAAATTTCTCTGTACTAATTCCTAAGATGAGAGACAAGGCGGTATTCTACGCTTATTTTCTGAGCTGGTGTTAGAATCTAGACTTAAAAGATCAAGTATATCCCTTAGGCACCGCAAACATTAGTTACATTCTCCAGGTAATGGTATTAATTCAATTTATATGGGTGGAAAGCTTCAGTCAATTGCAAATCTGATTTGACTTAAAGCATTTCTTCTGTCGGCAAAATAAATAACACGCTTGCATACGAATAACCACAAAAGGGAACTTGGTGGCAACTTAAAAGGGAGTGTTTGGCTCTGTTTCATCTCCACAAAAACAAGATATTACATATTCATTAGATTTGGTCTCAGATTTGCGAATTTTTTCTGCTCCCGAAATTGAACGGACCCATGAAAGGACGGCGTTTTGTGACGATTTTGGCTCATCTCTACCGAAGCGCTGAGAGACCTCAAATCCATACAAAAAAGTAAATATCATAATTGCTTCGAGGATTGAAAAAAAAACGGTGGCACAAGTGTGTTATATCAAAGGGGCAGTACTTTTAAGAAGACATAATAGAAATTCATGAATAAATAAATATTTTTTGAGAAAAATAAAAATTCACCTTTCCAATTGAATAGGCCTCGTATGCCGTTTTGTATGACAAATAAAATAAATCTCAGTTTAAATTCTCTAAATTTAAATTTAATAAAAAAGGACATCTATGGATAAACCAATATATTGTCGATGGATGTAGAGGTCATAGCAAACTAAAATGAGAGATTTGCTGAAGTTTTGATACGTTTTAAGTCAGTTTCTTTGACAGTTCCCTCCTGTACTCTATAAATCAAACTTAAACTCAAAATCTGCGCCTGCACTCTATTTGAGAAACTTCGTTTAAACCCAAGTAAAACTTGTGGATTTAAATTGTCTCTTTCGCTGTCCCACAACATTTTCCAACACGTTGGGATTATAGAAATAAAATTTTTGGAATAAAAATAAAATTCTTTTGCATAAAAAATTTTATTTTTTTTTGGCTCAACAAATGTTTTCATACTCAAATGCACACACATGCATTTCGGAACGAGGAAACAACTATATAAAAAATAGAAGAAGAACAACTAAAAAATGGAATTGTTTGCATTCATTTTAAAATGGAAATAAAAGCAATAGCAACTACAACTATAACAATGGCCGCTCGTATGACTGACTACAACATAAATGTTTTTTCTATATTTGCTGCCATTTTCTTTTTACATATTTTCCATTACTTCTATGTTATTTTTTCTAATATTCATAGAATGTCATATGGGTGGGTATTCATGATTGTCTGTGCGTCAGTTTAAGTTGATGTTTTTTTTTTTTTCTTCTATGTGCGGCTGTTCATTTGCGAAAGGAAATGTCCTTTTATTCCAAGTACACCAAGAACAGCTACAGAAATAAAGCCATTGTGCACGAGTATGTGTATTATTTTATCTCGCATCATATTACACACTTTTAGTGTAAATACACTTTTTTGAAAATATACGTACATACAGTGAACCCTCGTTATATGAAATTGTAAAAAAAATTTAAAAAGAAAACTTTATTAAAGAGATACAAAATTTAGAGATCTTAGTTCACTACTTGATACGAGGCTAAAGTGTGAGGGGTTCAAATATTCCTTGTAAACATGACTTTTAGAAATTTTGCAGGGTTTGGTACTGAAATTCGAACCTAAATTGAAGTTAATTATGAGAAATTTTAAAACAATACTGAAAAAGTATTTTGTGTTAAACTAGAATTGGGCATTTAAACCTGAAAATAATTTTCATATTTGGAAGACGATTCTATCACAGTTTTATTGAAGAAATATTAGTACATAGAATGTTTTCAAGTATATTTAAAGAAATGAGCGTATTTTTGTAGAAAGAAAACTCTTTTTGAATCATGTTTCATAGAGTGGTAGAAGAAGTTGCTATTTTTTATCAACATTTTGTCAATTTGACTTACAGGGAAGTATAAAAAATTAACTATGAGATTTTGAAAATGATTTTAATTTTTTTACTGGGTGACTATGCCTTCTCAGTAGTAGATCAGTAATCATATATTTATAACTTTCAAAGAATATTTGGGAATTTTTATAAGGTTATAAGATTAATTTTAGCATAAATAAAAACCTTTACTTTGGTTAAAGAAATGAATAAACACCGTTTTTATGATTACATATAGAATTAATTATTAAATTAGTTTTATATGTAATTTACGTAAAAATATTTAAACGAATATATACAAGCTCAATTCAGAATCTATTATATCAGATCTATTCAGATTTTGATTCAATGCTTTGTTCACAAATAATAAAATTTATTATGGTGGACTGATATCAGAGTAATAAAATATTCTCGTAATCATTTTTCCAATAATAATTTGACAAAGTAAAAATGGTCATTATGGCTACCTAAAACGTGGTGTGAACTTTATAAAATATTGAAGAACACTAATGAAGTGGGAGTAGTGGGCTTCAAAAGTACTCTTGTTTGCCAAAAGGACTAGGTTGGCATTAGAGAAAAATGTTTTCTATCCCACTTTGAAATAAAAGTACAAGTTAAATTTTTTCTGAACTGAGAAATATAAACCACAAGATAACAAAAGAAAAAAATAATTATGAAAACCGTTTAATAAAATATTTATTGATACGATAAGTAACTCAACACTCTATAGAGCATAAGACCATTGAATGTTATAGAAACTTAACAACACAATACATGGAAGCACTATTGCCAGGAGTGCAGATGTAATATTTTTTTCACCCAAAAATGCAGGTCTCCTTGAACAACATAAATTAACAATCTTTTTTTTATTTGAATTTTCCTTAATTGTAATTATCCATTTCTCGTTTCATGTCGAAAAATATTCTTTTTTTAATTATTCAAATAGTTTAATTATTTGATGTTTATATTTCAGAATCTGGTTTGGCATAGAAATAAACCCTCTAAGATGTCCAGATATATATGGACAGATATAAAACAACACCGGAAAAATATTGAAAATAATTATCCTTTTCCTGATATATTTTTGTTCCCTTTTTAATTTTCCCCTTACACGGGGTCTGTTCAATAGAAAAGGTGAATTTTGAAGTTTCTCGGAATAAGAGAATTTGATTAACGATTTCGTTTTTACGTTGTTACACTTGTCTCGAACATACACATGTTTTTACTTAAGTTGGTTTGTGTTTAGTTTAGTTTGTTTGTGAGAGGCGTAACAGTTAGTAGTGTTTTGCTTGCTCGGCGGTTTTCTACTGTGGAAAAAATGGACCAATGAACTTGAATCAAATTTTGTGTAAAAAATGGAATTAAGGGTACAAAAGCACTTAAAATATTTTAAACCATAAAATAATGAATCAATAGTGACAGTTACCAGAATAGTAATTATACGCATTTGAAATTTTACACTCTAGACGTTGATGCATTTTCGACCATTAGTAATTCAACTGAGGTTCCCATTTGATCCAGAATCATTAGATAAAATTATATCATAAAACTGTTCACAACTTTTCTCACCTCTACCTTCTCTACGTAAAAACTTTCATGGCTTCCAAAGGTTAAAAAGGACGAGGTAATACTGTATTTTTATTTAAATGAAATGAGACGAAGGATATCAAGTTGTACGAAAAAGATTTTAATATGAAAAAAGAGAAAAAATTAAAACATTTTATGTTTGTAGATTAAAGAATGAAAATGGAAGTGAAATAATCTACATGAATTTAAGAAAATAAAATATAGGATTTAAGGACAAAGTATTGTTATTAATTAACAGCCATTGCCAAGGGAATTTCCATGTGCGATATGGAAAGGAAAATAAAATAATATAATTTTTTTTCTTTAGCAAATAGAATAAAAGTTATTTGCACGTGTTAAACAAGATATAAAATCGATAATATTCTTCCATGTATAGTGGAAAATTTTCTAATGAATGTACGGCATTTGAGAAATTATGGAAACATATAGACTAGAGGACAAAAACAGAATCGGAACCAGTATACAGAACCAGAAAAAACAGAATGAAAAAACTATTGACGTTTGTCTTGAAGCTCTAAGATATTCTAAAAGGTTTATAAGAGGGTGCTAAATGAGAGTCCTTTATGAGGACTTTTGTATGAGATTTGATACTAAAAAGCAGTGCATCAAAATTACAAAAATCATGGAGTTTCCTAATCAAATTAACAAATGCTTAACTCAAGAACGGGCCTTTCAAGTGATTACTTTATTAAAAATCTCAATTTTAAATAAAACCTTAATATAATATTCCACATGCTTTAAAATATTTCTGTAAAAAAAATCAGCTTTAAAAATTTATGAGAAAGAAGAAGTGGAAAATAGAATTTAGCAAAAACAATGCGTGATGAGAGCTGAAGTTTAAGATAAAATTAAACCAAAAAACCAAACAGAAATAAATAAGATAAAAAAACTTTTACCGAAATCTAGTTACTTTCAAAATGTATAAACTTTATGATGAAAATGCATTTGCAGGAAATGCTTTTAAAATATATCAGGACTTATTCCAAAGTACACATATGCATACAGTTTTTAATACTCATACTTATATAAACTTTTGTTGGTTTATTTACTTTTTTTAATGTATGCGTGTGTGGTTCTTATTAAATTAAATAAAAAAATTTTTACTTTTTTACGACTTTCATAAGTTAAATATTAAAATTTGTGAATTTTAAGACCATATTTTTGGTATAATACTTTATGCCACAAAGACTTCATGCACATTGAAAAAAGATTTTATACAATTTGTACATATATATGAAACTTCAAGTACATGGAAAAAGCAAGTTTGCCACGACTGCATTTCTAACGAATGTTAATGTGGCAGTTGCAGAAACAGTAGAGAACCTTATTTGCATGGAACTCTGTTGGTGTTTCTTCACATCATTTTTTTAAGACAAAACAATAACGTTTAAGTATGAATAGTGTTGTTTTAAAGTAAATGAATTGTTTTCATAGCAGATGGCTTTACTATTAACAATGTAAATGTAATGTTTGGGGAAAATGCTTGTTTACAATACAAACTTAAGCTGTAAAAAGATATTTGTGCAGTTTTGGCTTCTTGCGTAAAACTGCTTCTCGCAGAAGTTTTAATAATTGTTAAAAAAAAAATCTGAGAAAAAGCTAAAATACATAATGAATTTTATATTTTTCTAATTATATATTATATATTTGAAATATGGATCTAATTCCCACAAAACTGTTAAAACGATGCATGTCATCTAGTTACTAAAGTTTTACTTGTACCCGAGGCTTTAATAGTTGTTCGTTCATAAATGCAGTACTATACTGCATCACAGAAGCAAACATGCTACTAAACCAATTTGAAATTTCCAAAACAAATGGTGAGTTCTTCTCTTACCCAGAGTCCATTTAAAGGAAAATCTCCCTTAAACAACAACCAAATGCTGAATTTTTCCATTTTCCTTATATCCGGAATCGACGGCAAGTGTGTTTTGAAATATCAAGCTTCAAAACTTCTCACGTTCTCCTCTTCCAATATCGAAGACAACAACCACTACTGAGGAAAATGACTTAGATCATTCAAAAATATATAATCAAAAATACTTTCAGATGAGAGAGATTCACAGACCTGCTGAATTAAGCCACGAATACTTCATGGTTAATTAATTATATTAGACATAATCTTCATGAGATAAAAATATTAAATATATTTTATTATTGAAAGTTGACAGTGACGTTTCTTTGTTGGGATATAAGGATGAATAGTAAATCGCTTAGATAATACAAATATTGCTGAAGAGTGTAAAGTTTTTGTTCGGTATTTGATACTTTAAATAAACTTCAGTGCGAAAAGTAACATCCAGCAGCTAATTTTGTTCTATTGTTGGACAAAAATGTAGACACCTTGCAAAGGTGTTGGTAACATGTAAAATAGTTTTCCCATTTTCCAGGCAACATTTTCATCTTTCAAAAAAAAACAGCAATAGTCTCGCTATAGTCTTGTCATAGCCAAAGTAATGTGAAGGTTGCTCAGTAAGTCCATGAAATTAAAAGCGAGCCACCACGTAAAATTGATTTCTTGTGGTCCTTAAGCATTATTTTCTAGTGAAAAATATTTTCACTCAGACCGATGCCTTATAAATACTATGAAGACTCTGCACCATCAATTTCAATGGTAAAAAAGTCGATTACGGAAGATGCCGATCGTTCTGGATACCTAGTTGAGGTCTATACAGTCGAAACAATTTAAAAAAATTCACGATATAGTGTTGGCCGATCGTAGATTCAAAACACTGGAGTTCGTGGAAGGTATAAGCAAATCACATGACTTAGTGGTTTCAATTTTGAATGATCACTTGGCGAATGAGAAAGCTTTCCGCAAGATGGAGGCCGCTTTGGCTAAAAATCGACCACAAAAGCAATCGTGTGATAACTTCGCAGGAGTGGTTGGTATTGTTCAACCACAATATGGACGACTTTTTGCACCATTTCGTAATCAAAAAATAAACGTGTATGCAGCACATCACACCCGAGTTCCAAGAACAGTCAAAACAAGAAATTTCTCAAAGTAAATCGGTTCCAAAGAAGAGCCAACAAAGCCATGAAGACCATTTTGTAGGATTCAATTGATAAAATCTACATTGACTGCCTTCAGATTGATAAAAACAATCAATGGAAAATTGCATGACTAACTATTGTATCGATTTAATGCAGATTTAAAAAAATACCGCATTTGGCCAAGAAAAAGTTATTTTCCACCAAGCGATTGTAAATGTGCATTTTTAAACAAGAGTTGATCCCTCATTCGCTTATTGTCCTGATTCGGCCCCAAATGACTATTTCTTATTTTTCTACCTGAAGCAATAATTCGCCGGAAAGAGATTTGAGTCCATTAATGAAATCGTCTTAAAAAAAAAATAAAAATTTTGGAGAAACATTGGGCAAAGTGTATAGAGTTCAAGGCAGATTACGTTGAATAGAATAATTCTTAATTCAAAAATCTGTGTTTCATTTATAATCTCACGGACATATTGAGCCACCCTCTGGTATTATCATCTTCAGTGGACTTAAGGTATTATGAAAAAATCAACTACTGATGGTTTTATGACTGAATTTACTATTATTTTTTTATATTTTGAGACTTCTTTAAAAGAATTTCTTTCCTAATTGGAATAATTTATTTTGAATTTTCTAAATGGATATTTTTTTTTGGAATAAGTGAATTGGTTGGCGAACAGCCATAAAGGTTAAAATAAAATAAATAAATAAAAATATTGAGAACATTAATTGTTATTTATATTTTATGTATTAAATATTATAAAAAGTTTATATTAAAAAAATTTTTAATGAAACTCCCAAAGCAATAGTTTTCTAGGAAAATTTAAGTTTTATTTTATTTTTATAATTTAATCAAAAATATTGATATGTGTGGCACAACAATTTCAACAACCCTAGACTCCATATATAAGAATTTAATAACCAAATAAACGTTTTTGTTGTTAAAAACAAACCCCCTGTAAAACTGTGTAATAACAATCCATTGTTGTTGTCGACAGTAAAATGTAAATTTATTCTATGATATTCAAATCTTTTGCTGATAACAGCATAAAAATGCTGGTTAGAAATAAACCGATTCAACAATACAAGAGAAAAAATTAGTTTATTTAACAGAAATAAAAACTTTTCAATGAATACTTTTACAAATTCAACAAATGAAAAAAAAAACAAGGAACAAGTTAAAAAAATCCCCTTAATAAACTAAAGTATCATACTTATTAAGTCAAGGACATATTTTATGGTTTCTGTGTATGAAACCGTTTTTTATTGTTTTCTCTTTTTTATATAAAACACAGACACATGCATAAGGATAAAAAAGGCCCACATACTTGCGCGAACTTACAAACAAAATCTCTGGTAAATTTTTGAAAAAAGAGGTACCCACAGTACGAGAGGGGGGGGGGGAGGGTGTTTGTTGAAATAAAACATGCAATGTCAACTAGTTTTTACTACTTTTAATTCTCTTTTCAGTTGCAGCTGAAACCTGCAGTAAATTTCTAGGCTTGCAAAAAACTACATTTACCAAAAAAATATATATTTAAAGGTGTGTGTGTTTTTTGCATGAAAAGCAGCAGACTACATGCTCACAAAAAGGCAAAATAGGAAAACAAATTAAATAAAATGTAGCGCAAGGATCTTTTTATACGGGTGTTTAAGTTATAAATGATAAAATGAAACTCAAAGTCATTCAGGCCCTAACAAACTTATACAAAAAAAAAAACAGTTTAAATTTCATGTGGCACTGGAATTGGATATAAGCAGTTATTGGACTTAAAGTGAATTTTAAAAAATGCTCAAGTAGTTGCAGCAGAGAACAAGCTTTTTTACCGAAATTTTTTATTTCAGTTGAGGTGTCTGAAAAGGTCCAGAAAAGTGATTCCTATAATACAGATATTAATGCTCTAGTGAAATTTTTTTATTTGTTATACCAACAGCAACGGAAAACTTACGAATCACAAAAATACATTTCTCTTTCATCCTGCCATTTATCACAAATTTATTTATAGTATTTCGGGCGAACGAGTTATTGCTGTGAGTATCCTTGTACAAGGAGCAAAGAATAGAGTGTCGTGCTAATACTTGTGCAATTAATTCGACCACTTTAGGCATCCTAAAGAAAATGTTCTTTTTAACTTATCTAAAATTTATATCAATTACATGCCTGCAGATCGGCCCTTAGAGTAAACTATCAGGCAACTTAATGTAGGACTGTCCTAATGCAATAAGTATATTATATATCTTTCTCTGTCAAGATATCAAGATCCTTGATCTGTCAAGATCAAAGAAGGATCACACAGTAATCCGGAGTAACACGTTCCTAATCTTTACGTGCGGTACTAAAATATATGCTAGTACGAGTCACATATTATCCTTTTTGTTTCATTCAGGCTACCCGACACCACCACCACAGTATTCCAGCTGGAGATTGTATATATCCCAAAATAGAAGTTGCGCAAAGAGTTCAAGGTTCAATCTCAAATGCTTGTTCAATCGATATTTTAGTTGGTAGTCTGTAAGCTTTCAAGGCCTTTGCTTTAAAGATGGTGAAATAGAAGTATATGCCGGCATGTAATTAATTCCTGGCTCCCACGCAGGAAAGCATTCCGGGTAATGAAATGGCTAGCAAGTATTTAGGCCCAGCCATTTACCTAGTGTTTTTATTTCCTTGATTGAGGTGTCAATTGATTTTAAGGAGTGGTCGCTGAAAAGACGGGACTCAGTTAGTCCTAAATCTCCACCTGAAGAATATACAAGACAATTTGGCCCCTTAATAGCATCCAACATTGAGAGAGTATCGTCGGCACCCTTAGTGATCACCGTTGTATGACACTTTCCCAGCGGTCAGATATCGGGACTGCTCTTTTTTGGCCACTGTAGGAGCTGCTACTACACTTTCCTACGCGACTTACTCTTGTGCGCAAATGAACGCTTAGATATTTGGGCAGATTTTTTTCCGGGAGCTTGAAATGAATAACTAACTGGACTTTTAAGAGTTTTATAGAGTTCTCGTCAGTACATAGGAACAAAGTAAGCCCCTTGGGGATTATATAGAGCCTCATGGTCTGTGAGTGGACCCGAAAACATTTTCTACGGGCTATTCTGTCAATCTAACATAATAAGCCTACATAGTGCTACATAAAGCGCTTTTTGAAATCATTTTGGTCACTCGCAGTTATGCAACGAATGCCTTAAGCCAAGAATCACAATTGCAATTGATTAAGTAAACAGATTCAGCAACGGTATCAAGCTTATTCACGTTGTCGTAAGTATGAGTGTTGGTTGCTGGTATTCACAATTCAGCAACTTCTGAAAACAAGATACTTGCAACTGCACCCTCGACAAAGAAGCTCCAATTGTATTTTTCGAAGGTTTTCTGCAATGAGTACTTTTAATCTATACTTTAACACATATAGTTTACAAACTATGCCTATATGCCAGCAAGAGGACATACATTCTTATAGTCCTTTTAAAAAAGTTTGTGGACTCGGGCGCAAATAATTTTTTGAAAAGTTCAGCATTTATGAAGCAATGCGCTCCAAATCTCTTGAAATTGTCTTTTGGACCTTTGAATTGGCATATGGCTGCATTCGATCATAAGCACCTTAAAGGCTCCAAGATGGATCTTCCATTATCACAAAGTCAAATATGAAAACTGATCTTTATAGGCTTCAACAAAAAATACAAATGGATGACAAACATCAGCACTGAAGGTTTGTTTAATACTTTCCCAAGCTGTAATATCATTTGCTAAGGTATACAGATATTAAGAACAGGGAGTTTTTGGCACTTCTTTCAGGTTATTAAACAGTATTCACGATATTTCTCAATCAATTATTTAAAAAGCAATTTGTGCTTATTGTGTGGTTAACTGTCTGCGAGTAGCTCACGTTTAAAAAAATGGTTAAAGTGTGCTGACGAGAATTGTAAAAGGCTAAATTCATAATAAGAGAAAAAATTTTTTATTATATTATTGTACGTATCAACGAGTTCCTTCTGTTTTTCATGAGTTCAGCTAGAGTAAATCAAATAATAGAAATTTAATTTTGAATATCACAGCAGTGAAATTTATCATTCACATTAAATTGTATTTATATCTCTGTTGCATTTTTTTTCTCTCATATAAATCCGTTTCCTTTTTAATTTTTTTTAATTTTTCATATCCCTCAAACAAGTCTATCTTCATAATATTTACCCATTTTATATTCCTTTCTTTCCTTTTTATATATACTCGTACATTATGCCTTAACAAGTCCTTGGCTTTTCATATATGTGCCATTGTTTGAGCATGTATTGGTGCGTTTAAGTGCTTTAGTGTTGATGTTGGTATAGAATGTGAGAGTGTTCTTCCAACTGCTGTTAATTAAGGCATGAAAAATGTGTAAAACATTTATTTCATTTTCATTTTAAAACATTTTTGTGTGTGTTTTTAATAGAGTGTTGGTTTTAAATATGCGTTTATTTTTTAAGTATTTTTTTGCCTTTATTCATCATGTTTAAGTTTAATATTATTTTGCTCTTATTTACTGGCCTTGTTGTCGGATGTTTAAAAGGAAAATGGTAAATGGGGTTTGATCTTGCATTTAATTACACTGTGTAATTAAAATAATGTATATTAATATATTTCGTGTTAAGAGTGATTGGTGGTATATAGAAAATTTTAAGCCAGAAAAATTTTTCATAAATAATTTGTTAATAGAAGACCCTTTGGAAATAGTTACCAAATCTCTTGAAAAATTTTGCTTGGCTTCACTTCTCATATTTCATTCTTAACTGAATAATTTATGGCAATTTTGTACGCCTATAGCATTTAATATAATTATGGAAAGAATTTATTTTATCAGAAAATTAATTTTCAAATCATTATAATCTTATTAGATGGGACGTATGATTTAACATATTTGTATTATAAATCAGAAGCCTTGTAATTCGAAGCTTCTTTCAATGATTTTATTAATTTATTTAATTGCGTTGTTTGCAACAACCTAAAAATATATTTTTATTTATTAAGATTAATATGTGATAATTTGAATTTGATATTTTTAAACAAAAATTTATTTATTGTCTTCAAAATAAGCTGTTCACAAGTCTAACTTTTTTGTTGATTTAGGTAATAATAAATGAATGCCCATTGAATGATAAACTTTATATAAAATTAAGGACATCAGGGATAATTCCCTTTTTCGGAAATAGTTTTTGCTTAAATTGGGTTCGGTAAAAAGTGTTCATTTGATATTAGCGCTTACGTTTCTATAAAATTATAAAATATTTATTTATATATATATATATTTAATTGCTTAGTGAAGTTCACTAGGAAAAAACGTTCATTATGTTATTATGTATATCAAATATGACAAAAGAAAATGTTTTTGCATTAAGAATTGCTTGTTTAAACTTTCTTCCGGACAGATAAAATCACAGGATTGGAATGAATGATTTGAAACAGTTCAAGTCGATGTTGTAACGGCAAATATGTCAAATATGCTTTAAACAAATCATAAATTTTCCTTAATTTTCCTTAAAAAATTGATTGAAAATTTTTACAAAATTTTTTGATGCTTTAGATGTGATTAAAAAAAACAACTAATTAATTCAGGAAATGTTTTTTTTCAGACCAGAATTACTGCTTGACTTGACTGACAAATCAAAATTATTTTACAAAAGTAAAACATATTTAAGAAAATTGTCCTCAAACTATATTTTTGTTTTATGTTTTGCTCAATAAAAGAAAGTTCTACCAATAATTTATTTACTTAAATATTTGGCAGTGGTAAAGTAAGAGTCTCTTGTCTAAATAACAAACAACTTTAACATTTTAATTTTTTTAGTTATTTATTTCACTTTTTGAAATGTCTAACAGAACTTCTTAGAAATATATATATATATATATATATATATATATATATATATATATATATATATATATATATATATATATATATATATATATATATATATATATATATATATATATATATATATATATATATATTAAAGCAACAAATCTAAAAAAACGAGGGAAAAGTGCTCCCCATTTTTTAAGTCTTAATAAAAACTGGAGATACTTAAGCTGGTATTTTTATCACATTAATCGTTTTACCATGATGACATGAGTTTTACTTAAGATTGAAAAATAAGCCACCCATGTTGATGAAATATTTCGTGCTTAGAAACTAATACTAATTCCACTGTGAGTAATAATATGTAATAAATTTTTCTTAGATGCCTTTAAAAATAGATGGAATGATTATATTAAACCATTACTACTAATTTGTTTTAAACTCAAACTGAATTCTTATTTCGAATGTTCATGTTCGTTAAGATACAAACACAGTGTTGCGCATATATGCATATGTGTTCAAAGCCTTTAAATCTCCTTTTCTATTGTGCTTTTTAAAAATGCACCGGTTCATGACGTCATAAATGCGGACGAAATGACTTTTCCAAATAACTTACATCAAAATGTATTGTGCTGTTAATTTTCACCCTTAAAACGTTTGTTAAATTGAGACTTCAATATCGGTAAAATGTGTCAATTTTTTCCATATTTTTCATACCTATAGCATAAACGCACGATAATTTGATCAAAAATATTTTTCTCTGTGAAAAATAGAAATGAATATGAGTTCAGCGATAATTAAAACTTTTTTCTGAACAATATGTATACCAACCAAATAATGCAATATATAATTTTGCAAAATACCCACTGATGCTTACGCATATCGTCTCAGTTTCAGAGACAAGGAAAAAGTCTTCAGTTGCTTATCTATTTTCTGGCTTCTGTCTATGTATCTACATGTACACGCTACACGCAACTATAAGAAACATATTGTAATGTAGCCATAGTGGTTCGTACATCAGGACACAAAAATCTTTAAGTTTTCTCTGCTTAGTAACCTTAAATAATTATAGATTGCGGTCTATACTACGAATAGTTCGCCAATAACATCTTGGGGCTTGTAGCATATGAATAAAAATTTAATTTTCTGAAAGACAAGAAGACTCTTCTCGACTTATTTGTTCTTATTATTTTGCGACAGAATTTTTTGCAATCCCCCCATTGTGTTGAGTTGAGGGTATATAATTGAATTTATGGTACATGGTGAAATATTACGTATACGCACCCTTTTTGTACTAAAACTACTGCATACTTTTTTGGATCATTAATGCGTTACTGTTACTCTGTGCGTATGATTGATATGCAACTACATGCAATAATCGTGCGCTGTATGTTGAAGGACACTATATTTCACAAAGTAATTATGTTGTTTGACTGATTATAATTTATAAAATTAATTATAATTTTTATTCTCGTATTTAATAATTAAAAATTTGTTTGTTGGTTATGGTTATAAAAAAATCAAAGGACTCACAACGAATATATATAGACATTGGAAAAACTTTTCCTTAAAACTGAATTATAATAATTTATCGTAAACGGAAAAAAGTGTTCAGATAATTAGGGCTTTTTTCAAATACGTGTATACAACTTATTTACCCTTTGTATGAAACTAAAAACAATTTAATTGCAACTATAGGGTATCAAAATAAAACCTGCATTAAAACGACATTTATAAAATACAAAAACCTTCTCCTATTTTCTGAAACAAATAGCCAACAATTCAAAAAAAAAATTATCAAACAAATAAATATATGAAGATAATGTAAATGTCAACAAATTTAAGTAAAATACATTATATATAAATATATAAAACTACCGATAAAATCTTAACAACCACAACTATACAACAACCTATATTCTATAATATCTACATTAAAATAAAAAAGTGTGTTTATGTGTAAATTTCATTTACACATTTCTTCAACTAAAATAGATGATTTTATACAACTCACACATCATGACAAAAATAAATGGTTTTTTCTGAACAAGCGAAAAAAAGTCATATAAAATTTTTTTTCTGCAAGGGACACAAAAATGCTGAAAAGCTCTGATACGATCCTATTCTGAAATAATAAAGTATTCTTGTCTTTCTATTTCAATAATAATTTTTTTTTTGTCATATAATTATAATAATACCGACGATTTATTACAGAATTTGAATAGAGATTTCTCCAGGTGTGAGAACTTTTTGTATAATTATTTATAAATCCACAGACTACACGCAGCATTGTGGCATATATGTAGGTTTTCATTGTTAAATAACATGATCTCGGCATTAAGACACAGACCCACACACACTTTGAATTGTGCTGCCATAATAAAGAAAAGTTAAGTAATTAAAATATTTTATTCCCACGAAAGGCAAGGTAAGAGCTTAAATAGAAATAAACCATAAATCCAGGAAGAAGCTGCTTCTACCATTATTATTGTTCTCGTTGGCACTATATTTAACAACAAGAACATGAATTTAATATAACCCAAAAAATTAAATAAAGAAATCTGTGTCCTTGACAATTTACTCAAACTAAAGCTGTTTTGTGTTTGACATATTTACACATACACGGACGCATAGACGAAGGTAAATAAATACAAGTAGGTATGTTCACATGTGGGCGTGCATATTTGTCATATGTATATCCGTTTGCTTGCAAGACTTTTTGCTGCCAGCTTACGTTTTTTTCCTTTTTGACAGAGAGAGATTAAGGTCGAGTGTGTTTTTGGAATTTATGTTATTAAAATGAAAAGTCAGTTGAAGTGCTGGCAGCTCTTTGTGACATAAGAAGATTTAATTATTATTATGAAATATTTTAAAGACCTTTAATAGCAAAATTTTAAGTTGTATTGGAAAATCCGCCTTTATGTTAAAAGCTGCAGTAATTCAGTAATTCTGCCAAATTATGTTTTCCTATATATTCAATAATCTATAAAATAAAAAGTGAATAGACAGAAAAGTCATATATAAGAGCTACAAAAGCAAACAAGAAATTCTTTTCAACATTATTTACATTAAATGCGTTAATACTGTTCTTTTATTAAAATTCTTTTAACACATTATCCTTCAATATCGAAGAACTTTGAATAAAAATATATAATTTACAAAACAATAATTCGTAATCCTTTTTTCTTTTTCAGTAAAAATATCAGACAATACTTGGAAAAAAACACAAGGTAAGTTTAATAATTTAAACCATATTTGAAACAACAAAAAAACATTAAAAATTTATCCATCAATTTTTATATTTTAAATTTTTACAAAGAATATTCTTAAATAGATGTCTATCAAAGTTTAAGGATTTCATTGAAGAAACTTCTTGCCAATTTCATATTAATAAATTGCTTAATATTGAAATTCATTATTTGGGATATTCTCCCCACAACAAACTTTTGATTAATAAATTGCTTAATCTAAAGCAAAAGCAAACGCAACAGCATCAGTATTTAATAAATTCATTAAAAAAAAGCTGAAACTAATCGTTGTGGTCACAATCATCTTTATGAATAGGAGAAAATTACTTATAAAATAGTGTTTGTGTGTGTGGGTGTCAATGGTATCTGTGTACACAGGCAAATGTTTACACAATCAAGGGAGCTTTTATCGTAACAAGTAGAAAAATTTCTTGAACTTTATGATCGTATCTATTTATAAGCAGCACTTTTTCGATCGAAAAAATAAATTTTACTTAAAAAAACGAATCTTTTCCAAAGTGATAAAATGGAATTAAAAATAATTTGGTCGTAAGGTATTTTTAAAGAAAATGGATTAATTATTAATGCACGAGAAAATGTAGTCCGAGTTATCTGTTATTTAGAATAAATAATGAAATTTAGCTTTCTGTGAATGAAATAGAAGGAGTAAAAAATATTTTAGTGCTGCTGTCCTTCAAAAAAATTGAGTTTTTCTATTAAACAGGACTCTATCCCTTTTGTATTATGATTAAATCTTTAGTTCTAGCTTTGATTTTTATTATTTATGTTCATCAATTTTCCAAAGTAGTGTTCCTATGATTTGATATTGTTTATATGCCAATAAGTTCCAGTATCCTTTTAAAAATGATAAAAACCAAACAAGTGAACACTAGTGATGATGCTGTAGCGACATTTGAAAGACCTCTGCTACTGCTGCATTCTGCTACCGCTTTCAGTTTATCAAATGTAGTTTCATATCAAATATAGTCTAAGGTATTTATAACTTTAATTTTAAAATTCATGCCTCCAAATTTCAATTAAACCTAGACAGTTCTAAATAATTGAAATAAGTAAAAACTTTTTAGGTAACGTGTTGTTTTTTAATTCTTTTATTTGTGGCGGGTTTTCCTGCTCGTTTATCTACGAATAAATAAGAAATAAAGAAATTTTTGAAACTCCTTTAGTACAAATAATTAATCACTGACACCCCAAGGGCGTCTAATACCTGACAGGCTGG
This sequence comes from Germaria angustata, assembly GCA_963681545.1. Taxonomy (NCBI): domain Eukaryota; kingdom Metazoa; phylum Arthropoda; class Insecta; order Diptera; family Tachinidae; genus Germaria; species Germaria angustata. Next base: position 6,212,195 of record OY812999.1, on the reverse strand, counting down.
AAGGAAATAAAATATTATTATTAAGACATTCCAAGCCATCCACGATTTTATAATTTGAAATGTTCATGTACAATTGCAGTCTCATATTTTATCTGTTGGTATTTCGATAAAAAAATACACTGTCGGATGCCTACAAACTGGTTAAAATTCCCTGACGTTTTGTTAAGCCCCAAAGACATAATGATATATGAACTGATAAGCTTAGAGAAAACAATAAATTTTAAAGCTCTACTCGTTCAAACAATGAGTTTGGGAACATGTCAAGAAGTAAATAAATTTCAGTATTAAGTATTTCGCTTTATAAATTTTATTTGATTTACCTACAATAACTAAATACGGGAAGCAAAACAAACATATTCTTTTTAATACTACAGCACATCTTCTACAAAAATTGTTATTTTAGCCACTGCCTGGCTTCTTTTTCTACAGCCAGTGTCATTAAAAAAATGACGACGAACTGGATAATTGGCCTAATTGTGTATTTCATCAGATCCAACATATTTTTATGACAATAAAATTCAAAGTTTTTTATTTCATATTCTCCCCACGTTTTGTGAATTTTTTGTTTAATTTTGTTCCAGGGACTCGTCTTTTTTATTAGAAATAAAAAAAATATCAAGATATTAAAAATTTCTAATTGGTGGTGAAAATATAACAATTACTTACAATTCAAGATTATTATATTACATTAATAAATTAATTTCTTAAATATTTATGTAACATCAATAAATCGATATATGATACACAAACTTTTGTAAAAGCTTTTTTCAAAAAGACACACTGCTTTCAATGACCATCTTATAAATTTATTATTTTGTTTTTTGTTGAAAACAAAACAAAATTTGCATTCAAATATTGAAAATTTCACCTTTCTGAAATACGAAACTAGAACCAAAAACATCTATTTTTGTCACCTGGTGCCAAGTGTTTTACAAAAACTGTTGCCTACTTTCATGGATCAGTAGTGTCTAGTGCGAATGAGTAACCTGGAAATGCATTTAATAATCATACGCTGTTCGCAAGATCCAATTTATACTTTTCGAAATTTAAATTAGCGAACGCCGTTTATATATAAAAATCATATTATTGAAACCTTAAGTCCTTAAGTATCGCTTAAAATAAAATCGTCTTAAGCTAAAACCCGCTTAGGTGTACCACATTTTGTTTGTTAAAGTAAAAGATTATAGAAAGAAATATGTCTTAAGAGACACTGCACAGCAAGGCCGGCTTATTTCAATCATATTACATGCTTACATCAGCTTATAAAATACATTAGAGTTCTGAGTCTGTACACATTATTTGATTTATGTGTCTGATATTTTATATTTTTGACTAAAACAACATTTTTGAAAGTGCGTTTAAGCGAAACGATTTTTACTTATTCAAACTGTGTTTGAATTGAAGTCTTGCTTAAGCTAAAAGGTTTTGATAGAATTTTCCATTTTTTCTGATCTGAAAACGAAGTTAGATAAAAGTCTGTCTGAATACCTAAATGTTTTAAGTTTATATTACATTCTTTAAAAAAGTTATTCCCTTCTTATGGAGAAATCATTCCATCATTTTAGTTCATGCAGCGCTGCTCATTTATCATTCAGTATGTCTTCAAGGTACACAGTACTTTCCAAGCAAAGAACAGACATTTTCTAAGTAGTTTTTTAAACAAATTTTTAAATTTGATTTTTGTTTTCAAATCTAAAGTCTACATTTTAGCATCTCGCTAATATTTATGCCAGCCCATCAACATGCACTCAGCTATAGTCAAAGCTTCCCGAATTTATATAATTCGAATATATAAAGGCTTATTTAGTTTTGTTGAAAATCTTTTAATTGAAAGTTGTTTACTAACTTTATAGACCAATAAAGCAAATATTTAAGTAAATTTTCAACATATATTTGGACTCTTTCTGATAAAATCTGAACTCCAATATACTGAGGCCTTCAATATGAAAAGAAAAGCACTATATCACAAATATTTCATTTACATTACCTTAAATTCATTAATAAGCAATTAATGAATGAAATATTTGTTGTGAATCAATTTTAATATTGTCCGCATTCTACTACCACTGAAAGCACAATCAACAATGGTCGCAGTGCAAAAGGCCATCCTGGACCAAACCCCCATTACATTACATTACATTACCACTGAACTTTGTTATAGTCAATAAATGTGTTATTAAGCTTAAGAAAAAACTTTTGTGGAGAAAATTGCTAAGAAAAATGTTATTTCTTATACCCAGTAGTGCGATTCAGTAACTTTTAAAGACTGAATAGTGGTTAAATATAACAACAACTAGTGTGGTTTGCACTAACCATTGTGCGATTCACTAACTTCGTTTTAACATCTTTGTTATAATTTGATATCAAGTGGCATCTCTGTTACAATAAGAGAAAAACACAAAGAGGAACAGAAAAAAAACAAAAGAATTTGTGTCGACCAAGCAGTGTATAATAATATATTTTCATGAATTACTTTAATTATGATTAATAAAAGTAAAATTCTATAAGAAAATAATATAAATGACATTGTATATCCAAATATTTTTATAATTTTACGTATTTGCTGCAAAATAACAACTTGCCCTCTTTGCAAAAGAGTACGTGCTTCTACTGAACAGCTGACTTGAATCGTTTCGTTAACCACACAAAAATTACTGCCGTTAAGATAATGCCAGCGAATGTGGTTAAAAATGTTACTGAATAGCAAAACCTTTAATTTTGCTGTTAAAATTTTTAACCAACTCAACAGTCTTTAAATAAAGTTACTGAATCGCACTACAGTACTGTAACTTTAACATTCTATTGTGTGGTTAGTTAAATAGAAAAACAATTATTTTTCTATTGCTTCAGCACGATAATTGCTGGCGATAGAGTTTTTATGTTCCCCTCATTGTTTTCCTATTTAGTGGATACGTGCCTTCATCTTTTTTCCACGAAATATTAGCGCTTATTTAATATTATCAAATATATTTTATTTTAAGTATTGTCAATGAGCTTCGTAGACTAGTAGGTAGTGTACTATACTCGTAGTGCGAAGGTCCCAGGTTCGAATCCTGCCGCAGAACTCTGGCAGTTTGTGTCTGATAATTAAAAGGGAGCGCACAACAAGCCTTCACTGGCTCAAGTGTATGTCGTATGACATGGTCTGTCACACCCCTCCAATCAACCTAACCTAACCTAACCATTGTCAATGAGAAGTTTTGATCTTTTCTATCGATCTGGAAATATATAGTTTCCATTTCAGGAACACTCCCGGTATGTACGTCTAATAAAAGGCAACATCCTTTTGATGCCAATTAACATTTTTGCAATGGAAATTAAATTTTTGTCTGGTGGTCTTTCTATCATCTTTCTATCGCTTTTAAGATTTTAATGAAGAAACGACTTTCGGTTGTGTGGCTAAAGAAGCTGCGCAAGCATAAAATTTTTATGATTTCGGCGTTAGTTGCGGTGGAACTAGATTTTCTTGCTTCTGAATGTAACCAGTAGAGTTTTAATATCTGAAAAATGGCTGTTTAGTCTTTTTCAATGATTTTGCAAATGCTTTTGCCGTTGTGCATGAGTCTTGATCGATTATCTTTAAACTTTCCTTACTGGCCGGAATACAACTTAAAGCAACACTTTTAAATCATCTAAAGCTGGCCGGAATACACCTGCTTATATACCTGAATGATCCATTGTTAAATCGCCTAAAGCAGTTAGCGCATGGCTTCTTATCTAGAGCACAATTACCGTAAGATCCCTGCATTTATTAATAAATAAAACTTCCTGCAAATGTTACTATTGTGTTAAAAAATAATTTTTTATTTCCAAATCTTCTAAAAATGCTTCGTGCCACTCTTGTGCTATTTTTGATCTTCACAGTTTATAACATAAAATTTTTAAATTTTTTATCTATATGATTTTTCCAGAAACTACAGAATTGATTAAGACGGCAACCATTGAGTTCAGGAATAAATTTAGTTTTTTCCTTTTTCCATATTCAATGTCTTTTTGTTAGTTTATGCTACCAGCAGTATTGCTTCACTCACAATTCCTATTTTTTCCAAACGCAAATCAAAAATTTAGAATAGTTGAAAAATAGTACAAATATTTTTTCTATGAGCTTGTAATAGAATCTGAGATAATAAAGATTTGTATGTTTTTTCTTTTCTATTTTTATTGTATCTGTATGTATGTATTTGTGTAGCATCTGCCAGCAGTACAATGAATGTATGAAATGAAAAATGTTATTTTTGTGTGCAACCTCTTTACAAGCACGAACGATTTCTTGCTGGTAACAATTTTACCGCCTTTTTTCCATATTCTGGAAAAGTTATACTTATTCAATGGCAGCAGGACATCATCATCATCATTATCATCATCATCATAATCATCATAAATATCATCATTATGTCGACTTTAGGTATTTGGTACTTAAATACTTTTGAAATATCGATTTGTGTTGTATTGCATGCTGATGTAGGAGTGTGTTGCAAGGAGTGGGTAAATGTGCAAAAGTTTTTATTTCTTTTGTGTCAAGTGTGTTAGTTGAAAAACCTTGATATATATGGCAAGAAAGAAGACAAACTATTAACTACTGAAGTGAAGTGGAACATAAATAACAAAAGTATTACATTATCAGGAGCGAGAATAAAACATTTATCGGAAAGTTTTATTTGAGGCAACATTAATGTAATCAATATCCTAATGTTCATCACAAGCAAAATATTCTTGCTTCATAAGTTTTAATCAAGCAGTGAAATAAAAAATCAATTTTAATTAAATAAGAAATGTATTGAAGAATTTGATCAAATGCACCATTTTGTTCCTGTTGTTTGTCATATGATTTAAAAATGTGTATTTTGTTATAATTATTTCTACAAACGTTAAGTTTTGTTTTGTATGTGACACTCTTTTAGTGGCTTCCTTTGGATATAATTTATCAAAAGAATGTGTTTTCCCCCCCCAAAATAAAATCTCTTTAATGTTTCGTAATGAATAGAAAAATTAAGAAACAATATCCCCTCAAAATAATCTCAAAATAATTAATGTTGTATTCGAGCCATAAATTTCCATTATATTGTAATATACCCAGGTGGCTTTTTATTTTATTCAATAAAACTAAAAGCATAAATGAATGTATGTAGTATGTACTTGTGGGCTTCTCGTTTCTTCAATTGGAGTATAAACATTATTGATCTTTTTCTTATATGAAAAACAAAACCAACAAATAAAAATACAAAATAATCAAAACAATGTGTACTAAATGGGAAATAATTCCTAAAATATATTATCTTTTCTTTCATCTCCAAGTTATATGACATGAAAAATTACTTTTTATTTCCCAGGAGACAACAATTCAGGATAATATACATACATATATACTTGGTCACAAGGCTCTGCTGCGGAATAGGTGTAAGACCATTTGATTTCTATTTTCTCGTACTTTGCTTCAATAAAATATTCATAACAAAAACAAAACAAACGTCAACAAACTTAAAGTTGGAACATAAAACAAACTTTTCTGTCTCAAGACTCACTGTCAATCTTTGGAAGGTCTTCTCACAAATTCATTTTCTTGAAGTTTCATTGTTTCTATTTGCTACGGACAACTTTGTGCAAAGAAATTCTTTTAAGTCAAGTGTTATTGTTTAACATCAGAGGCAAGATTTGAAGAAGTTTTTTCTTTAATACTTGTTAGACTTCTAAAAAACCAGAAATGTTAGAATAACTTTCACTTCATAAAAAAAATATATAAAAAGACATATTTATGATTGTTAATGTACTCAAGCAAGGCAGCCAAACTCTTCTTACGCAGATGTCCTTGCGAAAATTAATCTGCTGTACCAATTATATGGTAGAACACATGGGCCATTTCACATGTTTATTGTGACCATATTCAGATTAAAAAAAAAAATAAGATTAATATCATGTACACAACTAATTTAGCATAAAATTAAGTTTTTTACAAGCTGCAATATGCCATCCATAGCATCAAGCTCGATTATAAAAAGTTATTGTGAAAATAACAAACAAACCGAGAGAGTGCTTTTAGTCCTTTTTCTTGAGAAATGTTACCCTCATTTATGTAACGACTTTTTGGTTTGTATTAAACGAGGAAGGCCAATTGATTTGAGACTCTTAAAGTTGTACTTCTTTTCAATTCAATTATACCAAAAAGTATTTAAAAAAACACATACAGCAAATGGATTGTACAATCCTTTTGACAAAAAAGTAACACTTTAAGTAGAAGGCATTAATTGCCTGAGGGTTACTTTTCCCTATAAAACAAAAAACAAAACAAAAAAGGGAATTTATATGCTGTATAAATAAAAAATATACAAATCATTTTAAAAAACTAAGAAAACGTATATCTTATTATCCTTAGATTTATTTGTCATCGTATTTACTTCCTAAACACAGCAAAGTTTGTGCTTGTTTCTCAATCTTCAAGGGTTTTGCGTCTCACCTAAGCGCCTAGTTATAGCCTCCCCGGCTAATTATATCGAGGTATGACTTTGGTTCATGTGAAATTTTCTATTAACGAAAGTATTTATCGCTTAGCAGTTTCTGTAGAAATTACTTCAAGCAATTTGATGCACTGTTGTCCACATTTAAGTTTAAAATAGAAAAAAGAGATATTTTCCAAATAATATTTTTTTGAAACCGATTAAACGAACCAAATAAAAGTTTTGTTTTTATAACCTTAAAGTTTCCAAAAACTAAAATTCAATTCAAAAAATCAATTGAAACAGTCTGCAGAATTGTACGAACATTGCCATCCCTGGTGGTATGTATTACTGAAGGTAACAAAAAGCAACGAAAAAAATTTTAAAATCTCCTGAAATTGTAGATTTACACCCTTTTCTATCTCCCCCTTAAGCTTCACAACTCCGATAACATCCAAAATATGAACTTTTGCCCTGAAAGTCAATTCAAAAAGGCAGCGTGAGAATCACTTCTTGAATGGTATTAGAAAAGTAATGTATGAAATGGTACGTGAAATGTTAATCACATAAAAATATTCCCTAAAAAAGCGGATCTTCTGCAGGAGGATAATAGGAAAGGTATTAGGGAATTCGCAAATAATTGAGTAGTGGGGAATAAAAGATTGGCAAACTTTCATGCTACAACATGCTAAAGCCACATACTTTGGTATTAACCAAGATCACTGTTAAGCATGAACGACAGGTCTATACATGTCTGATGTATGTATTGTACGGTACGCCCTCGCATTCGTCAACAATATGGGTCTCAGGCTGTTGCAAAATCTGATTTTGTCGCAATGTCCGAGTAAACATTTTGTGTATTAGAACATCAAATACATTCAAGGAAAATTTTATTTTTTCTATAAAAATATATTTAAAAAAATACATAAATCTAATAAAAACTCTTATTTCCGTAAGCTAATAAGTTTTATATAGGAATCTCAGTAAAATGTGAACTTCCTTCCATCTTACAAATGTTGCGACTAGGATCGTTTCTCATAATTTCAGCATAATTTTGTCATTGCAGGATGTACTCCTTTTCGATTCTTACTTCCTTATTTGAAAGTCGTCTTCATTTTGTCCTAGAAATTTTTTTTTATTTACTCTTCATGATGTCAATTAAATGCAGGCATATAATCAGCATAGTGAATAACAAACAATACATTATTTAAATAATTATTTTGCAGAATACCTGAAATAATATTTTATTTCCCTTTTATTGTTTTGTGAAACTCAATAAAGTTAAACCTAAAATAAACAAATATCCTGAAGATGGTACTCAATGAGTGTACCGAAATATCGATTAAAAAATTAAAAGAAAAAATAAATTAAGTTTATAAAGTTAAATCTTACATACGAGCAGCACTTACAAATGAAGTTTGTTTTGTGTAAGAAAATATTTTTGAATCATTTAAGATGAAAACCAAACAAAACAAAGTCTCTCCGGTCCGATCACATTCACAAATTGAAATTATTTTAGCCAGAAACGCGTACTAAAATGAGCTGATTGAACTGAGTTAACAATAAGTTGAGAATAGAAATATTACTGATAGAATAATTTTCCAAGGGCAAAAAGCAAAATTAGCAGAAATTAACAACACTAGGTTAGGAAAGGTTAAATTAGACTGGATGTTCAAAGGCCTCATATAGACCAGAAGTGATCCTTAGCAATACCAGTGAATGACAATAACCATATCAGTATATGGTATCAGAGTTCCAAAGCACTACTATGCAGATTTAGAAAATCTTAGCGGTCTACACAGTCCTATTCTCGTTACAAGTTCAAGATTCCGAAAAGTGTGACAACAAATAACTCTATATCATTCATTCCTTCTTCTATACATCTCCTGCAGATGCTATAGATCATCTGTCCCATTTGAACAGCATACAAAGCTGTCTATCAGCGTTCAGTTAATACTCCCACAAAAAATCTAAAAACACTTCTCGTTAGGAACTTTAACAATTTAGGGTTCAATGTGCTCATAAAAGAATTACAAGTCTTCGCATTACACAGGACTTTCTTCGCTTCATGCCTCAAACAAGAGTCTATGATCCGACATGAAAACTATCGATGTCTCTTCATTTTACATTAGCAATCAATAATTTCGAGAAAATAAATTTATTAAATGTAAATCAATTTATTAGGATAATTAAAGCCCTATTATAATTAAATTATTTATTATTTCATATTTCAAATACGCCCAATTGAATTATTAAGCCTTTTAGTCATTTATTGTTTCTTTTAAAAATTTATGGAGTTTTTGTGTTGCTTTTTCTCCTCAATAATTTTTTTGTTGTTTTTTTTTTGTTGTTGTTGCTATTTGACTTTTTTTCTTTCCCAGTGGGTCCTAGTTTCCATGTTGAAACGGACGCTGCATCTATTTATACATTTTTCTGCTCTGTTTTTCTCCCTCATCTATTGTTTAACGTTAATTGCTGGATAAACAATGAAAATCGTGAGACGAATTATGTAAAAGAAAAATTAAAAATGAAAGAAAATTCAAGAACTTAGAAAAATAATTTGATGGAACACAACAGATTGCGCCGGCCAGTAATTTAGCGAGTATTAAAATGTAAATAAGTTTGGTAATAAATGTAAATATTGTTTTAACAAATTTCTTATTTTTATACCGCCATTAAGGTCTTGTTACGGCAAGTCCCCATAGATCAAATATTTCGTATTTTTTGTATTTTGTGTTTTCTTTATTTTATATTAAAAACAAAATTTCTACTTAAGCTTCTTTGCTCTCTAGTCTATCTGCTCTATGCCATGCTTTATCCTGAGCAAATGTGCCAATTATTCGTAATTTAGGGATGTTATTGACGATCACTGAAATATAGGCTTTTCATCCACTAAAGGCTTCTTGGTCTAACTAATCGGGCAGGAGTATATAATAATTCCTTTTGGTTACAAAACTTTTCACTCCAATATTGTTTTTTTTTATTTTTTTTATTTTTTTATTGGGCTAGTACTCAAGGGACGACCCCTATTTATGCAGTGCATTGTGCTGGAACTAGAAAAATAGGACATGGTAACCAATTTTGATTAAGTGACATGAGATGTGGTATTTAAGTTGTAAAAAATTAGAACAATTATTACCAAATGATAAAGTATTTATATTTGATGAGTTTCGGAAGGAAAAATATATGCAAGGACATGCATATTCCCCATTTATATATCCTTATTTTTTAAAAATCTAACTTTAACATAAATTATAAAATAAATTTATAGCGAAAATAAACAATTATTTGCCATTTTGCGACTTTCATTTTTTGCAAGGACATTCCTACCTCGTGTATAGTCTTAATTAAAATTTCAGATTTATACGTTAATTAACAAATTTCTTAAAAATTGCAATTTATTGAAGGAGCGGTAGTATGTACAAAAAATTAATATAAAAAATGTATCCTTGAAGATTTAGGGGAACATGAAATAACTCGAATAATTTCGATATGGCAAATAGAGAATATATTATTTTTTAAGACGCTATGAAATATTTTGCATAAGAAATAACTCCTTTTATAATAAAGAACTATAGGCATAATTTTGTAAGTCACGTCGACAGGTGTCGTTTTAGAAATTTTGAACATTTATTTTTGTTTCCCATATAAACTTTCCCTTGAAGAAAAGCGTTGAAATTCAACCGTTGCTATGTCTATTGAAACTTTGCAAATTTTTAAATTAAAAACAATTAAAAATTTTTTAAACTTCAACTTAATCTATTTTTTCAAGCTTAAGGTCTTTCCTCTTTAACTTTATGTATATTTCGGTACTCTTAAAGTACCATTTCCGGGATATCTTTTTTTCGTATTTTTTGTACAATCTTCTTAATTTTAATCTTCAAAATATTCTTTAACCGAAAGCGGTCAAAATTTTTTAGGCTCTAGAAAATATTTACCAATTTATTTAATAAATACCAATAAAATTTTTGCGAATTCCTTTTAAAACAAACATTATTAATTGGACTCACGAATAATTTCTGTCGCCTGTCAGTCTTTCGATTAATGCATTCTTTACTTGTGAAGAGTCTTCTTGTGGCACTTTGCTCGTCCAGTTTTTAATGGAACCTTTATAGTATATGATTTTCCACGAATAATTTCTGCCGCCTGTCAGTCTTTCGATAAATGCATTCTTTACTTGTGAAGAGTCTTCTTATGGCACTTTGCTCGTCCAGTTTTTAATTGAACCTTTATAGTATATGAATTGTCTTTGATATTCTCTATTCTACATCTCTATGCTCCATTATAGATTTATGTTGTAGTTGTTGTTTTGTTTAACAAAAGCATAAAAATTACTCAAGGGAATTTAATTTGTTATTGAAACAAAATTGAAGAGCGTGTTCTTGAACAAACACTCCAATAGATGGATTTTGCCTCCGCAAAAGAAAATCTATTAAATTTTCAAGAAAAGCCGAAGAGTGAGGAATTTGGAAATGAAATTTTGCTTGAAAAAATGTGAAGTAAAAGCGAATATTTGTTTATATGAACAGGCAGAGCCAACTTGGAATTTATTTGTGGCCAGTTATTTACAAATTGCTTAGAAAATTTACAAAAAAAAAAAAAAAAAAAAAAAAAAAAACATTGAATTTCCTCGTATTCTTCATTTTATTAAATTTTTGGTGTTTTTTATTTCATTAAGTTTTATTGCTTTCAGTTCATGCATATTTGGGAAGTTGTTTTTTAATGGAAATTAACTAAATTATTTTTAATTTGCTTAAGCTTTTGCGTTTAATTTTTATTTCATTTAATTTTTACAGAGTTCTATGCTTTGGCTGTAGAAAATTTTTGATTTATGAAAATGTGGGAGATTTTAATATCATCATGTTTTCCCAGTTATTAAACATTAAAGTTGAAACTAGAATAAAAATAAATATATTCCATAACTTTTTGTGGTATTGACAATTGTGTTGCATGCCATATTTTATTAATTATTTAGTGTCCTTTAAATCAGAGAAAATTCTAGTAAAAAATTATTTATTATTATACTATGCTGCAGACCTCAAAGAACACTATTAAATATTTATCTCGTAAAAACACTGTAGAATATTTTTAGAATCAATTTATAAATTCATGGAAATTTGAGGATTTTTTTTCATTTGTTGACTTTTCATTTGAAAATCAAACGCTTGAAAAATCACGCTAAATAATTTGCATAATTTTTACTTTTTTTAAGGAATGTGTTTTCTGTTCTCTTCTACCCAGTGTTTCTTATTTCTGCTTTAATTTTACACTAGAGCCCCGACTTGCGTCGTCCCGATTTGCGTCGTTTCGATTTGCGTCGCTTTTTAAAAACTGGAAAAATTCGATTTGCGTCGTTGCAACTTCGTGTTGCGTTTACAGCATTGTGGATTACCATTTCTAGCATTTGTAGTGCCTGATATAGCATCTTCTCTGTCTTTTAGCATTTTTACAACTTCTAGCCTGTACATTAAAAAGTTTTCAAATTTCGTAAAATAAGGGGAATTCCCTTTTCTTTGTTATATAAGTGGTGCTAAGAACAACTGTCTGGTTATGGCAAGAATTTAGCGTGTTATTTGCCAAAATCATCTGAAGAGAGCGCAGTGTAAGTTAAATAAATTGAAATTTTTTAATGCATCTACTTTTTATGAATATACTTACACACATACATATGTATATATGTAAATGAATTTAATTTTTATTATGTTTTTTCTTAATTTATTGTTTTATTTCTTTATAATAATTATAAACATTTGTTTAAGTAAATGAAATAAATAAAAATGTATTCATACTTGTTTTTTTTATCAAAAATAAAAATTTTTTTGCTTTTTTTAATATCTTCCCCAATAAATTAAATTTCAGTGCATTTATATAGAAAAAGGTGATTCGATTTGCGTCGTTTCGATTTGCGTCGCGTTTCTCCGGTCCCCATTAACGACGCAATTCGGGGCTCTAGTGTATTATTTATTTATTTCTTCATAAGTTGCTGTTGTAGTTTTTGTCATAAGTAATTTTTGAAGTAGTTTGTTGTATTCTTTTTTTTTCAAAGTGAGATTTAAATGATGGCTGCACAGTGGAGTGGAATAAACAAGGTGTTAATTAAGAAAAAACTTATTTTAAGCTTTTAATGCCTTTTAACAAGATGACTTTTCTGTACGATTTTTCTTACTTTTTTCGTTTAGAACTCTCACGAAAAGTGACGCTTATTTAAGGAAAATTGACTCTAAGATGGTCTTAAATCAACACAAATGTGGTTATTTGGTTTGATTTTATGTTAATTGGTTTATAATTCAAATAAATTTTGTTTTTCTTAGAAGCAATTATTATATTTAAAGCTCCAATTTTTTGATTTATTTTCGATAAAAGCTCAATAAAAAAATTTTATGCAAAAAAAGTGTCTCAGACGCGTCGTCAACAACAGCTGATAATTAAATTTGTCATGAGCATATTTATACGAGTATGACGATTCTCTCCTTGAGTCTCGTGTCTATTTCCCTATTTTTAGAACATACATATATGGCTACTTGATTTTAAAAATTATATTTTTCTAATTAAATGGCACTTAGGCCCATAATGAAACAAATATGTAAAAGAAATTTAAAATTTTTGGTGAAATCGCAACGCAGTAGGAAGCTTTTGTGTCCTCGTATTTCTTTTTAATTGCTGTTAAATTTATATATTTTGTTCGGTCTTCGAGAATTTTTTTTGCTTTCCTACGAGTTACTGGTTATCGTCCGAAAGCTGTATCACGTTATGGAATTGCTTTTGCTTTAAACTCATTTTTAACTGATTTATATTGGCGAGGACCAATCAAAACTTTAAGAGTATGGTCTCATCTTCTTAAATACTTTGCAATGGTAAGGATCCCATAGAAAGCACCAGATATTTAATTTTTGAACTTAAAACTTTTCTCTATGTTTTGCTCTAAGCTCAGGCTAAAATAAATAAATAAAAACAATTGCTAAGACTGGTAATAGTTTCCCTGCGGTCAGAGACAAAAGTCAAAAATTGCCTCATACTTCTGATTCATGATTTTATTTTATTCCAAAATATTTTCAACTGTGATCACAAAAAAAATCAAAGTTCATGCATTTAACCCTTATCCTGTACTTCAAAATTAAAACGCATATGGTATTAGTGGGTCAATTTTGCCCAATACAAAATAATCAAATATTTATTTAGTCTTTTTGTTTTTTATACATTCATCACATATAACTTTGGTCTCAAAATGCGTTTTTCAAATAAATTTTTCACATTCTCAACATTTTGTTGGATCGACTTGGACAAAAGAAACGTCGACTCCTTTTTAAGTTTTTTGCTTGCGAAACTTCAGATGAATCCTTTCGAAGACTTTACACGAATGCTTTAGCAGGGCTACTTTGTGGCATATTCGGTCTACGAGATATTTTACCGCTTATTAGATCCATACTTGTCTTCAAAGAAAATGCGCCTCTTATACTTTTTATTTTCATTACCGTTTGGATTAATCTTTAGAAAAACTACGTAAGCATTATTAGCGGATATATCCAGCATATTGTAAAATAGCGCTAGAGGCCATCGGTTAGTTCTCTTTTTGCATGTATAAGTTCTTATACCCCCGATTTAGTTTGATTATAAAAGTGAATTATAACTGGCTTTTTGGAGCTTGCTCCAATTTTTTCGTCATGATGTAATGTGCTAAGCAAAACACTGATCGTTTTTTTATTAGTTACATATCCCACTAAAGTTGTTTTGTCTTCATTGTCGAAGAAGAAATTTGCATAGTTCTCTCGTTTGTTTTTTAATTGCAAAATTTTTTCTGGCAAAAAAGTTTTATTTTTTCGGACAGTACCAACCATTGTGATACTTCGTTTCAACAACTCAATACCCAGTTCATGTGAGGTGAAAAAATTTTCACAAATTACATTATGCCCTTTCAAATCTTTGATTAGGCCCAAGACAACGCGGCACCCTTGATCTTTCTCTGGCTTACAAATCCTGTCTTTTCCAGTATACACCTGTAAGGACCATGCATAATTTGTTTCTACATCGCACAACGCCCAAATTTTTATACCATTTTTCCTGGTTTTGAGGGTATGTATTGATTCAATGGGCATCGTCCACGATATGTTACGAGCTGCTCATCCACTGTCACATATTTACAAGGATTAAAGATTTTTCTTAGATTCGTTTCCCAATGGCTCCAAAAATCTCTTATGGGAACAAGTTTATCACGGAATCGTCTTTCGCTTCTTTCTGACTTTTAATCAAACCGAATTACACGTGATATATTTTGAAATGGTGGGTTTGAATAGGGGTCTGCCTTTGCGTTCGTCCAATAGATATTCTAAAGCTTCACCATGAGATTTGCATATATCAGCCAACAAAAGAAGTCCGACATATGCTTCAATAGTTATATTGTCTACAGTTATCTAATTATTTTCAAATACTGATTGACCTATACGAATTGATTGAATAAAGATTACTCTATAAATACATTATCATTTATAGTCACATTGTAAATTAGTCATATTAGCTACTAATTTCATAAGATCACTAGGCATAAATAACAGAAAAGATGATTTTATGCTATCAGCACTTGAAATAGCATAACGCGTTGGGGCAGGACTCAGATTTATTATGTCCTGCTTAGAAAATCTTCCAATATCTTTTATTGTAGATGTTTGTGACCATAAATATTTCGAATTTTTTGATGGATACATTGATACTTCATTTGTAGTTTGATCGAGAATTTCGCAAATATCCGCGCTGGAGTAGAACGAGGAGTTGGGGTCATAATCAGATGCAGCTTCAGAAACGAAGTTGGTTTCATCTTCACTTGATGTGTCCTGAGGGTTTTCGCCATCTGAGTCTGATTGCATAAGAAAAGTTCTTATCTTCTCTGGATGCTAGCCATGATGTTGTAAACGCAAAAAAAGTTGTTACTAAGCTCGTATCACATTCGCAAATTGATTTTGTTGCATTGGGCAATTTTGACCCAAGTGTACCATCTGCGTAAGTTTTTTTACATACGGTTTGTGAAACGATCTACAAGAATTATATTTTAAATTTTAATAGTATTCGCTAAAAAAATAATTGTACAAAAGTTTTAAAAAAATCCGCCGAGTATTTAAGGAATAAATGAGCTATAAAAACCGTTTGGGCAATTTTGACCCATTAATACAGGATAAGGGTTAAGTAAATTGGGCATCGTAAGAACTGGGAATCTTCGTAACTAAGATTTTAAAGGACTTCAAAATAAACGTCTGCTTCAGAAACAAATTCCTCATTGAAATAAAACCTTTCCCATGCAAGTTATCTAAGAGACATGCATTCATTATTTTAGTATTTTTGTCTTTACTTCTTCCTCCATTAGAAATCAATTTGAAAAATGGACCTGTTCAAATTGATTTGGATTAGTAAATATTTCAATTTGAAAAATTTTATATTTTGTGTGGTTACTTTACCCTCTTGTTTGAAATATGTACCTAAATGTAATATAGAATTGTCCTAAACATCTTTTTTTAGTTCTAAGCAAAACTTTATTAAAATCTGATATAAAAAATTTCAGTTTTTCGATGACTTGTGCAGATAAAACTTTCTCAAAAAAATTTCCTTTAATCTTCTGAACTTTTTTCCCTTTCCAAAGCACAAAGTGATAATAATCGAGAGACAGAAATACTTTACATTTGTTTTTGTAACTTTCGCCCCACTGTACTTTATGCCTTGTTATTGTTTGTTTCCGCTTTTAGCTTCATTTTTTCGGTTGGCATGTGTTGAAGTCTCCTGTGTGTTTTGCTTTATGTTGTTTTCATAATGACATTTTATTTTCCCACTTTGCTTTTAATGTTCTACAAAATTTGCATAAAGATTTTTTTCCCTCTGTTTCGTGGGGTATATAAATATTAAATATAATATTTCTCTTGGTTTTTAATGTAAATAATAACGTTATTAGACTTAGTTGGTTTTAGCACATTGTCAGGAAGTATTTTAATAAAAACGAGAAAAATTTTTTATCTATATACTCGTACATATATTTTGTTGTTGTTGTTGAATATGAAGTCTGTTTTGAACAGTTTAGATAATTGTGGCACGTTAATATAGATTTTTTTTATTAGTGACTTTGTGAGTCCCTGAAATGTCTTAAAATAGTTTTTTATTTCATTCGTGCACGTTGAACATAAGAAGAACTTTTTACAATTCCCCTGCGAGATAATTTTTCTTCTGACATTTTAAGCAATTTGGGTCGAAATTGCATTCTTCGGTTTTTAGGGCATTAATATTGGGTTCGAATAAAAAAAATACATGTAGTGTTTAATGTGTACAATAATTTTGTGTATTTTGTATAATTTGTTTGATATAAAATTGCAGAAAATTATTTTTTAAATCATTGAAAATTAATTGAAATTAAATTGAAGCTTAAACAACTGCTGGATTTTATAAATTTTAAAGAAAATTTCATAAAAGTATTTTTATTAAAAGTCAAATCAAGCTTGAACTTTTTTGAGTTGATTCCAATGAAAAAGTCCAAACAAATTTTCTTATTATATCAGCAAAAAATGAGCTTGCAAAACAGTCATGAAAATGCAAGGATTATAATCAGGATATAGCGCCAATTTCTATTGTATTAAACTATGTAACTAAGTTGTGTATTGCTTAAGCACTTTATAATTTTTAAAAATACAATATGGAGTCCAATTTTAATATTTCAGAAATTTACGGCACATTTTTACAGAAACTTATTTGATTGGTGCTTTTAAGAGGCTCTTAAGAGCCATTTAGATAATTAAACATTATTTCTTTACATAATAAATATTAGTTTTTACGAAATGTATACTCTTTTCTCTCTATGTTAAAAGGAAATTATTATTTTTCTTAAATCAATAATAGATACAATGACTTTTAAAAAATATATAAGAGAAATGGTCACTATTGTTGAATTTGTATCAATTCCAGATAAAAAGACCTTTACCAAGTGGCAAATGATTAATTGCAACTTAATATAAAATTATTTTCAGTGGAATAAAACGTTAAAATTGTCCTCTCCCAAAATGTGGAAGATAGACAAACATCCTGTAAAAAAAAACTATCGCATGCGAAAAATTTTCTTTTAACTCGTGTACTAAGAATTTCAGTCTTTTCCTATCTATGATTACTGTGACCCGGTCTTACTTCCTTTATGATTCAATTGTACTAGAACACAAAAAAGTAGACGGGGCTGCTACGCTGATTCTTTGAGGATGAAAGTTTTTTAAGGAGAGTCTTATTTTCTTATTTATTTACTCACAATTCACCAAGTCTGATTATAAGTAGAGTTAGTACCCTCGTGTCTTTTAGTTTTAGACCTTTCAGTGACATTTAATTTAAAGTACTACTTAGTAAAAATGTGTCCTCGCAGGTAATGCTATCAGCTGTTAGTTTTTTATAAAGTTTAATTTTATTATAAATTTATGAGTTTTCTTGAACAAGAAATATTAATTTGGCGTCATCCTTTTCAGTTATACATATAAATTTTTTTATTTCATCTATCATTTCATACTTAAATAATGCAAAAGTTTTACATTTGTAAAAATAAAAATCTATTTCTGCAGATGTTTTACGTGCCATTAGGAACGATACGTTTTCAATCAACAAAAAAGAGCAACATAACGAGAGGATTGGACCAATTCTACCTATTAACGAGTCATGTTTTCAAAAAAACATATAACGCAGCTTAGCAGCCCCGTCTATACTCGCCATATTCCAAGAGGTTTTATCCGTTAAGGCAAGAAGGAAATTTTTGTAGTAAATTCTTGCAAAATGTATAGGAAAAATTTTATCGCATGCGATATGTCCTAGAAACATATAAATTGGGGCATATTCAACTTTATATATGTATATGTATGTTAAGTGAACTAAAAAACAAAAGTTTATAAATTATAACCAATGATTTTTTAAAAACCTTTATTTTATACATTTTTAATTTTTATTCAAAAGTCCCCACATTTATAAAAAAAGTGAACAATTGCGACTTTGAAAATACATAATGTCTAAATTTTACAATTTCAAATCTTTCCTTTACGTACTTGTCCCGCGATAAAATCGGTAGAATTTTAAGAAAATTCCAAATAAAGCTCGAAATACTATCGAAAGCTCTATTGAAATAAAATGACTAAATAAAAGATTTTTCAATTATTTCCTTTCGTATGAGCATTCGCGTATTATATTATTATATTTTATATTTTTATCAAATTTCTTCTTAATTTGATTTCCTCCATTCATTAATCCATTTCAAATATATTTTAATAAAATTTTTAATCTTATATAAATTATTATTATTTCATTTTAATTACAAAACTTTATAATTCTTTTTGTTTTTCCAACAAAACAAAACAAAAGGAAAGAAATAAAAAAGCATATTTTAATTTATTATACACTTAAAAAAATGTTCGGCTCAAATTTAAAGGGAAAAAAGTCATACAATATTTTTCATAACTGAAGGAAATTTTCACAATATATGCGTTACAATTCATAATAAATCTAGAAAATTTGACTAGTACAATTTTGGAATTTTATATTAACAAATTTTAAGAAAAAATCGTTCAGTGTACCCTTTTTGTCTGTATGTTTTAGACTTGAGAAATATTATGCTGCTTATTGCAATTATAGCAGCATGTTTAACAAATTTAATGTTGAAAGTATATTTCTACAATTACGTGTTTAATAGCTTGACGAAGAAAATAAAATATAAAACTTTTATTTCCAAACATTTATTTTGCATTTCTTGCCACTGTTTTCCCAGAATTATTTTAAATTTAATTACAAAGTAGAGGCTTTTGAAAACAACTTAAAGAAAAATCACAGGAAAGTTTTTAAATTAAGAGAAGTATTTCAATTAAATTGTTTCCAGTGAACGTTCACAAACAACCAGATTCATTTCTTGGTAACCAAATGAACAACCAAATTAATTTTGTTTTGTTAACTTTAAATAAGAGCGGCGAAAGGTATTCCAAAGAAGGGAAAAATCACGATTTAAAATTTGAAATATAGTCGATTAATGAATTAAAAACTGATTTTCTTATTGTAACAAAATGAACAATAAAAATTTTAATTAAAAAGATATTGTATTAATTTTTTTTAATGTAATTCATAAATCATTTTTTTTTACAAATATGACATTTTATTAAAAATTGAAGTTAGACTTAGTGGATCGATATCAACTCCAAATCATATGTGAGCAAATAATTTTTGCGTAATTATATCCTTTAATATGTATTTCATAAATCAGAAGCATCTTATAAGAATATGTCATTTAATTTAAAAATTTAGAACAAAAAAAATTTTAAAGTTGATTAAGGACTCCATTTTGTATTGAACACACTTTAGGTATTGTAAATGGTGTTTTTTATAGAGGTATAGAAATTTAAGTTGGCATTACTTTTCAAGATGGCGACCGATTTAATAGCTGTCAAGTGATTTATTCTCAGTTTGGTTTGGCAATTCATCATGAATAGACTCACGCCTGAACAACGCTAGCAAATAGTGCAATTTTATTTAGATTTATTGAAAGACACGTTTGGTGACCGCCTAATTTCACGTTTTGGACCTGTGAATTGGCCTCCAAGATCTTGTGATTTAACACCGCTAGACTACTTTCTGTGGGGCTATGTAAAGTCATTGGTCTATGCGGATAAGCCACAAACGCTTGACCATTTGGAAGACAACATTCGCCGTGTTATTGCCGATATACGGCCTCAAATATTGGAAAAAGTCATCGATTTTTCAACGGGGTCTCTGTCAAATGTTCAGCTATAGCTTCTCTTTGTCTAATGACAGCTGCATTTTTAGTACATATTCATTTAGCAACAGTCCAGGTCTGTCCAGACCGCTGAAGAAAAATATTATTTATAAACTTAATTACGATCTCGTAAGGATCTCTTAATGGGGTCGCGTGAGTAGGGATGGCAATTCTCAGTATGGCTATATATAAACATATTGCCAAACATGCCGGTTTATTTATAATTATGGATGATATGAGTACTTAAGAATCAGAAGCTTTTAAAGTTATTGGCATGAAAATGTAATGTGGTGTAAGGTGGGCTCAACATATTTTTCATATCGCTAATGAAACATTCAATCGCCTTGTTTTTTAAGACGGTTTAAGAAAAATGTCAATTCTTCTGATTTTTTCTATCATTTATACCATCTTGATCCATTCTTAAATGAAATAAAACTCTCATGCAAAGGCCGCTGCGTCAAAGTCTATTGTGAAGTTACTCGACCACGTACAGGAGCAGACTGTAGTTCAATCAATAACACTGATCCACCGAAGCGTTGACGCAATAAAGAGTGTATCTCGGTGCTTTAACGTCATCTAAAGTAGAATGTATTGTAGTGAAATCCTTGAACTTATTCCCGAAATCTTCCCGACAAACACATCCTTTTGTGGTCTATGTGTTAGTGAACCTCACTTTGCTTTACAGAGGAAATTCTTTCTTTAATCGAGATTTTTCCATCACTTTCATTATGAATTAGTCCGTCTGGAATGTTTACAGCCATTACTACCACTGTCTTTCTTCCCATGGCCTATTTTCCTAACTCCTATACAATGCAATGCACTAGCAAGAGTCATCCCAATAGTCCGGTTCAAAAAAAATTATATCTCTGCAACAATATCCTTTAAGAAAATTGTATTCTATTAAATATTAGACCTATTTTTCATAATAACTTCACCTTCGCCTGTTGGAAAACTTGGCTTCCTTTTGGCTATTTTTTTTGTGTGCAATTTTGTACATCTTTTGGGAAAAGACTTCCCTTTATTAAAATATATCGTTTGATAGTTTATGATAACGGCATGAACTACAATCGGTTTTCCCTCATCCCTCTTCGGGCAAGTATATTACAATCAGTGTCATTAGCATGGACATTGGAGTTCATGGCCCTGTACATGTCAGCACTGAAAGACTTTTATTTTCAATTTTCTGTATGCATATGACGTTACTTCCACTTGCAAATGATAGAGTGTCTACGAATACATCCTGATGAAAAATAGTTCATCGTGCTTATTTTGTAATCCACTTACAAATGAAAAATGTATTAGGGGAAAATTTTTTTTAAATTTTTCTATCAGTCTTGGACAATTTATCAAATTGGACTTTGCTCCTTTGTTCGTGAAGGGAACGAAAAATCACTTCTGAAAGTCAACATGTTTAATATTAAATATTATAATTGTAATTGCCAATTATTTACTATTGATACAAAGAGTTTCTTTGTATAACAAAACAAACAAAAATCAAGTGTGTTTCACGATCCATTTACTTTTAAATAGACTTAAGGATTTTTGAAACCTTTCACAGCGATAAAAATCAAGGGAATGTCTTGATTGCTGCGACTGTTGATTAAAATATTTGCTTACACTCCTCGAGGAAGCTTACCGCCATTATGGTTTCATTAATAAGCTTTAAATTTAAGACGTATGGCTTATTAGCGACCGATCCTGGTGTTGGGGCTGCCAACATCGTCATCAGGCTTGCAGGTATTTAGCCATATAGGATATCAGAAATATCCCGCCCAAGGTCGGTCGTCAGAACATCGTTAGCGTGACAGGGAGCATCAAGTCCTTTAGACATAAGAAAGTTTATGGATAAACCTAAAGAAATAAGTATCCATATGTTAAATATACTGGCATTGAATGTATGTATGTGTGTTGTATCCTGCATATAACATGTTGTCATACAAGTTTAATGATTTTGTTAGCGCGCTTGGGTTTATATAGGGCGGAATGGTAATAATTGAAGGGCTTCTTATAGCAATCCCTAAAAGTGGTCCCATTGGACTTTTTCCTCTTTTACCCTTACACCTACGTACTCACACATAATAAGCAAATCAGTATGAGCATTCAAACACGGAGGTCCTGTTGTCGTTTGTTGCTTTATTTACACTAACAAAAATATTTAAATTGGTAATATAAGAATAATTGTTTGCTTTGTAAAATAAATTGTAAAATGTTAGTTTAAGGGTCATTGGAGTAGATCCTTCTATGGTGTAATTGGCTTTGGGCTATTAGATGTGTTCATAGTTAATATGAATTTGTGGATACTTTGGGTAGTCGAAATCCTTCATGACATCTCCTTTTTTATCATAGAAGAAATGGTACTCTATACCTAAGCGATATGGGGTGCAAAACTATCAAATAATCTTTAGTTCTTAGTTCATTTTGTTTTATTGTTTAAAATTTAATAATTAGTTTTCGGAATTTTTTATCCTTAGGTAGTAACGTAAGTGCCCTTCTGGGTTTTCCTGTTTTGGGACTCATATAAGGGTTGTTGAATGAGGGATGTAATTTGTAATACTTGCAGAATATTTAACACGAGAGACTTATTGTCTCTTCAAAATTTAAAAATTAGCTTTTGTTATGATATTTTGACAATAAAATTAACTTTGATACTCGAAACTCGATGGAGATGTAGCAGCGTTGCCAGGCTTTTTTAATAACACATTTTCAAAAATCGTTCAAACTAGTTTCATCATTTTTTTTTTACATTTCTCAAACTAAAACCCAACACTACAATTTCGAAAAATTCTATTCTAAGCAAAAAATAAAAATTACAAGTATTATCAGTGAGAAGCAAAGACTTCAGCCATTCGAGCCTAGTCACTTTTGTTCGATGAAAATAAAATTTAAAGCGAAAATAACACTAATAATAAATCGTATGTGCCAAATAGAGGTTGTAGTTCATCGGAAAAGTAATTATTACTTAATTCTTTAGATTTGTGGCATGGTAAAATGAACGTAACGCCAGTAAGTGGACATAAAAAATTTAACAGATTTCTTATAATTCATCTCCAGGTGGTTTTTTCTATTAGTTTTTCTGACTTTGTAAACACTCAAAACCCTTAGACGATTATATCTCTTAAGTCATGAATCAACAGTAGTATTTTTCATTATGCTCATGAAGACAGATTTCAAAACCCTACCACATTGAATTTAATAAGACATTTTTTAAATACATTATTTACTTTTAAAGTATCCCCTGTTAATGGCTTCAATTGTAATAAAGATTTTGTATACAAAATTTCCCAAGAAAAAATTTGCGCTTGTTAAGGAGCAATTAATTGGCTTTTCTAGCAAGGCAATAAATGTCAGACTTGTTTTAACAAAATTCTTATTAAATAGATGTTTATAGCACCGAAAAATAAGAAAATTAAAATCATATTAAGCCCTTATATTTTTGATTTAGAAACTTATTATTTCTATTTCTTGGAGAAAAAATATTATTGACTTACCTTTTAAGTCCAAGCTATGATTTCAGTAAAATTTATTTATTTGGAAAGAAAATTTTCTTGTGTATTTTCGTCAAAGAATTCTTATTTCCCATTAACAATATTAAATAAACATTGATATATTGAGATCATATGATTTGTATGTGTATATACATAATTTTAATTAAAATTTTCTTTCATCTGTTTTGTTTACTTCGCTTAAATATTTTAAGAGATTTTTTATTCATATTAATCCTTTATTTTGTTTTACTTTCATTATATGTTTCATACTTAAATGCTCTGCTAACACACTTATGCAAATAATGAAATCACACAAACACATTTACACCTATATACATACATATATACAAGCTCTGCATGCACGTCTAATATTTAGTACACACACTAGACTACAGGAGGCAGAGATTAAATAAATTTTATTTTCATAAAAAAATATATATATATATATAAATGTACATCTTCATAAAAACCAGGTTAAAATTCGCACATTGATTGCAACGTATTTAAAAGTACACGCACGCATACAAACAAGCATGCACATACATACATACGTACATCGTTCACTTCAATTTCAACAGTTTGTGTGTATGTGTCAAGAGACCAATGCACACGCTTTCACATACAGATGTATGTATATGAAATTTTAGCAAATATACTGATACTTGTTCATTTATTTAAAAAATGCACAAAAATATCTATTCTTTAAAATTTATTTCAGTTTGCGTTCTCGTATGTGATTGCTTGAGTGTAAAAGTGAAGGTGAATGTACGCTGTTGTGGTTTTGAATGGATTCACGTTTGTAAGCTTTTGGCATTTTTTAATTTTGCTAACAAATTTTATTGGCGTTTGTTTTACAAATGGTGTTGTTATTGTTGTAGAACATGTAGTAGTACAACAAGCAAGAGCCATGATTTTGCCATTTTAAGTATTTTATTTCATTATTTCATTCCAACTATGGTACACACACACACCAACTCCTGCCAATTAGTACGAATCACTGCTAAAGCTTCATTAGAAACATTTTTAAAATTTTTGCTGATTTAGTTATACTAACAAACCGATTTTTATATTTTAATTAGGCATAAATATTTTAATACTTTAATTATACATTAATTTATCTAAGAAAAATATATTTTTATTTTTTTAAAGTACGTTTCTTATTTTAGCCCCAGAAATTTGAGTGCAAGTTTTTTCTTTTGTTTTTAATTTTTTTTTTTCTTCTAACAACTGTTTAAGGCTTTCCAGAAAAAAGCAAATATTTGAATTTTCTTTGCAAAATATTTAATTTCGCCGCTTCGTTATATCGTTTACAACTAACATGACCACGTTTCCGAGTTAACTGACTTGGAACGGCAAAAGTTCGTTTGGCTGAAAACATCATCGTCATCCAAAGGAATTTCTTTGTCGTCATTTAGTTCAACTCACTAAAGTAAAAACGAAAAATACTGGTTTGCCTTGCCGCTATATTTGCTCAGAGAGAACTAAAATCTGAGAAAAGTGGTGGATTCTGAGGAATAGTAATTTTCTCACATAAAAGTTTGCCTGTATTAGAGTATTTCATGTAACAAATGAGAGTAAGTGAAGTAATACCAAAAGTGTATTTTACTTTTTGTTGCATTGTTTTGTTTATGGTGAAAATAATTCCATTTTTTATTGGTTTTTAGTCAATTTATGTCGGCATTTAATAATGTTTTCATTGATACTCAACATCTTCATCAGGGATTATTAAACGATGCAAATTAACATAATCCTTGTGGTTCAATTCTTCTGCCAATCATCATATTTATGCTCCAATCTTTATAATAAAGTCTGACCTTTTAACAAAAATTACCTTTAATACGTTAATTTGCTATCACTTAGGTATTTAAACGAAAGATAAATTATGAAGTTAAATGCTTAGCACTGATATACATATTTTAAGTATTTAACTTTAAAAAAAGTACGTTGCAAAAAAGGATGTTTTAAAAAAATACGATGCCAAAACCTATGTTTTAAAAAAGTACCTTGCAAAAAAGTACATATTAAAAAGTACTTATTAGAAAATGTAACTCTTAAAAATGTACATCTTATACAAATATCTTTTGAAAAAGCACCTATAAAAAGTACTTTTTAAAAAAGAACCATTTACAAAAGTAACGTTTAAAATAGTACCATTTATAAAAGGACCTTTTTAAAAAGTACCTTTTAAAACAAGACCATTTAAAAAAGTACCTCTTAAAAAGAAGTGCCATATAAAAAGGTGCCTTTTACAAAAGTACCTTTTAATAAAGTACCTTTAAAAAAAGTACCTTTTACAGAACACCTTTCGATAAAGTACCTTTTAAAAAGTTTCTTATGATTAAGAACTTTTTAAAAAAGTACCTATTAAATGATATATTTAATAAAAGTACTCTACCCGCTACACTTTCATAAGCAAATTTTTAAAGATGTGCCTCTTAAGCCTCTTAAGTTTTGTAAAAATTTCCATTAAAAAAAGCATGTTTTAAGAAAAAGTTTCTTTTAAGAAAGGACCCATTAAATAGTACCTTTTAAGAAGTCAGGAACGGGTATGCTTTACAATAGTATATTTAATGAACTACAATTAAAAAAGTACATTTAAAAAAGCGCATAAAAATTTGCTTAAAAAACACCTAAAAAACAATTCTTAAAAATATGCATTTAATAGAAGTACCTTTTAAGAAAGTAACTTCCTAAAAATACCTCTTACTTAGTACTTTCATAGCTTTGAACAAATTATTTATTAAAATGTAACTTTTAAAGCGATTGTTAAAAAAGTACCTTAAAACAGAAACTTTTGAAATAAGTACTTTTAAAGAAACTGCCCTTTTAAATTTTTTTTCTCTATTTCTTTAACAAGGATTCTTATTAAATATTTGTTTCTGAAAAGTTTATAAAAAAATTTTAGTTCAGGAAGGTATTTTGCCCAAAACTGACATCTGGAAAAGTACCTTAAAAAGTAACTTAGTTTCATTAATATTATTTAATACATGTGCACAAAATTAAAAAGTCATGTCAGCCTTTAAACGTGTATGTGTATAAGAAAAGTTTGTATAAGAGTCAGTTTTTTTCAAAACTCTCAAAATTTCGGGTGGTTGGGTATTAACGCTGCTTCTATTCTCTTCGTGAATTGAAAAACCCTTAATTAATGTTGTGTGTGGTGAAAAATGTTATGCTGTTTATTTTATTTCTCTTGCATTTGTTGGTGAATTTTCCTTACTATTCCGATGTATTTTTTCGATTTTTTAAATTCAATCATTCGTAACGTTTTGCGTTTTGGTACTATTTGGCTTACAATTTTTTTTGTTCTACTTTATCTATTTCATTGTGTAGTATTGAGTGAATAAATGAGCGTGTTGGCTTTTGTTGTGTGTGAGTTCTTGTCTCACGTGTCATGTTTGTGACTTGTTTCAGTCATGAACTGATAGATTTACTGTCATTGCAGACTTCTACTTGCAAAATATTTACAAATGTCACCTTCTAATGGATATATATATATATATATATATATATATATATATATATATATATATATATATATATATATATATATATTTAAATAGATACATATGGACTTCTAGATTGTTCATCTTAAGAAAACTGTATACATATAAACTTTAAAAAGAGTTCATGTGAACATGTTGAAAAAACAAATTGATTTCCATTGTTTACAAAACAAATTGATGGAAAATATTGATGCACTTGCATACACACACAAAAGCGCGCAAAGACTTTTTATTGATGTAATGTTTTACTTTCAAAACTTCCAATCAAGAACTAAAAAATCAATATATATTTATAATTTGTTTGATTTTTTTCTATATGGCCGCTTTTATGCCGGCATACACACATGCTAATAGTAAGCAAATAAAAGCTGCATTTTGCTAGAATTGTCTCGTAATATTTCGACCTAAGCTGCCTCATCGGTAATATAGCGAAAAAATAAAAACAAGAATAATTCCCTGGGCATTAATAATGTCCGACTTTTCAATATCTTTAATATGAACTGATTTTTTTCTAAATATTTGAAACGAACGGTTCTTATTAAAGAAAACTAATTTATAAAGTGACCATAAATCAAAATACTTTAAACAGCTGGCGCGCACTTTGTGCATGTATTGATGCCCCGAACTTAATTAGACAAAATATTTATTTATTTAAAGAAATATACTTTATAAATAAATTTATAAAATACATAAAAAGTAAAGCGCAGGGTTTCTATAGACAAAATATGTGACCTATATATATGAACTTTATCGTACACCCCTTCGTTTTTTTTTGTGTGTTTTAATTGTTGACGTTGTATGGAAAACTATGGGTAATTAGAATGTCTCAATATTTATTAATATATACATTATATGGGCAGGAATATTTAGCTAAAAGAGGACTTGACTGGTTTCCACAGGAAAAAAGTAGTAAATGTCTAAGAAACAGAGAATTTAACTCGATAAGAATTTACCTTGCCGCGTTGATTGTCAACGGACTGCTATAATAGGATCTTGGTAAGCTAAATAGACATGAGTATTAAAAAATGCTGCCGAAGGTTTTCGAGATGACTAAGGAGATATTTTGGTATTAGAGGCCATAAAAAAATATTATTAAAAATATAATAACAATCGCTAAATTTCAAGGAAGCATATGAAATCATGTCATGCACGGCAGTTTAAGCCTGTTGTTTGCTAAATATATGAAGATGCCAAAATATTGCAAAAAGAATTTTATGTCATAAAGTAAATAAATTAATATTATATACAGAATCAGCAATATATATGTATGTAAATATATTTTGTTTAAAAATATTTTTAAACAAAAATATTCGCAACCTTCTCATGGAATTAGGGCAATATTTCCTTTTAATGTTATTCTTAAAGACTTTAATGGTATTCTCCTTGTGGTCCTCTATTATTCGTTCTCGAATCATTTGAAATATTTTCCCAATAATGGTCACCAAGCTTGTGATACCAAAAATATCTACCACAGCATGAGCTCGAATTCATATACAAGTTACACAAAACATTAAAAAACAGATAAAAAGAGAAATGATAACTTTTCCATTCAGTTCATATTCATTTTTGTGCCACAATCCATAAAACTATTAATCATCAAACTTGCAATCAAATTTCTAAAAGTATTATTCATTTTCTATACTAGAGAGTATTTGAAATATGGAACTGGAATGAAAGCAACAGCATTGAGAAGATTCATAAGGAAATAAAAAATAAAAAACAATGACAAAAAAAAACAGAAATCCGCACAAAACCAAACAACCAGTAAAAAGAGATAAAAAGTAGAAACAAAAGAAAAACGTATTAAACCGAGAAATGATCAACAATCCGTAATAAAATTGTTTCATGCACCCTGCAGTTAAATGTTAAATATGTCAGGATAACTGTCAAACAATGCAAATACAACAGCCTCTATTTTATGGTAATAGCAAGGACGAGACAAACTGAAATGAACTAAAGAGTACGGGTGCAAGTCCTGGGAATTTAAAAAGAAATTGCAAAGAAATACTCGTAAACGACCACAAAATGTGTTTTAATATTTGTTTAAATAATGATGAATGTCTGAGCTTATTGTTATCGTTGCTGTTGTTGTTTGTACTCGTACAACAACAACAACGAAAAATTCTGGTATCGTATGAAATGACTAAAGCAATTGAACTATAGAGATATGAACATGGGGAAAGTACAAAAAAATTATAAACTGAGAACAAAAAAAAACGAAAACTGTTGCAAGTCCTCAATAAAAATTACAAGATGAACATTTGCGACTAGTCAAAGGTTTTTGTTCTGTTAATATGTATGTACGTTTTAAAAATTATCTACTATAGAAGATTTTGAAACACTTATTCTAACAAATCTGTGACAAAATTGAAAAGTCACGAAACTGTAAGAGTAGGCTGCCGCCACCACGAGTAGTTGTATGTTTGACCAAAATTATCATATGTGCGTGCCACTTACTATGTCTTCCTTGCTAATAACCATAAAGTTTGTCAGTTACTTAAAACTAATTGGCAACGGACCTGGGGAGCCCTTTTGGCAACTTCTTGTTAAATAAACTCTTCCTTAGTAGAAAAATGTTTTAGTTTTTGAAACATTGAGCTCTTTTCTTTAAAGCTGATGATATTAATTAGTGTAACTTTTGCCAAGTCTGTGCAACTACAGAAGAGGTGCCACTTCACAAATCTCGTAAACCAAGAGCCCAGAATTTTCAGAAAAATTGATACTCGAACACTAATACTCTTACACAAAATTTATAAAATTTTTATAATACCAAAATGGAAGAAGTGTTAAAGGAAGACATAAAATAGTTCGAAAACTGGAACTAAAACTGATTTCGAACTGTAAAGAAACCGATCCACCTAAAAAGAAACATGGTTGAAAATAATCATGACAGTAATTTCGATATACAAAATTGTGGCAATTAATTAATTTTGATTTGAATGTGTATAAATTTTAATATGATTATACTGACGATATTGGTGGATATTAAATTCATTTCACCATGAGTTATTTATTTCAGTTAATTTTTTGTTTTGTTTTTATTTTTTTTTAAATAAATTAAAAACATTAAAATATTTTTATATAAAAAAAATTCAACAACAAATACAGGAATAAAATGTTGATAATGTTTTGAAAGGTGTATAAGTAATTCAATTTCAATGTAGTTTTTTAAATTATATTAATAAAATTGAAATTTATTTGTCTGGCTTAAATTCGTTCAATCAACTTGTTCTTTCCTACTGGCATAAAATTGGCTTCACCTTCACCTTTAATAAAAATTATTTAAAAAATATATATTAATTTGGCTTGACAAATTCTGCAATCGAACTTAATAGGGCACACAAATACATTTCAATTCAGTTGTATGTGAGTATAAACATAAATGTATTTTAAATAAAAATAAATGGAAATTTAAAAATTTTATTTTGCCAAATATTTTGTATAGCGCCACAAATTAAAGAAAATTGTGCTTAAAATCATTATAAACGATTCCACAGATATTTTTCCCATTAAAAAATTCAACTAGATATCTATGTCGTAACTTTAACTTCTTGATTATTTAAGTCCAGCTAATAATAGAAGAAAAAAATTTTGGGGTCTGTGATTTCTTTTGTGATTGTCTTCATGTCTCCCGGGAGTATCACTTCTACTCTTCTGTATATGGCTTCAACACTTTATAATGTTGAGGGCTAGTGGTCTTGGGTAGTACTCAAACTTCATAATATGTATATGTTGCTACTTGCTTGTAGGTCTTTGGTTTAACTAATGGAATCCTTAGATCCTTGTTTTTTACGGTCCTGCAGATGATTTCTTGCGATCAGACGTACGATTTTATTTTTTTTTTATCACTTTTAAATTTCTTTATTAAAGAATTTAAAGCGGTTACTTCATCACAATATTTATGATTTGTTTTTCCTACTTTTAGATTTCTATCTTATTTTCGATATATGTGAAAGTTTAAAAAATTTTCCCCCTCATCTGTGAAAGACCCTTTTCTTTGACATTCTTCATGGCCATTATTTTTACACAAATGTAAAATAAAAAAGTTAAGTTTCATTTCCAGCATGCGCTTACTTTTCAACATCAAAATTCACTCATTTATTCACTCTATCAGGTCTAGTATCTTACATGTTTTACGACTTATGATAAAATAATACGACATTTTGTTCTTTCAACTAGAATAAATATTGTAAAAACAAACATAAAAATACTTTGGAAGCAAATGTATTAAAGAAATAAACTGCTAAACTTTATCCTTTCTCTTGCCACTTTAAAAAAGTTTTACATGCATATTTGAAGCATGATTCTCACTCACACCATAACAATACATTCACGTTTTTGTTCATATGTAGTGGTTTATGAATGTGTGTAGGGTATGTACATGTAAGTAAGCAAATTACTAAGAAAAGAAAAACAATGGAAAGCAAATAACGACCATTTCAAAATTTTCTTTATTTTGAGTAAAATATTCTTGAGTAGATTTAAACAGACTGTTGTAACGTATATTCTTTAAAAATGAAAGAAAAAGCAAAAGTCTAAATGTGTCTGCATAAGGTCTCGTTATTGGCTTAAAAAACTAGAAAACGTTAGCACAAAATGCACAACTGCATAAGGAAAATGATAAAAAATCCAGCATTTATGTCATGACTTTATAACTGGTTGTGTTGCCAAAAACAAAAAAACTTTATTAAACAAAAAAAAAAAAAAAACAAAAAAAAAAAATAGTTAAATGTTCCATGTACGAATAGAGTGGTACAACGACACCACTTGGAACATGGCGCTTCTGATGCCATCACTTCCCTTACAACAGTAAGACATTCTTCATATCATTGTCTGCTGTACTTGTACATCTATTTGGCATCAACGTAATCATGAAAATAGAAAATATTCGTATACAATATTTGGTAGGATTCCATTGATGTTCCTTTTTTGTTTTCCTCTTGTTTCTTTCTTTCTTCAAAATCCCATAATTTTAATAAAGAAAAAAATCGCTTTTTATATTTTTGTTTTGTAAGAATTTTAAAGCTCTTGGAAATCTTCTTTTTGTTATTACACATTTACATATTTACATTTACATACATATCGTTTTAATCTGTTTATAGATCTTTTACATACATGTGGTTCTACTTCTTACTTTTTTTTGTATGTATTTAATTCCAAAGCCTTTCAAGCGGCAAAATACGGTTTCCAAGCAACATGACTACTGGCAGTCAATGGTATTTTAATGTTCAAATGAATTTGTAGAATTAATTTAAGAGGACATGCACATAATGAATTCAAACAAAATGTAAATAAAATTTAAATAATAGACTCTGAGATTAACATTAACAACCGAGTGGGAAAGGGCAAATATTTGTTCAATAATCTAAGGGCTCTTATGGAGTCGATCATGTGATGGTTTATCTCTGTTTAAAAACATTTCTAAGGTTTTACATTCCAAAATTACAATTCATTGCACTATAAATAAAATTTGTTACAGGAGCTGTTCCGAATTGAGTCGTCAAAGCATTTTCTGCGTTTTTTGTAATTTTTTACAACAAATTGCATGACTTTATCCCACTTTCTATTTTGGACAAGTTTTAGTACAAGCTATCGGGTTTTCCAATAGGAGCTTTTAAGCTTTGATAATTATTAGCGGTCATATTATTAAAGCTACATCTGTCAAATTGACTGTGATTTATTTATAATGTTTGATTTGTTTTAGCGTTTAGGTTTTCAAATTTGAAAAAATTAATAAAATACAGGGCTATGCAGTTTTCAGCTTTTAAGGTATTTAGTATTTATTATTATTAGTATTTTAAAGTATTTAGTAAGTAAGCATTTTCATTTCATTATTGTGCCTGGATCTAGTCATTGCATACAAGTGACCGATTCTAGATTGGTTGCAGCAGTAGATCTTTTGAGGTAGTTTTTGGTCCCTTTTTCTCACATTTCGGGTGGTATCTCGGCGACAACTTGATTAATGTTACTCTTCCAATTCTTAAACGCTAGATAATGATTCACATTGACACAGTTTTTGACGTAGCCACAGGAAAAAATTGTAATGGAATCAAATCACATGATCTTGGTAGACAATTGACATCGCCAAAACGTGAAATTACGCGTTATGGAATTGGTCGTGTCATGTGACTAGTGGCACCGTGTGGCTAGTGAAACCACATATTGCAAAATTCATAATCTTTAATTGCAGGTCGAAAAAAAATTCATTTACCATACGGCCATAGCGCTCTGAATTAGTGATATCGGCTTTTCCAGCATTGTTTTCGAGCAAATACGGCCCATTGACAACTCCAGACCATAGCGCGCACCAAACAGTCACACGTCTAAACATATAAGCACTGCGCAATGCTCGAAAAGTCGGTTTGGTAAATCCATACATCAACTGCCTCAATCTAAGTCCCAAGAGATCATGTGTCTATGCTAGCCTGACCACTGCTTTCTACAAAACAAACGCTTCGTATGCGATAACAGTACCTACCACTTCCGTGCACACATAATATACGATATACGGCACAAGTCCCTTTTTTGTACTGTCTTTTTTACTATATTTTAAACAAGAGCTTGTAGTCCAGGATTATACCACATTCGTTAGACACTTTCATTGGTTTTATAATAATGTCAATTAAACCAGGAGTCCAGTCAAAATGGTCTCTTTGGACTTTTTTGGTTGGTGTGGCTAAGGATCTTAGCCTGTTACATGAGTTGATATAACTATGGCAGGATCTTAACACAAGTAATGAACACAATATTATTCGCCTTCTTCATATTATTTTTTGATGAGATTATACATAAAAGAAACCAATATAGTTGATTTGAACACACTATTCCATTAATTTTAGTTGGAGTGGGTTTTATCATATAATAAAATAGTATCATGTTTTGTTTTATTCAGTCTAGTTTTACATTTAATATCCTTTGGTATCCCTGGAGATATTTTGATTAACTTACTATTTTTATCCTTTTCCATTAATCATGCAGTAATAAAATTTTACCAAAAGCCAATACATAATCTACATATAAATGCAACATAAAATTTGCAGCCTGAAAGAGGATACTTAAGTTTAGCATCACATATCCTCACCGTGAAAGAAACAAGCGAAAAGTGACCGGAAAGCATTAAATGAAAATCTTAAAAAGAAATTTCCATTTATTTAAGTTATAAGTCTTTACCATGCCTGATTGACCTTCCAATTCCAATACGATGGAAGTAAATGTTGGATAATATTTTCGTTATTGAGCAGCGGAGGAGTAAAAACGATGAGGATGTGTGTTGTAAAGGATTTCAACTACTGTAATTGGACACGCGTTAAACATTTGTGACAATTATACTGTAATATAATGATGATAATAATGGTGGTATCAATGTCAATGTTGTGTCGCGTTGTTGTCTGGTTGCAGGCAGTAAGTGTAGCATAAAGTGAAATGCGTAGGAATATATGTAGTTCGTTAGCAGTGACACAACAAAAATATCATTAGCAACAGGCAGTAGCACAAGCAATCGATGACTGTGCCACTACGTACTGTGGCATGTTGTTAATTTTTTTGCTGGTGTTGTTACAGTTGTTATTCATTTCGTATAACTGCTGTTGTATGCAACACATTTACGTGTTCTGGTAGAATATCACGAAATTCATGCACCTCATCATCGCTCGAGAGCATTAAATTGGTTCTACTACCCATTTTCCAATTCTAAATGATTGAGCCTCAAATCTCATGTATGTACCCCAATATAATTTCATCATAAGCAGTTAAAATCTGTACATCTATTGGTTGACTTATTTTGAAATTGTTGCTTATACTATTTTACTTTGTTTGATAAACTCTTTTCCTCCAAATGATATAATTTTGTTGCAATAAGCTTTTTGTGGTTGGAGGTACATAAATCTTTTCCTTTCTCCTGCCGTTTTATATGTGTTCATTATTTTGGTTTTAATAAACCAAATTAAAAACAAATAATGGGTTAGAAGTTTACATTTTTTTATTGATAGGCCATATACTTTCAATGGGAATCTCGTTGTGAAAGTCCTTGAAAAGGGCTGTTAGACATGTAATTTTTATGGTATGAAGAATGAAATGCAATAATTTTGATTTATTTTCAAGGCCACAAATGCGAGAAAAGAAAAGGATAATAAACTTCATTTACTCTTACATTTCGAATGGGCCATTAAGCTGCTTAATATTTGTCAGAAAAAAAGGTTTCAGGTAAACCCTAATTAAAGTAACATTTTGCAAACAATAACGAATCATTCAACTTTTTTTTGTTTAAAAGTTTTTTTTTTTCTCTACCACAATCGATGTAAACTGCCTCTGAAAAAATAATTATTATAACAATAATTAACCAAACCATCATGATTTCTATACTTATAAAACACTTGCTTCCCCATTGTATAGTTTTTTAATTATATTTAAATCTTTATTTCTTACAAAAAAGTAAAAAAGGCTAAAGTAAAAATAGAATTATCAAGTTAATTAATGTTATGCTCTTAATTGTGTATTATTGTAGTTGTTATAGCAGTTGGATGAGAAAAGTTATAGCAACAACATTAATGCATTTTTAATAGAAATGAGAAGAGCTTTTAATAAAAAAAGTTTTCACAGTTAATTTGATTCTTGTTCTTCTAGTTCATCTGGCTGAATATTGTTTTCCTTTTTAAATTTTTTTTTCAAGGGTTTGTTACAAAATTTATTGTTTGTTGTTGTCGATATGAATAGATTTGATTGGAGCTAACAAAACTATCAATAGTCGAGTCATATTTGGAAAGCATTAGACTCATGTACTTTTATAAATGCCCACAAGTACTATATGAGAATTAGATTGTATGCAGACTATCCTTGTATTTAGATAAGTTGCGGGAATACCTTGGTTGGTGAGGTGTGGAGGTGTGTCGTGCTTATGAGCGTGCCACCGTAAATGCTCTTGGAATTAATTCTACTAAGTGAAACTATTAAATTAATTTAAAAAATATATTAGAATTCGGTAGTGATTCTGTGTCAATTTTAAAACAACCAGTCCATAGATATTCTAGACTCTCCTGGAATTCTTGGTACACACTTTAACAATATCCTCACCAGGTCTAACCACGTCAATTTTTACATGCGTTCGAAGTGTTAAGGAATCTTTGAGAAACCCAGTATTGTACTTCCAAAGAACTCAAAACTTCTTTCTATTGCCTCCTTAATGAATTGAAGTAGACAATTTTCTTTACTTTTGGCTGAACTTTTAAGAGTTTTTCCATTTGAAAAAAAAAACTTTTCGGCACGCCTCATTTTAGAGTCTCCTGATTAAGCATTCAACTGCTGTGGCACAAAACAAGTGGGTAAATGAGTGAATTTTGGCTTAAAAACTGCACTTTAAGTTTAAATATTTTCAAGCAAATTTTTTCGCATTAAAAATTAGAAAGAAAACACTTTTTGACATTTGTAGTCATCTTATAACTTTTCGTTCGTACGAGTATTTGTGTCTATTAGAGTGTGTGCTTGTGTGTGAGTATTTTATTTCATGTACGGTGGCTGGAATAATTTTTTTAAAACTCTGCTTAAGAGACTCTAATGAGGCAAAAAGCTTCTGTTTTTTTGTGTGCGGGTAATTTTTAAGATGCAGAGCAAATGTTTCAGTGTATGAGTGTAAATTTTAATGCATACACTAGTTTATAATATTAAATAAATGTGTGGATGTGGGCTTGTGTAGTACGAGCATGTACTTATGTACGTGTATATACATACTCTTGTGTTTGTGGTATTATTTGACTTAAAGTTAGTATTTTAATTGCGCTGTGCATTTTTAGTTGCACTAGAAAGTGCTCTGTGGTTAGAACACATTTGTATGCACATACAAATGTACCTTCTTTGATGTAAATATATACACACATACATAAGCAATCTTTCTCTATTTGAACCTAAAACTTTTGTTCATTTATGTTGACTTTTTGACATTAAAGCTGTTTCTTCTGCAGCATTTGGCAGACTTTAGACGAGTTATGGAATAGAGATGTTGGTTGCTGGTAGTTGCCAGCGGCTGTTGCACTTGTTAGATGACTGTTGTTGTGTATATAATTACAACATTGAAAGTCAGTGTGTTTTTTTGAGTTTATATATTAAGTCTTGTAGGAAATAATGTCAGCGTAGATTTTTTCTAATCATATCTTATCAATGAAGCAGGAACTTTTAGAATGTGTATTAAAATTGAAGCGTACTTCGTATGTGGCACAGTTGCATGTATGCATCCAAGCATATTTAAGAACTTTTTTGTGTCATCACCATTATCATCATCATTGTCATCATTATCATTAGTTTCTAATGGCACACAAGAATTTGTTAAATAAATGTATTGTTTAGCGAATACTCCAAACTAATTCTAACTGCAAACTTTATGAAAAACAACAAGAAAACTTTGCCTATTTTCTTACGAAATCTGCTTTTGTATTTTCTGAGTATTTTTTTTTTTTTCAACTTTTACATATTAGGAATTTAATGTTTCGTTAGAAGGAAATTTAAAACAAACAATTTATGTAGTATATGTTCTCCTTTAAGTAGAAAAGTTTTACAAAGTTCCATGTTTGAAAAATATTATGGTTTTGATCAACATTTCAGGGGAATGAAATAGTAAAAAGCCAGAGTGTGGAGAAAATATTTTGGTAAACGGTGTTAATTTACTACAAATTCAAATTCACTTTCTTAAAAAATTCAGAAAATATACTCATACTTTTAGTCATCTTTGACAGGAAAATTTCCTGTGATAATTTCTTATTTTGTCACACACTATTGCCAAAGAGAGTTTATTTAGTTCATCTATTATCGGGATAAGAAACCAATATATTGTCGCTAAGAAAAGGTAAAAATTGCAGTAATTTTCTGCTATTGATTATCCACCCAATTTCAAAAACAGTGTTTGTGGCAAATTAAATAACAGAAATAAAGCAAACAACAATAAAACTGTATAAAATCGCACAACCAGACACGAGTAGAAAAAAATAAAAAAAAAAATTATATGAAAATAAAACGGCTCCATTGCCCAAAATCTGACCCTACACTATTATTGTGGCATAAGGATGTACAGCCGAGTAAATAATAGAAAACATGCAGCATAAACACAATTGCAACGAGCGGAGAATATTTTTATTATTTGTAAGAAAATATTGCATTAACGACAAATGTGAGTCATTTAACTACAAATTGCTTTAACGAAATAATGAAAATTGCGACAAAAAGAATTGATGAAAAATCTGATATGGCAGGATACGTGTGTTGTAAAACAGCAGCGGCAGATGAAAAATAATCATACCACGCACATCTTACCCATTTATTTTACTGGAGT
The DNA here is from genome assembly GCA_963681545.1 of Germaria angustata. Taxonomy (NCBI): domain Eukaryota; kingdom Metazoa; phylum Arthropoda; class Insecta; order Diptera; family Tachinidae; genus Germaria; species Germaria angustata. Next base: position 6,173,709 of record OY812999.1, on the reverse strand, counting down.
TTTTTTTGTCTGAAATATAAATTTTGCTTTAAAATGATGAAAATGATGTTGCGATTTTTGTTGCCTGCCATTTCAATTGCTTCTAAAGATGAGCATGATAACGATAGCGGCAATGCTATACAAGCGACAAACTCACTTTCTTAAAGAAAGTAGGAAAAAATATCAGGATAACAGAAAGGAAATGGCATGTGAATGCAAAGGAAGAATATGGCAGCAGACAAATATATTGCACAATGGGTTGATATAATTGAATCTTCATTATAATTTTAATTAAAAACATGTATTGTTTTCCTAAATCTTAAAATTTCATTCTTGTATCAGTACCAGCCACATGCCAATATAGTTCTTCTGCTTTGAAAATTTACTTTTGAAATAGAAAAACACCTGTTGTTCATTCTTTCAGCAGCACTCCAGTACAGTGCCTTCCTAGCTAGTGTACTAGAACAGTAGTTTGATAGTCTTAGTTCGTTTCCTGATGGAGTATTTGGTGGTGGAAAGGTAGTTCTTTATGATAATCGAAGCTTTAGAAAACTTCAAGAGGCAAAACTAATAATTAGTGAATTTATTTTGTTAGAACCCAATCAGCATATCTACGCCAACAGCCTCTCAATGCCGATTTAAAAAAAAATTCCAAGCGATGAAGCTCATTTCTCAATCGACTTTTTATAGCCTGTAATTGCAGATCATGAAATCTACGATATGTGGTTTCATCAAGACGGTGCATATAGCAACAAATTTTGGCATTATTACAGAGGAGGTATCCAAAAGGCGTAATTTCCCGTTTTGCTGACGTCAGTTGGTCACTAAGACGCCGTTAGAATTTTGTTATGATGCTACGTCAAAAATTGTTGTTCTTTGTTGTTGGGGCATTTAAAAAACAACATTCATCACGTTATCGCTGACATGCCTCACGAAATGTGCGTAAAAATGGTTGTTAACCGAAAATTTTATAACCCTGTATATGTTGGTGAGATGATTTCATTTTTGGAGTCAAATTCCTTTCCTGCGAGCCTTTTCTTCAAATTTTTAAAGAAGATAGAGTCACTCTTGGATGAATCCTGAAAAAAAGTCTGATTAGGGAGCGATTCGTAACCTAATTCATGGAATTTTGCCGTGAAAACTGCACTTGTATGCCTTTGTTTTAGTGAAAGAGAACTTTTGTATTGCCAAGTGCGTTAGTTTTTTTATAAACCTTATTACAATTACTTAGTTGGCATAATATATATCACTGATTGTTTTATACCTCTGAAGGTAGAATATGAAGACTGTACCGAGTGCATAAAATAATCATCAATACTTTATTGACTGGCAAGGCCACCTTAACCATCGCTGGAGTCGTTTTGCTTCTAGAAATCAACTTTTTGCAGCTTTTTGTTCATTGGTTGGTTCTTTGGTTTCATATTTTGTTTGTGGTAACTAAACGGTGTGGAAATTTATCAACATTACGGTTGAACAACGCCAAACACTTCTGCACAGTTGTCATATGATTGCATTTATGGGCGATTGTGAGTCAATGCGGCACCTTTCTTGCGGAAAGCTTTCTCATATCTAAGTGATCATTCAAAACTGAAGCTACTGAGCATATGATTTCCATAATCTCCGGCACTTTCAATCTCCGATCGCCGAACACCATATCGTGAATTTTTTCAATTGTTTTTGGGCGTCCAGAATGTTCGGCATCTTCTGCGATTGTACAGCCACAACTTTTTTATCACTGAACTTTATGGTGCAGAATCCCATAGTATTAATATCAAGCTTAGGCTTGGCTTGAATGATGGTATTTTCCGCAAAAAAAAAGCTTAATGAGCACACGAAATTTAAATTTTTTATTGACAGATGCAGTGCCCTCTAAAAATTCAAAAAGTCACTGATGTATATATTGACCCGCTTGGTAAAATCGCGAATAAAATCTTGTGGCGGTGAAAATGCTCGCGTCAGCTTTAAGTTCCAGTAAAGACAGAGCTTTCAAAAACGTCATGAATATACTGAGATTAGCATTCGAAGGTAGTGCAAATTTGAATCATTAAAATGGGCCTGTCAATGCCTTTTTCTATTCTTCATTATTTTAGGAAAGTTAACTTTTCCTATTTTATTGGCAAAATTAATAATTTTATATTAAATTAGGATTGATTATTTGGCACTGGGAAAAAAAGTCTTAACTAAAAGGCGTACATATTTGTCACGATCTATTTTTCCTTAAGTGGAAGTAAGTTTTCGTCTTTTAATTGAAGAAAGTGCAAATGTCCTTTAAAGAATACGGAAGGCAATACAGAACGATTAGTAAGACTATAAATTCTCGAAGTTGTTATCTGACATTGTTCTATTTGCTCTTTAAGATTTGTTAACTCATGTTTCTCATGAAATTAATTTCTATATTCCAACCATTGTACAATTATGTTAAAAAGAACTGAATTAAATAAACAGTTCATCATTTAAGGTAAGAGGTCGCCCATTACAATACCACAAAATCTCTAGATTATAAGCGCACTCAGGTACGACAAATCTTAATGGACTGTGTTCAATTTTTATTACACAAAAAACCTTTGAACTCAAATGCTTCATGTAATCTTTTCTCTGTTCACGTTGCACTCACAAGTCTGTGCAAGTGCCTGCTGATATGGCTGGCCATGAACGGAACAAATAGTCGTATAAACCAAGTTAAAGCATAAAAACTAACAATGAGTGTTCTTGCAAAGATCTGGACCAACCAAGCGGACTAGCACACTGAACAGCCAACCAAGTAGCAAGTACCCACTACCAACTATCAACTTGCAATCTTTTTCCATTTTTATTTTATACGAATAATAAAATACAAAATATCCTTCAATTTAACCTCATATACTGCTGCTTCATTTACGTTTTTATATTAAAAAAGAATAAAATTCTATTTTATTTTCTATTTACTTACACAAGCACACGTTTGCATAAGTAAGTGCGTGTATGTGAGATGTTTTATAAATGATTTGTGCACATGTAGTGGTGGTGGTATCTAACACGGTTATCACTATTAGTAGTGTGTGTGTTCATGGCTGGTGCTGGTGTTGCTCTTACTGTTCCTGGCAAACGTTTTGGTCATTTAGTGTACAATTGCAATTTGTAAAACACGTCTGTTGATGCTTCTTAATATTTGTAAAGCTAAGCTTTTGTTATAAAAATATATAGTTCTTTATTTACTAAAGTCTGCATGCATGTGTTCATTTACATGATGTTAAGCTGACCGTGATGCATACAGAAAATAGTGGGCAGTAACGTGATTAAAATCGATAGAATTATACCTGCAAGTAAGTTGGTCTTAATTGTAAACATGTCATTGTTAGAAAAAAGTAGAATATTTATTTATCAAAAGTATCGTTAGAAAATGTTAAATTTTAAATTGATAATAATTAGTTTTCTGTTTATTGTCATAAATACAAGGTAGAGTAAAAGTAATGATATTATCGCCAATTTCGAGCCAAATGTCATGCGAGCAACAATTCAAAATGTCATAAAACGAGTGCAATTATGCATCAACTTGGGAGGTGACCAGTGGGCCGATACAATATTTTCTAATTAAAGTCATAAATTTCAAAGTTTCAAATAAACTTTTTATGAAAATAGAGCTGTTTTTTTTCATTTATGTCTAAATGGCAGCCAGTTTAAGTTGTGGTATTACGTTTGCCCTACCTTGAATATCAATATTTTAACAGTGACAACCAAATCATTATAAAGCCACTATGTACAATATGAAAATTAAAATAATTGTAATCATATTAGAATGTCGACAAAAACTGTGTTTATATTCGATATAAAAAATTAATATTCACATCAAATAAAAACTGTTTGTTGTATCGCAAATAAAAATTTTAATATTTTTAAACATCAAACCGTGAATTTATAAATTTTTTTTATTTAAATCCTATGATGGAAAAAAAACAAAATATTATTAATACTTTTTTCTGGAAAAAAATACTCTTATGGAAGTTGACGGTAGGGAATAAGATTCTTTTAGAATCTTAGAACTTGTCATTATTAATACTTTTTTCTGGAAAAAAATACTCTTATGGAAGTTGACGGTAGGGAATAAGATTCTTTTAGAATCTTAGAACTTGTCATTAGTTTAAAAGATGTTCTTCTATTATATTGGAACCTCATCAGGCGAGGGTGGCTCAATCAAACCATAGATTTTTTTTCCAATTCCCGCCATAATTAAAGAGCAACATTGCTCCTGTCAACAAACATGTGTCCTATGACTCCCGTCAACATTTTAACAAGCTGCGTTATTTAGTTTGTGTTTGATAGCAACTAATACCAGATTACCACGTGATGGTCACTTGAGTTTGAGAAAGCTTCCCGCGAAATGGGTGCCACGTTTACTCACAATCGATCACAAATGCAATCGTGTTACGACTTTGCCGAGGTAATTGGCATTTGGACGAGTTTTTGCACCGTTTCATAATCGAGGACACAACACATTAGAAGCGAAACCGCTGGCAAGACAGAAAAATTTCAGATTAAATCGGCGCTAAAGAGTTTCAAGGTGGGTTTGTCAACCAATAAAGTTATGCTGACCTTTTTTTTTGAGAGGCACGCTTCCTCATCAGCCCAATTCTCTGGATCTAGAAGCGAGTGACTTTGGTTTGTTTTCAAATCTAGAGATATGGTTCCGCGAAAAGACATTTTACTCCAACAATGAAATCATCTTACAAATAAATATCTATTTCAATGACTTCGAGAAATCTTAATTTTTGGAAGGGCTACAAAAATTCGAGAATCGTTGGACGATGTTTACAAAACTTAAGGAAGACTTTGTGGAAAATTAAAATAATTTTTATTCCAAAAACTTATGTTTAATTCAAAAAGTCCCAGACTTATTGACTTCATATTATTAATATTTACTTAAAGTTGTAAAATAATTTTATAAAATATCATATTATTTACTAGATTAAGTTCTTAGGAGAGTTAAGGGCACGTTTTGCGATTAAGTCCTTTACTAAAATGAATAAAACTCCTTGTTGCTATAAGCATAATCGCTAAATTAATTTTAAACATAATTTGTAGTTGTTTTTAAAACACTTTGAGAACAAATAAAAGAAATCTTCTTCCTCAATGAATTACAACACAAAATGCAACTAATTATCACTTTCCTCAACTGGCAATGACGTTTATTTTTTTTTTTTTTTTGTTTTTCTACTTTGGAGGCAATAAATTTTGCTTTTCTACCACAAAAATATAAATTCCATTTAACTATAGCAAATTCAAACTTCCTTCTCAACAAATGCAAAAATGTAAAAACAAACCCTTTGAACATTTGTTGCAAATAAACTCTAACGTGGCTGATGGAATGTGCAATAAAGTATTTACATACATAAAGGGAGCTCTTAAATATTAAAAAAAAAAATAAAAAATAAATAATCTGGCAAATGCAGTAGACTCGCGAATATGTGAAGTATTTCTCTCTGAGGGTGTTCACGTCTTCATATTTGTTCATGTTTTCGCGACTGTGATATATTTTGGACAAACAATCACGGCTCTTATCATGAAATAAGTTGTAATAATTACCGTAAATCAAAATAGGCTCTGGACTAACTTTTTAACGAATAAAAATATATTAAGGGAAAAAGCATCCATTATTTTTGTTACGTATTTTATTCGATCATCCTTAATGTCTGCTTCTTTTACTATTTCTCAAGACTATTATCTCTTCATTCAGCGATATGTCCTACCATGTAATGAGTAAATTGAGTCTAATATATTATTTTAACTCCATTAATATTTTTAATCCTAGAACATCATTACTAATATCGAGTTGATTGTTTCTTTTCAATGAAGTGTATAACTGAAAATAAACACACAGAAATTATAAATCTGACCCTCCCGCTACCTGCATGCACTTTTATCGTAGTTTAACTATTCGGGGCAATTGACGTGCAACATTTTTTTTATATTTGCAACTACCTTGCAATCAACATAAAGACATATAAACATGTATGTACTACAAATGGGGAAAAGTCATGTGAGCAAACATTTTGAAGTTTAAGCAATGGAAAGGCCATGACCACATTTTGGTTAGATTTCTACTAATTATTAATAAAAATTATAATTGAATTATTGTCTGTGTGCATTGAGAACTGAAAATGTGAATGGACTAGACATACTAAAGAAAAGAAAAAAACTATGAATTAGTAACTAATATTAGTTTTCGCTAGTTATAAGGCCAAAAGTAAACAAAAATAAGCATTGACAATAGTTTAATCTCGTAAATTTCAAGAATTTATCAAAACTATACAAATAATCTCTCAACTGATTTAACATTATCATAATTTATGAAATCATAGCTTGTGACCCGTCAATACTAGATTGCTGAAAAGTACACAGGCAAATAGTAATTTCACCTGCTATATGTCACTAATGAACACGATATGGACATCACAACTCTGTACGAAATAACCGACTAACACTCGAAATAAACTAAGGGGTAAAATTAAAGAATACGCTTACACTCACCCATACATACACGTACAACGCGTAATCATATTTCAAGCTCTTAACTGCCTCTCTATTATCACCACTTCATAATAAATACAAATGGAAGCTGCAACATTGGAAACTAGCAACAACATTTTATAACTGTTTTCATTTGAATTGCATAAAACGTCCTCAATGTTGCCATTTTACAATAATGTGCGAGAGGAAACGGTTACAGCAATTGCCAGTATTTAGACGGAAGCATTTTATCGTACGTGCGTGTGTCTAAAATATTCAACACGTTTTTATAATTTTATTAATTAATTTGCTGAATTTGTAGGATTCGCCATGAAAATTTGTTAATTGGGTGATGGGGAAATAGAGAAAATTTAAGCCGGAATAAAGAATATTTATATCGAATTACGAGAAAGCTTTTTGTCATATTATTTTCAAACCTTATGGAATGGAAAGGAGCCATTACACTTTGTAATAAGAGTATCATTCTATAGTTAAGCCTTATTTACCTTAAGTGATGTGACCAACTACGAATTTTTAATATCTCGAGGTAATAATGGTAGTAAACGCTTAGTTTAAATAAGCCAAAATTTGACTTCATAAATAGTATTTATTTCTTTTTACAAACTACGATGATTTATTTGGCCGTTAGAACGAAGACGTAAAAGTTTGATTTCCATATTAAAAATAATCAATGCCTAGATCATCAACAGAATGTATGAAAGGTGTATAGCGCCTTATTCAAGTCTACATAGGGAATAGGGGATGGCCTCGCTACAACCCGTCTTAAAACAATGCAGCGAGCTGAGATAATCTCAATTCCGATTAGGCTGAAAATTTAGTCTTTAATTTGAGAAATTTTGCATTACGGAACTTTATTGATAAAAAAAGCTTTCTGTCTCTTAGCTCTGTTACATTTTTTCTATGCCCCGACAAATTTTGCTCCACTAAAAATATGAATGCAATTTCGACTAAATTATTCCAAGGAAAATTTTAACTTTACGTGTGGTCTGCACAAATAGGACGAAAAAAATAATAAAACGCTTCACCTGGTACTGCGCAGCTCTATCAACCAAAAGAAAAACTATATGGTCCCAAATTAGGCCGTCCTATAACAAGATCAAATGTTATAAACTCGGTTATTCGGGAGTTGTGTTTGTTTAATATTGAACCAAATGAAGAATATACAAGGGAACAGAGTGCACATTTGATTGAGTACAAGGCCTTAAACCATTTTTCTAATCTAGTTTTACTGACATTCAACTGCAAAATATATAAGTTTAAAACCAAATTTAAACACTTCATAACGGTGGAAATTAAATTTAAATTATGTTGAAGTCCCATACGTAACTTGGCACTGGTTTTGTTTAATTTAATTTGACTTCTGGCAGTGAAATGATCTACTCATTGCAGTTTCTTTTTAAATTAATTTGTTGGTCACATTTCTTTAAAGAACTCATGAAAATATATAAAAAAAAAATTATAAGCAGCTCAAAATATATTATAAAAAATTAATCTGTTGTTACAAACAAAATACTTTAATTGAATATTCATGCAATAATTTCTTTAACAAAGTATGAGTATTATACAACAACGTATTATACAATGACCATGCCAATGTGTACACGTGTTTCGTATTCAAAATGAGATAATAATGGACTTAATAATTTGTAAATTTTAAACATAATACAATGCGTTGATTGCCATTAAACACGACACTTTGATTGTTAAAAATAGTCTACAATAAAAAAGAACGTTATTTATTGCATAAAAATAACAATGTGTATGTGTATGGGTATGTGTATGAGTATGTGTATATGCACTAAACAATTTTTAAAGATTTCTGATTGTGAGCGTATAAGTGTTGTATAATAATTAGTTAAATATTAAGTATACGCTCATTATAATCTGTTATAATTTTGAAAGTTATGCATCCTTATGAATTAATGTGGGGCAATAATAGAATGATATCAATTTAGATGTTTTATTAGCACTTTATACACGATATTTATTTGTGTATAAGATCGCTTAGGTGGACTTCCCATAAGTTACTCACTAACTTATGGGAAGTCCATAGGAGTATTAACAAATAATAGTTGGCAATACTTTTGGAAAAGACGGAAAGTGAAATTTAATATATATCCCTGAAACATTTAAGGTGTCCTAAACATAGCTTCCCACAAGCCTCAGCCTGTGTAACTGCGAAGACCGAATCATCAGAGATGTAGTGTTGGACTGACTTAATTTTTC